>JACSYO010001379.1:0-21064 GCA_016806645.1 Ophiodon elongatus | reverse complement strand
GAATTTCCCAGAAAAGCAAACTTTCAAAATGTCATGTTAATTTCATGAATACATGATGTTCTCGTCACTTTTCTGACTTAAAGTTGCATTTGCAGTATTTATGGTCTGAAAAGATGTCTCAGGCTGGGAAGAGGCCAAAAGTGGAATTTGTTGAAAAATACACAGTTTACTTGATTTTCATCAATACACTGTCGCAGAGCAGCAGACTCTCAAGTTTCATGTTAATTTCATGAATACATGATCTTCTCATAATTTTTCTGCTTTAAAGCTGCATTTCCACATTTTATGATCTTAAAATACGTTTCGGCAGGGAAGAGGCCAAAAGTGGATTTTGTTGAAAAATACAAAGTTTACTTGATTTTCCTCTGTAAAGTCTCCCAGAACAGTAGACTTTCAAGGTTCATGTTATATTCATGAATACATAATGTTCTCATCACTTTTCTGCCTTAAAGCTGCATTTTTAGTATTTATGGTCTGAAAATACATTTCGGCTGGTTAGAGGCCAAAAGTGGATTTTGTTGCAAAATACAGTTTACTTGATTTTCCTCTATAAAATCTCCCAGAACAGCAGACTCTCAAGATTAATGTTAATTTCATGAATACATGATGTTCTCGTCACTTTTCTGACTTAAAGCTGCATTTGCAGTATTTATGGTCTGAAGAGATATTTTATGCTGGGAAGAGGCCAAAAGTGGAATTTGTTGAAAAATACACAGTTTACTTGATTTTCATCAATACACTGTCGCAGAGCAGCAGACTCTCCAGTTTCATGTTAATTTCATGAATACATGATGTTCTCATAATTTTTGGTTACTTTTGATTTAATTAATTTAAGTGGCCGTGGGGCAGACACAGTCCCTATATAGTTTTGGGTGGGTAACTGCTCTAATGGAAGTGCAGAGAAGGGTGTAAGACTACAACTCTGCTTCTGCTTCCTGGTCTGAACTCTGGGTTGCCATGGATTAGGTCCCCAAACAAAGTTGGTCAGATTTGCAGAAATGAGATCCGCTGCATTCAACGTGGGATGAATGCTGTCTCTCCTAATCAGACCAGGTTTCCCCCAGAAAGTCTCCCAATTATCAACGAAGCCCACATTGTTTGCTGGACACCTTGACAACCAGCGGTTGAATGATGACATGCGGCTATACATCTCATCATTGACCAAATTTGGGAGAGGGCCAGAGAAAACTACGGAGTCCGACATTGTTTTGGCGTGTGAACACACCGATGCCACATTAACTTTAGTGACCTCCGAGTGTCGGCTTCGGGTGTTATTACCGTCGACGTGTATTACAATCTTATTGTATTTACGTTTATCCTTAGCCAGCAGTTTTAAATAGGATTCAACGTCGCCCGCTCTGGCCCCCGGAATGCATGTGACTGTGGTCCCTGGCTTCGCTATCTTCACGTTTCTGACTATGGAGCTACCTATAACCAGAGTCGGTTCCTCAGCGGGTGTCTCGCTGAGTGGGGAGAACCGGTTAGAAAGGTGAAGAGGTTGGTGGTGCACCGTGCGCTTCTGCGTTGACTTCCGATTCCTTCGGACAGTTACCCAGCCTCCCGGCTGCTCGGGGGCTGCCGGGGGACAGCTAGCTGAAGCTACGGCTGGATGGCCCGCACCGACTATGGGTAGGGTGACCAGACGTCCGGATTTAGGCCGGACAGTCCGGATTTTTAATGCCCTGTCCGGCAAGCTTATTTGTCCTCCTTTTTGGAGTTGCACTGGGCCTAAAGAGCCACGCGACAGAATATTTTGCTGGAACGCAGTCTAACAAATGATTGGTTAAAAGCGTTGTCAAATAAATATCTGATAGGCTTAGGTTAGGTTCTAACCCTATATCATTGGTTAACACGAAATTTAGAGAAGGTACGTCGCCGTTGGATGACAAAATCTCCGCTGCTGAGCTAAGGTTTACCATGCTGTAAAGCACCACCAGTCGTACCGGGGTGTGGACTACGGCGTGAAAGTGGACCGAGAGATATTTTGTGATTCGCCCATAGCTAAGGGGATGATGTGTGGCCGAACTAAAGCCCAGGCTTTGTGTGCGAATGTCCTAGCGCCCTACTCTGTACAGGTACATACAGATTACATCAAAGCAAACAATTTGCCCTTTTCAGTGGCAACCGACGCATCAAACAAAGGTACGACCAAGTGTTTCCCGATTGTACTGAGATATTTGCACTTTGAGGAAGGTGTACAAAATGCCCTGTTGGATTTTTACAGTGACAGCAACGAAACTTCAGAGGCAATAACAAACCAGCTGCTGGCTAAACTGGAGATGTCTGGTCTAGATGTGAAATACATGTCTGCATATGCAGCAGACAATGCCAGTGTCAACTATGGAAAACACAACAGTGTTTATCAGAAGTTGAAACTGACTCAGAAGGATGTGCTAGCTGCAAACTGTTTAGCCCATATTCTGCACAATGCAACACGATATGCAGCAGGCAGCCTGGATTTTGATGTTGAAAATGCTGTGCTCAAGGTTTACAGCCATTTTAGCATCTCAGCAAGCAGAACAGCACAGTTGAAGGAATTCTGTGAGTTTGTGGAAGCGGAAGAATGCAATCTGCTGCGGCATGTCGTCACAAGGTGGTTGTCCCTGCTTCCATCTATTGACAGAATGCTGAAGTATTGGAAGCCACTGACCAGCTACTTTCAGAGTGAAGGTGAGGAGGAATGCATCAAGATTTTGTGGAAATGTTTTGGAGAGGAAAGCACTGAAGTGTCAGAGACATATTTTCTTTTCCTCAGTCACATTCTAAAGGTGTTTTCAGACAGCATTGAAGCACTTGAGGCCAAATCATTCAGCATTACATCTGTGTTTAAGGTAATGACTGAATTGAAACAGAAACTTGAGAGAAGGCTGAAGGACAGGTTCTTTGGCTTTACTGTGAACAGCAAACTCAAGCAGCTACCAGCTTACCTTGCAAAGAAATGTGAGACAGATTTTCTTGGTTTCTATGAAAGAGCAAATAAATACATAAGTGACAGATACGACTTCTCTGACACCAGCTTTCATAGCAAAGTGGCAAAGCTTGGCCTCACAACTGCTGTGCCATATGAAGAATACAGTGATGCTATCCAGGCCTGCAATCTGAAAGACATTGATATGGATGGACTGTATGAGGAATATGCCATGGTGGAAGCTTCCTTCAGCTCTGCAGAAATGGAAGGTTGCCACAGTGAGGAGCGATATCTGAAACTGTTTTCCAAAGCAGATGTACCACTCGTGAATCTCAGGAAGGTCAGCGCCTACATTTTCTCCATCCCATGCAGCAATGCACACACAGAACGAGTCTTTTCAATGATGACATCTGCATGGAGAAACAAGAGGAATCGGCTGGAGGTGGACAGTGTCAAGGCTGAGCTGCAAGTTTGTGTCAATTTCACCTTTCCCTGCACAGACGTGTACAAGAAGTTCCTTGGAGAGAAAAAACTCTTGGATGCAGCCAGGAAAAATCTGAAGTATTGCAAATAGAGAATCAACTATTTGGTGAGTACACTAGTCTTATGTTTTATTTCCCAAACATACATACACTATGATAATGTTGTGTCAGTGGCATCCACTTGATATGATGCAGTTTGTTTGCTGTGTATTTAATTGAGCAAATATAGGCTACTAATTTCCTGTAGGAAGCTCTTAAGCCAAATTGATTTCTAATGCAGCATTTTGATTTCATGAATGGGCTACATATAATATTCATTGGGTTTAAAACAATACAGATTTTTGAATGCTGATAACAGTATTGTTGCTATGTTGTTATGTGTCCCTGCAGGAGATGAACAGGCCCAGGCGCAGTGAGGGCTTGGCGACCATGATGACAGAGGTGCTGTTGTCTCTTGAGCTTCTGCAGAGGGTGAAGGTGGAGTTTGCTTGAATACAGGTGGACTGCTGCACACATCCACGGATGAAGACACTGCACACAAGTCCCCAATAGACTGAATCACTTTAGAAATTATTTACTTTTTGAGCCGTTAAATGTTAACCAAATTTGTTTGGTTTTCTTTATGCTTTCAAAACATTCATTTATCTGTTTATTATTTATTATTTATGTGACCTGTGATTTAATTTGTACATTTTAAGTCCACAAATGTTATGCTTTGTGGCTCTCAGCACTTTAAAAGATTCATCTCAGTGGTCAGTTTCTAAACACCACAATGTATTGAATAAATACAAATACTGTGAACAAACACTTTTTGACTCTTCAAGACTATTTTTTTCTATTCTGTTACACATACATCATGTAGCAATCACACAAAGTTTCTATTGTAGAGGGGAGCACGCCAGAGTCCTGTGCAATTATTCACAGCCTCACAAAATATCGCATAGTGTCCTCCTTTTTGGTGTTATGGATATGGTCACCCTAACTATGGGGGGTGTGGGGGGCAGGCTAACTACTGTACCTAAAGACTGAGCTTCCATGGTGCGGAGCCGTACCTCTAACTCACTGAGCCTCGCCTCCACCCTAGCAAACAAACTACACTTATTACATGTATCATTATCATTAAGGGAGGCAGAGGAATGGCTAAGCAGGTGACACACTGAGCAAGGGGGAGAAGGAGAGGGAGAGGAAGAGAAGGCAGTCATCATGAGCTGCTAAGCTAAAGTACAGTGGCTAACGTTAGCAAAAAACAAACAAAGTGTAAATAAAACTGTAGGATTAAGCGAGAAGCCGCTACAAGAAGGAGGGAGATATTAGGGTTTAACCTCGTGTTGTCCTGGGGTCATTCTGACCCCAAATTAAATATTTTGCCGTCAAAATATGTTTTTTATTCATCAAATGGTCTGAAAATAATGGGGGTTGTTGGATACTATGCTCTTCATGAGTAAAATATATTTTATGTCATTTGATTGAATTATGGGTGATTTATTGAATTTAATAACTTCTGTTGTCCTCTGGGGTCAAAAAGACCCTGCAGCACAAAGTGGTGCAATGGGGCAAATTGTCACCCCATACTGCTTTCCAAAACATCTTTGATCTTGGATGTTGGATGTCTGGGGTCAAGCAATGGTTATGACAACAACAACAAAAAACAAACAGGTCTTTTCTCACAGGTGTTGGAGCATTGCATTTCACATTTTAGAGAGACAGGCAGCACAATGAGGAGGCAGAAGCGCAAAACTCCACAGGAGGCTTGTGAGCTCATTTTAAACTATGTTGGGGAAAGGAATGAGCAGGAGGACAGTGCTGAACATGAGGAGGAGGAAGAATCAACTGATGAGGAGGATTCAGGATCAGAAGAGAAGGCGAATATTGATGAGGTGATAGATCCAACATACAGACCACATGCTACTTCTTCCTCTGAAGAAGCCCCCACATCGCCCACTGAAGAAATGGAAGAAGGGTATGAAGTGAAGGAAAATGATGAACATGATGATGAGGAAGAATATGAGAAAAAGAGTTCTGCTCCAGCTGTACCTATGCAGCCACTGCCCCTCGGGCCCCTCACCCAGCCGCCCCTCCTGGCTCATCACCCAAAAGAAGTAGGTTCAAATTCTCCCCTCGCCAAAGTGATCTCAAAACATCGAAAATGTGCCAAAAATGCAATGCATATATCTGTAAAGATCACGCCATTACTACCTGCCTCGCATGCAACTGAGGGCACATTCAGACTGTTTTTCATCTGAAAAGTTAGTTTTGAAAAGTGAAATATTTTGGAAATGAATGTTGACATGTTTTATATGTCAGGAAATGAGTTGGAATAAAGTTGACTAAAAAGTTGAAACAGAGAGCTGGGTGATAATTTCTACTTCATGCTTTATAAACACTCAAACCAGACCGGGTCATTTTTGACACGGGAGGACAACAGGTGTTGCCATTAAAAAAATTGAAGCGCTTTAAAAACAGCATAATATCTTAACTTTGACATTTACAAGTCTGTGATGATCTATCAACTCATGGGACTGGTTGTTAACTATAGTCAGAATAATTGATGATTTTATTTATTTTAACTAAAAAAAAAGGTAAAGGTTCATGTAAATGAGGTCTTATTGGCCTTAAATTTCAAATGGAATAAATAAATGGTGTTATTGTGTTTGAATGAAGTTGGTATGAAAGGTGTAACACAGAATTGGGTGAAGTATCCACTTTATATTCTTTAAATAACAGTCAAACAAGACGGGGTCAATTTTGACCCCAGGGGACAAAATGTGTGATTATGTGCTGCCATGAGAAAAATGTAAATGATTCAAGAACAGCATCCTCACTAAACTTTGACATATACCACTATGTGATAGGTCAACTAGTCAAAATAATATAAAGTCAAAATAATGAATTGTTTCATTTAATTTTCACTCAAAAACAGGCTATACTTTTATATAAACAAGGCCTATTAGCCCTGAATTCCAAAACAAAGGGAAAAATGTGTGGTAAGGACTGAAGTAAGACTAAAGGTGTAAAACAGAATTGATTGACAATTTATACTATATGCTTTAAAAAACAGTCAAACCAGGTGGGGTTATTTTAGACCCCAGAGGACAAAAGGTGTATGGCAATCGGGAGGACATTACGAGGGTTAAGATGTACAGCAGGTAATTAACCGCTTGTACTGAAGAATATCACACAATATCACAAAATTAACTTGGTTTAGCTGGAGCTGTAAAAGTACGCTATAGGACAACAGGTGACACGCTGGCAATCGGAAAAGAGGCAATACGCAGTACCAAGATAAGATGTTCCCAGTCTGAAATGTCTTTTGAGACCATAACAACTGAAAATTCATTTTTAAGGCAAGAAAGTGAAGGAAACATCACATATTCATGAATATAAAATGAACCAGGATAGTCTGCTATTCTGGGAGACTTTATAGAGGAATATCAAGTAAACTGTGTATTTTGCAACAATAACATGAACCTTGACCGTTTGCATTTCTGGGAGACTTTATAGATATTCCTCTATAAAGTCTCCTAGAACAGCAGACTCTCATGTTTCATGTTATGTACATGAATATATGATGTTTCCATCACTTTACTGCCTTACAGCTGCATTTTCAGTTTTTGTGGTCTTAAAAAGCGTTTCAGCCTACGAATGGGCCAAAAGTGGATTTTGTTGCAAAAAACACAGTTTACTTGAGTTTCATCAATACACTGTCGCAGAGCAGCAGACTCTCAAGTTTCATGTTATATTCATGAATACATGATGTTCTAATCACTTTTCTGCCTTAAAACTGCATTTTCAGTATTTATGGTCTGAAAAGACGTTTCGCTGGGTCGAGGCCAAACGTGGATTTTGTTGCAAAATACACAGTTTACTTGATTTTCCTCTATAAAGTCTCCCAGAACAGAAGATTTTCAAGGTTAATTTTATATTCATGAATACATGATGTTCTAATCACTTTTCTGCCTTAAAGCTGCATTTTCAGTATTTATGGTCTGAAAAGACATTTCGACTGGGAAGAGGTCAAAAGTGGATTTTGTTGAAAAATACACAGTTTACTTGATTTTCCTCTGTAAAGTCTCCCAGAACAGCAGACTTTCAAGGTTCATGTTCATGAATACATGATGTTCTCATCACTTTTCTGCCTTAATGCTGCATTTTCAGTATTTATGGTATGAAAAGACCTCTCGGCTGGGAAGAGACCAAAAGTGGATTTTGTTGAAAAATACTCAGTTTACTTGATTTTCCTCAATGCATTGTCCCAGAACAGCAGACTCATAAGTTTCATGTTAATTTCATGAATACATGATGTTCTCATCATTTTTATGCCTTAAAGCTGCATTTTCAGTATTTATGGTCTGAAAAGACTTTTCGGCTGGGTCGAGGCCAAAAGTGGATTTTGTTGCAAAATACACAGTTTACTTGATATTCCTCAATACATTGTCTCAGAACTGCAAACTTTCAAGTTTCATGTTAATTTCATGAATACATGATGTTCTCATCACTTGTCTGCCTTAAAGCTCCATTTCCACGTTGTATGCTCTTAAAAGACGTTTAGGCTTGGAAGAGGCTAAAAGTGGATTTTGCTGAAAAATACACAGTTTACTTGATTTTCATCAATACATTGTCCCAGAAAAGCAGATTTAAAGTTGCATGTTATATTCATGAATGCATGATGTTCTCACCACTTTTCTGCCTTAAAGCTGCATTTCCACGTTGTATGCTCTTAAAAAACGTTTCGGCTGGGAAGAGGCCAAAAGTGGATTTTGTTGAAAAATACACAGTTTACTTGATTTTCCTAAAACAATTGTCCTAGAACAGCAGACTTAAAGTTGCATGTTATATTCATGAAAACATGATGTTCTCATCACTTTTCTGCCTTAAGGCTGCATTTTCAGTATTTATGGTCTGAAAAGAAGAGAACATGTTATAACAATACGTAGAGACTATGGCCTACCTGAATTTCATCAGTTACAATATAAAAGGAATTAACAATCCAATTAAAAGAAAAAAATTCTAGGGCAATTAAAAAAAATGCAGTGTTCGGTAGCCCTAATTCAGGAAACACACTTATCTGAATTAGAACACCTAAAACTAAAAAAAGAGTGGGTTGACCAGGTTTATAGTGCATCGTGTAAGAAGGGGAAGAAAAGAGGGGTAGCTATCCTGTTTAGCAAGTCGATGTACTACAGTAATGAGAAAACTTTCCAAGATGCGGAGGGCCGTTACGTAATGGTGATTTGAACTGTTGGGGGCATAAAGATAACCCTCTTAAATATATATGCCCCAAATGAAGACTGTCCACTTTTCTTTAAATAAATTGCGGCTGAAAAAAGTGGCTGATAAAGGTGAAGGGATTATACTCATAGGAGGAGACTTTAATTGTACACTGAACACCAAATTAGACAGACTACCAGCAATAACAAGACCCCAGTCTAAAATGTCTAAGGACCTATCAGATATGTTGAAGGAGCTAGGCCTAGGCCTAGCTCCTTCAACATATCTGATCTGGCGACATCTTCACCCTGGGGAGAAAGATTTCACATTCATGTCCCAAGAATGTGGGCTATTCATGTCCCAAGAATGGGAGCTATTCAAGGATAGACTATTTATGCATGTCAAAGAGAGACATACATCGAGTAAAAGAAAGTACAATCGAACCAATTACAATTTCCGACCATGGTCCGGTCGTTATGAAAATAAATTTAGGTCTAGAGAATCACTTTAGATACTGGAGGATCAATGTTTCATTGTTGGCAGACACTCAAATCAAACAAGAAATACAATCCGGTCTATTTGAGTATTTTGCCATAAATGATGACGGTAATGTTTCCCCCTCAATACTATTGGACGCTGGAAAGGCCACAATGAGGGGAAAAATTATTTCTATAGGATCTAGAATAAAGAAACAAAGACTCGCGAAACAACAAGAACTGGAACTCGAATTAAAAAGATTAGAGAAAGAACACAAAAAACATAGACAACACACTAAAAAGCTTAAGGAAGTTAGGCTACGGTTGGATGAGGCACTATCATATAAGGCAGAAGGAGCTCTCAGGTATATTAATAGAAAATACTACGAAATGGGAAATAAAGCTAGCAGGTTGTTGGCTTTTCAGCTCCAGAAAGCCCAATCTAACCGTGCAATTCCTAAAATTAAACACCCCGAATCTAACCATCTGGAGACTCAACCTAAGGAAATATCAGATGCTTTCGCAAAATATTACAAACAATTATATAAGAGTCAAGAACAAGAATCAAAAAAAGAGAAAATAAAGGAGTTTTTGAAACCCCTCAAAATGACAAAAATGTCAAACGAGGAAGCAACCAAATTAGTAGATCCCATCACACAAGATGAAATTAAAGAAACCATTGCTAAATTAAAAAACAACAAATCGCCGGGAACAGATGGGTTTTCTGGAGAATATTACAAAGCCTTTGTGAATGACCTCGCCCCTATACTATGCAAAGTATATAACTATGTACTAAAAACGGGAGACCCACCAAAATCATGGTCCGAAGCCATCATTACGGTCCTACATAAAGAAGGAAAAGATCCCTTACAATGCACCAGCTATCGTCCAATAAGCCTCATATGTGTAGACTATAAAATCCTGACCTCCATCCTGGCTACCAGAACCCAAAAATATATTAAGAAAATAATAAAACCAGACCAAACAGGATTCATCCTAGGCCGTCAAGGAACAAACAACATAAGAAGAGCCCTAAATTTACAATCAATAGAGACAGACAACCTTCAATGCTTCTCGGCTTAGATGCTGAAAAGGCATTTGACAGAGTTGACTGGTTATTCCTGGAACAAACATTGATAGAGATGGGCTTCAGAGAAGAATTTGTTACCTGGATCAACCTGCTCTATAGAGACCCAAGATCAAAAGTCAGAGTGAATGGTCACTGTTCAGAATTTTTCAAGGTGGATCCTCTTTGTGCTTAGTATTGAACCCCTAGCAGAAGCTATACGCCAAAATATACAAATTCAAGGAATAGTGGACGAAGGTGGAACAGACCATAAAATAGTTCTGTTTGCAGATGACATTTTGCTTTTTTATAAAAAATCCACTTCTCTCCATTCCTGCACTTATGCAGTCTCTGCACAAATACGGCTCAGTATCAGGGTATAAAATTAATGAAAACAAATCAGAGGCGATGATGATATCCGGGATCTGGCCCACGCAGTTGAATGAGGCTGTTTCCTTTCACTGGTCTAAACAAGGATTTAGGTATTTGGGAATTAATATTACACCTAGCTCTACACAGCTGTTTGATGCCAATTACAATAAGTTAATCAAACAAATAAAAAATGACATGACACGTTGGGAAATCCTTCCTCTCTCATTGTTTGGGAGAGCGGAGACGGTGAAAATGAATGTGTTACCCAGACTCCTCTTTTTGTTTCAGTCCCTGCCTGTGGCAGTACCGGTTTCTATCTTCAACATGTTAAATAAATTACTCTCAAAATTCATCTGGCAGAATAAGAGACCTAGGATAAGGCTCAAAACATTGCTTCTGCCCAAAGATAAAGGAGGCCTGGGCCTACCAAATCTTAAACTCTATCATTGGGCAGCACAACTAACAGCCATGGCATGGATTGGAAATGACCAGGAGACAGGATGAACCCAGATAGAACAAAGCACAGCTAAGGGTATATCTCTATCAACATTTCCCTTTATTGACATAAAATCCTTTAATAAAATCAAAATTGAAAACGAATGGATAAAACACACACTGAAGATTTGGACAATAATAAAGAAAACACTTGAAGGACCAAGCTCACTCTCAAGGGCTATGCCACTTGTAGGCAACATAGAATTCCTTCCCTCTACGTGGGATAGTGGATTTAGAAGATGGGCTGATAAAGGTCTTAAAACTATCAATCAATTATTTAACAGAACAGAACTCAAATCCTTATCCCAGCTGCAAGAGCAATATACACTTCCATCAAATGACTTGTATAGGTACCTCCAATTGAGACACTATATTACAAACCATAAAGTTAGTCAGAAAAACCTTAGTCAGACTTAGTCAGAAAAAACCCTAATGTAATAGACTATTTTTATTAGTATTGCAGAAAAACGTTTTCCAACTAAAAACCACGTCTCCCACAGTTATAGAAGGCTTACAGCTGACAATTCGCAAAATACATGGAGCATCAAGGAAAAGTGGGAATTGGAATTAAATGTTATAATTGAAGATAAAACATGGGATGATATGTGCAACAAATGTCATAAAGGAATAAAGGAATTGTGAAAAGAATTTGACTGGAAATTAAAAATCAGATATTTCAATACACCTTCATTATGTTGGAGAAAATGTGGAAAAATAGGAGATCACACACATATCTTGTGGGACTGTCCAGCAGTTCAAGGGTTTTGGAAAAATATCAAAGCAGAAATCGATAAAATCATCGAAGTAGAAGTACCCTTAGATCCATTGATATTCATGCTGGGGTCTATAAAGGAAGATTTAGGGGACACCGATGTGAGGTATATTCTGCGTATACTTTTAATGATTGTCAGGAAAATGATAACTGGGAACTGGAAGGATACAAAACCACCAACCATAACTCAGTGGAGACAGAGACTAAAACAATGGAAAACATGACTGCAACTTTACAAATGAAAATAGATACCTTTACAAGAAGATGGACCATGTATTCATGAATATAACATGAAACTTATAGGTCCACTGTTCTGGGAGACTTTATAGAGGAATATCAAGTAAACTGTGTATTTTGCAACAAAATCCACTTTTGGCTTGTTCGAAAGCTGAAACGCCTTTTGAGAGCATAAAAACTGAAAATTTATTTTTAAGGCAGAGACGTGATGGAAACATCAAATATTCATGTACATAACATGACACTTGAAATTATGCTGTTCTGGGAGACTTCTTAGAGGAATATCAAGTAAACTGTGTATTTTGCAACAAAATCCACTTTTGGCCTGTTCGCAGGCTGAAACGTCTTTTGAGATCATAAAAACTGAAAATGTAGCTGCAAGGCAGAAAAGTGATGGGAACAACAAATATTCAATTATATAACATGAAACTTGACATTATACTGTTCTGAGAGACTTTTTAGAGGAATATCAAGTAAACTGTGTATTTTGCAACAAAATCCACTTTCTGCTTGTTCGAAAGCTGAAACGCCTTTTGAGACCATAAAAACTGAAAATTAATTTCTAAGGCAGAGAAGTGATGGAAACATCATATATTCATGTACATAACATGCAACTTGATAGTCTACTGTTCTGGGAGACTTTATGGAGGAATATCAAGTAAACTGTGTATTGTGCAACAAAATCCACTTTTGGCCTGTTCGCAGGCTGAAACGTCTTTTGAGACCATAAAAACTGAAAATGTACCTGTAAGGCAGAGAAGTGATGGGAACAACAAATATTCAATTACATAACATGAAACTTGAAATTATACTGTTCTGGGAGACTTTATAGAGTAATATCAAGTAAACTGTGTATTTTGCAACAAAATCCACTTTTGGCCTGTTCGCAGGCTGAAACGCCTTTTGAGACCATAAAAACTGAAAATTCTTTTTGTAGACAGAAAAGTGATGGAAACATCATATATTCATGTACATAACATGAAACTTGAAATTGTACTGTTCTGGGAGACTTTATAGAGGAATATCAAGTAAACTGTGTATTTTGCAAAAAAATCCACTTTTGGACTGTTCGCAAGCTGAAACGCCTTTTGAGACCATAAAAACTCAAAATTCATTTTTAAGAAAGAAAGGTGATGGAAAAGTCATATATTCATGTATATAACATGAAACTTGAAAGTGTGCTGTTCTGGGAGACTTTTTAGAGGAATATCAAGTAAACTGTGTATTTTTCAACAAAATCCACTTTTGGCTTGTTCGAAAGCTGAAACGCCTTTTGAGACCATAAAAACTGAAAATTCTTTTTTAAGGCAGAGAAGTGATGGAAACATCAAATATTCATGTACATAACATGCAACTTGATAGTCTGCTGTTCTGGGAGACTTTATAGAGGAATATCAAGTAAACTGTGTATTATGCAACAAAATCCACTTTTGGCCTGTTCGCAGGCTGAAACGTCTTTTGAGACCATAAAAACTGAAAATGTAGCTGTAAGGCAGAGAAGTGATGGAAACATCAAATATTCATGTACATTACATGAAACTTGAACTTATGCTGTTCTGGGAGACTTTAGAGAGGAATATCAAGTAAACTGTGTATTTTGCAACAAAATCCACTTTCTGCTTGTTCGAAAGCTGAAACGCCTTTTGAGACCATAAAAACTGAAAATTAATTTCTAAGGCAGAAAAGTGATGGAAACATCATATATTCATGTACATAACATGCAACTTGATAGTCTGCTGTTCTGGGAGACTTTATAGAGGAATATCAAGTAAACTGTGTATTATGCAACAAAATCCACTTTTGGCCTGTTCGCAGGCTGAAACGTCTTTTGAGACCATAAAAACTGAAAATGTAGCTGTAAGGCAGAGAAGTGATGGAAACATCAAATATTCATGTACATTACATGAAACTTGAACTTATGCTGTTCTGGGAGACTTTAGAGAGGAATATCAAGTAAACTGTGTATTTTGCAACAAAATCCACTTTCTGCTTGTTCGAAAGCTGAAACGCCTTTTGAGACCATAAAAACTGAAAATTAATTTCTAAGGCAGAAAAGTGATGGAAACATCATATATTCATGTACATAACATGCAACTTGATAGTCTACTGTTCTGGGAGACTTTATAGAGTAATATCAAGTAAACTGTGTATTGTGCAACAAAATCCACTTTTGGCCTGTTCGCAGGCTGAAACGTCTTTTGAGACCATAAAAACTGAAAATGTAGCTGTAAGGCACAGAAGTGATGGAAACATCAAATATTCATGTACATTACATGAAACTTGAACTTATGCTGTTCTGGGAGACTTTAGAGAGGAATATCAAGTAAACTGTGTATTTTGCAACAAAATCCACTTTCTGCTTGTTCGAAAGCTGAAACGCCTTTTGAGACCATAAAAACTGAAAATTAATTTCTAAGGCAGAAAAGTGATGGAAACATCATATATTCATGTACATAACATGCAACTTGATAGTCTACTGTTCTGGGAGACTTTATAGAGGAATATCAAGTAAACTGTGTATTGTGCAACAAAATCCACTTTTGGACTGTTCGCAAGCTGAAACGCCTTTTGAGACCATAAAAACTCAAAATTCATTTTTAAGAAAGAAAGGTGATGGAAAAGTCATATATTCATGTATATAACATGAAACTTGAAAGTGTGCTGTTCTGGGAGACTTTTTAGAGGGATATCAAGTAAACTGTGTATTTTGCAACAAAATCCACTTTTGGCTTGTTCGAAAGCTGAAAACCCTTTTGAGACCATAAAAACTGAAAATGTAGCTGTAAGGCAGAGAAGTGATGGAAACATCAAATATTCATGTACATTACATGAAACTTGAACTTATGCTGTTCTGGGAGACTTTAGAGAGGAATATCAAAATCCACTTTTGGACTGTTCGCAACAAAATGCAACAAAATCCACTTTTGGACTGTTCGCAAGCTGAAACGCCTTTTGAGACCATAAAAACTGAAAATTCTTTTTTAAGGCAGAGAAGTGATGGAAACATCAAATATTCATGTACATAACATGCAACTTGATAGTCTACTGTTCTGGGAGACTTTAGAGAGGAATATCAAGTAAACTGTGTATTTTGCAACAAAATCCACTTTCTGCTTGTTCGAAAGCTGAAACGCCTTTTGAGACCATAAAAACTCAAAATTCATTTTTAAGAAAGAAAGTTGATGGAAAAGTCATATATTCATGTATATAACATGAAACTTGAAAGTGTGCTGTTCTGGGAGACTTTAGAGAGGAATATCAAGTAAACTGTGTATTTTGCAACAAAATCCACTTTCTGCTTGTTCGAAAGCTGAAACGCCTTTTGAGACCATAAAAACTGAAAATGTAGCTGTAAGGCAGAGAAGTGATGGGAACAACAAATATTCAATTACATTACATGCAACTTGATAGTCTGCTGTTCTGGGAGACTTTATAGAGTAATATCAAGTAAACTGTGTATTTTGCAACAAAATCCACTTTTTGCCTGTTCGCAGGCTGAAACGCATTTTGAGACCATAAAAACTGAAAATTCTTTTTGTAGACAGAAAAGTGATGGAAACATCATATATTCATGTACATAACATGAAACTTGAAATTATACTGTTCTGGGAGACTTTATAGAGGAATATCAAGTAAACTGTGTATTGTGCAACAAAATCCACTTTTGGCCTGTTCGAAAGCTGAAACGCCTTTTGAGAGCATAAAAACTGAAAATTAATTTCTAAGGCAGAGAAGTGATGGAAACATCATATATTCATGTACATAACATGCAACTTGATAGTCTACTGTTCTGGGAGACTTTATGGAGGAATATCAAGTAAACTGTGTATTGTGCAACAAAATCCACTTTTGGCCTGTTCGCAGGCTGAAACGTCTTTTGAGACCATAAAAACTGAAAATGTACCTGTAAGGCAGAGGAGTGATGGGAACAACAAATATTCAATTACATAACATGAAACTTGAAATTATACTGTTCTGGGAGACTTTTTAGAGTAATATCAAGTAAACTGTGTATTTTGCAACAAAATCCACTTTTGGCCTGTTCGCAGGCTGAAACGCCTTTTGAGACCATAAAAACTGAAAATTCTTTTTGTAGACAGAAAAGTGATGGAAACATCATATATTAATGTACATAACATGAAACTTGAAATTATACTATTCTGGGAGACTTTATAGAGGAATATCAAGTAAACTGTGTATTTTGCAACAAAATCCACTTTTGGACTGTTCGCAAGCTGAAACGCCTTTTGAGACCATAAAAACTCAAAATTCATTTTTAAGAAAGAAAGGTGATGGAAAAGTCATATATTCATGTATATAACATGAAACTTGAAAGTGTGCTGTTCTGGGAGACTTTTTAGAGGAATATCAAGTAAACTGTGTATTTTGCAACAAAATCCACTTTTGGACTGTTCGCAAGCTGAAACGCCTTTTGAGACCATAAAAATTGAAAATTCTTTTTTAAGGCAGAGAAGTGATGGAAACATCAAATATTCATGTACATTAAGTATAACTGAAACTTTATGCTGTTCTCTGGGAGACTTAGAGAGTAGAATATAAAGTAAACTGTGTATTTTTGCACAAAATCCACTTTGCTTTGAAAGCTGAAACGCCTTTTGAGACCATAAAACTGAAAATTAATTTCTAAGGCAGAAAAGATGGAAACATCATATATTCATGTGTATTATAACATGCAACTTGATAGTCTACTGTTCTGGGAGACTTTATGGAGGAATATCAAGTAAACTGTGTATTGTGCAACAAAATCCACTTTTGGCCTGTTCGCAGGCTGAAACGTCTTTTGAGACCATAAAAACTGAAAATGTAGCTGTAAGGCAGAGAAGTGATGGAAACATCAAATATTCATGTACATTACATGAAACTTGAACTTATGCTGTTCTGGGAGACTTTAGAGAGGAATATCAAGTAAACTGTGTATTTTGCAACAAAATCCACTTTTGGCTTGTTCGAAAGCTGAAACGCCTTTTGAGAGCATAAAAACTGAAAATTTATTTTTAAGGCAGAGACGTGATGGAAACATCAAATATTCATGTACATAACATGACACTTGAAATTTTGCTGTTCTGGGAGACTTCTTAGAGGAATATCAAGTAAACTGTGTATTTTGCAACAAAATCCACTTTTGGCCTGTTCGCAGGCTGAAACGTCTTTTGAGATCATAAAAACTGAAAATGTAGCTGCAAGGCAGAAAAGTGATGGGAACAACAAATATTCAATTACATAACATGAAACTTGAAATTATACTGTTCTGGGAGACTTTTTAGAGGAATATCAAGTAAACTGTGTATTTTACAACAAAATCCACTTTCTGCTTGTTCGAAAGCTGAAACGCCTTTTGAGACCATAAAAACTGAAAATTAATTTCTAAGGCAGAAAAGTGATGGAAACATCATATATTCATGTACATAACATGCAACTTGATAGTCTACTGTTCTGGGAGACTTTATAGAGGAATATCAAGTAAACTGTGTATTGTGCAACAAAATCCACTTTTGGCTTGTTCGAAAGCTGAAAACCCTTTTGAGACCATAAAAACTGAAAATGTAGCTGTAAGGCAGAGAAGTGATGGAAACATCAAATATTCATGTACATTACATGAAACTTGAACTTATGCTGTTCTGGGAGACTTTAGAGAGGAATATCAAAATCCACTTTTGGACTGTTCGCAACAAAATGCAACAAAATCCACTTTTGGACTGTTCGCAAGCTGAAACGCCTTTTGAGACCATAAAAACTGAAAATTCTTTTTTAAGGCAGAGAAGTGATGGAAACATCAAATATTCATGTACATAACATGCAACTTGATAGTCTACTGTTCTGGGAGACTTTAGAGAGGAATATCAAGTAAACTGTGTATTTTGCAACAAAATCCACTTTCTGCTTGTTCGAAAGCTGAAACGCCTTTTGAGACCATAAAAACTGAAAATGTAGCTGTAAGGCAGAGAAGTGATGGGAACAACAAATATTCATGTACATAACATGCAACTTGATAGTCTGCTGTTCTGGGAGACTTTAGAGAGGAATATCAAGTAAACTGTGTATTTTGCAACAAAATCCACTTTTGGCTTGTTCGAAAGCTGAAAACCCTTTTGAGACCATAAAAACTGAAAATGTAGCTGTAAGGCAGAGAAGTGATGGAAACATCAAATATTCATGTACATTACATGAAACTTGAACTTATGCTGTTCTGGGAGACTTTAGAGAGGAATATCAAGTAAACTGTGTATTTTGCAACAAAATCCACTTTTGGCCTGTTCGCAGGCTGAAACGCCTTTTGAGACCATAAAAACTCAAAATTCATTTTTAAGAAAGAAAGTTGATGGAAAAGTCATATATTCATGTATATAACATGAAACTTGAAAGTGTGCTGTTCTGGGAGACTTTAGAGAGGAATATCAAGTAAACTGTGTATTTTGCAACAAAATCCACTTTCTGCTTGTTCGAAAGCTGAAACGCCTTTTGAGACCATAAAAACTGAAAATGCAGCTGTAAGGCAGAGAAGTGATGGGAACAACAAATATTCAATTACATTACATGCAACTTGATAGTCTGCTGTTCTGGGAGACTTTATAGAGTAATATCAAGTAAACTGTGTATTTTGCAACAAAATCCACTTTTGGCCTGTTCGCAGGCTGAAACGCATTTTGAGACCATAAAAACTGAAAATTCTTTTTGTAGACAGAAAAGTGATGGAAACATCATATATTCATGTATATAACATGAAACTTGAAATTATACTGTTCTGGGAGACTTTATAGAGGAATATCAAGTAAACTGTGTATTTTGCAACAAAATCCACTTTTGGACTGTTCGCAAGCTAAAACGCCTTTTGAGACCATAAAAACTCAAAATTCATTTTTAAGAAAGAAAGGTGATGGAAAGTCATATATTCATATATATATAACATGAAACTTGAAAGTGTGCTGTTCTGGGAGACTTTTTAGAGGAATATCAAGTAAACTGTGTATTTTGCAACAAAATCCACTTTTGGCTTGTTCGAAAGCTGAAACGCCTTTTGAGACCATAAAAACTGAAAATGTAGCTGTAAGGCAGAGAAGTGATGGAAACATCAAATATTCATGTACATTACATGAAACTTGAAAGTGTGCTGTTCTGGGAGACTTTTTAGAGGGATATCAAGTAAACTGTGTATTTTGCAACAAAATCCACTTTTGGCTTGTTCGAAAGCTGAAACGCCTTTTGAGACCATAAAAACTGAAAATGTAGCTGTAAGGCAGAGAAGGGATGGAAACATCAAATATTCATGTACATTACATGAAACTTGAACTTATGCTGTTCTGGGAGACTTTAGAGAGGAATATCAAGTAAACTGTGTATTTTGCAACAAAATCCACTTTTGGACTTTTCGCAAGCTGAAACGCCTTTTGAGACCATAAAAACTCAAAATTCATTTTTAAGAAAGAAAGTTGATGGAAAAGTCATATATTCATGTATATAACATGAAACTTGAAAGTGTGCTTTTCTGGGAGACTTTTTAGAGGAATATCAAGTAAACTGTGTATTTTGCAACAAAATCCACTTTTGGCCTGTTCGCAGGCTGAAACGTCTTTTGAGACCATAAAAACTCAAAATGTAGCTGTAAGGCAGAGAAGTGATGGGAACAACAAATATTCATGTACATAACATGCAACTTGATAGTCTGCTGTTCTGGGAGACTTTAGAGAGGAATATCAAGTAAACTGTGTATTTTGCAACAAAATCCACTTTCTGCTTGTTCGAAAGCTGAAACGCCTTTTGAGACCATAAAAACTGAAAATGTAGCTGTAAGGCAGAGAAGTGATGGAAACATCAAATATTCATGTACATTACATGAAACTTGAACTTATGCTGTTCTGGGAGACTTTAGAGAGGAATATCAAGTAAACTGTGTATTTTGCAACAAAATCCACTTTTGGCCTGTTCGCAGGCTGAAACGCATTTTGAGACCATAAAAACTGAAAATTCTTTTTGTCGACAGAAAAGTGATGGAAACATCATATATTCATGTACATAACATGAAACTTGAAATTATACTGTTCTGGGAGACTTTATAGAGGAATATCAAGTAAACTGTGTATTGTGCAACAAAATCCACTTTTGGCCTGTTCGCAGGCTGAAACGTCTTTTGAGACCATTAAAACTCAAAATTCATTTTTAAGAAAGAAAGGTGATGGAAAAGTCATATATTCATGTATATAACATGAAACTTGAAAGTGTGCTGAGGAAGAGTCAGTAACTGTGTATTTCAAAACCACCCTTTTTGCTGAAGTTGAAAACGCCTTTTGAGACCATAAAAACTGAAAATGTAGCTGTAAGGCAGAGAAGTGATGGAAACATCAAATATTCATGTACATTACATTTTGCAACAAAATCCACTTTTGGCCTGTTGATTTTCCTCAAAACTTTTTCGCAGAACAGCAGACTCTCAAGTTTCATGTTAATTTCATGAAAACATGATGTTCTCATCACTTTTCTGCCTTAAAGCTGCATTTTCAGTATTTATGGTCTGAAAAGACTTTTCGGCTTGGACGAGGCCACAAGTGTTTTTTGTTGAAAAATAAACAGTTTACTTGATATTCCTCAATACATTGTCTCAGAACAGCAAACTTTAAACTTTCATGTTGATTTCATGAAAACATGACGTTTTCATCACTTTTCTGCCTTAAAGCTGCATTTCCACTTTGTATGCTATCAAAAGACTTTTCAGCTGGGAAGAGGCCAAAAGTTCAATTTGTTGAAAAATACACAGTTTACTTGATATTCCTCAATACATTGTCCCAGAACAGCAGACTCTCAAGTTTCATGTTAATTTCATGAATACATGATGTTCTCATAATTTTTCTGCCTTCAGGCTGCATTTCCACGTTGTATGCTCTTAAAATACGTTTCGGCAGGGAAGAGTCCAAAAGTGGATTTTGTTTTAAAATACACAGTTTACTTGATTTTCCTCTATAAACTCTCCCAGAACAGCAGACTCTCAAGTTTCATGTTAATTTCATGAATACATGATGTTCTCATCACTTTTCT
>JACSYO010001378.1:22500-27500 GCA_016806645.1 Ophiodon elongatus | reverse complement strand
CTCGGGGATGGAGCAGAGTTAGTAATGTGCATTTATGGTGCATGAATTCATACAGAAGGTAAAATAGAAAAGAATGTGCGTCAGCAGTCCACGGAAGGAACCAGGAGGCAGGACCAGGGTCCAGATGCAACCACGATCGTGGAAACCTGCAAGGCGAGAAAGCACAAAGACTCCGGGGGAAGAAGTAGAGTTAGTAATGTGCATTTATAGAACATGAATTCATACAGAAGGAGAGAGAGAAAAGGATAGAGGAGCTCAGTGTATCCTAAGTTGTCCCCCAGCAGTCTAGGCCTATAGCAGCATATCAAGGGGCTGGAAAGAATGGACCAGGGCAAACCTGAGCCAGCCCTAACTATAAACCTGAGCCAGCCCTAACTATAGACCTGAACCAGCCCTAACTATAAACCTGAGCCAGCCCTAACTATAGACCTGAACCAGTCCTAACTATAAACCTGAACCAGCCCTAACTATAGACCTGAACCAGCCCTAACTATAGACCTGATCCAGCCCTAACTATAAACCTGAACCAGCCCTAACTATAAACCTGAACCAGCCCTAACTATAGACCTGAGCCAGCCCTAACTATAAACCTGAGCCAGCCCTAACTATAAACCTGAGCCAGCCCTAACTATAAACCTGAGCCAGCCCTAACTATAAACCTGATCCAGCCCTAACTATAAACCTGAGCCAGCCCTAACTATAAACCTGAACCAGCCCTAACTATAAACCTGATCCAGCCCTAACTATAAGTGCCATCAAAGAGGAAAGTCTTAAGTCTACTCTTAAATGTGGTCACTGTGTCTGCCCCCCGGACTGAAAGTGGAAGCTGGTTCCATAGAAGAGGAGCTTGATAACTGAAGGCTCTGGCTCCCATCCTACTTTTTAAGACTCTAGGAACCACAAGTAGCCCCGCATTCAGTGAGCGCAGCTCTCCAGTGGGGTAATATGGTACTATGAGCTCTGTAGTGGGGTAATATGGTACTATGAGCTCTGTAGTGGGGTAATATGGTACTATGAGCCCTCTAGTGGGGTAATATGGTACTATGAGCTCTCTAGTGGGGTAATATGGTACTATGAGCTCTGTAGTGGGGTAATATGGTACTATGAGCTCTGTAGTGGGGTAATATGGTACTATGAGCTCTGTAGTGGGGTAATATGGTACTATGAGCTCTCTAGTGGGGTAATATGGTACTATGAGCTCTCTAGTGGGGTAATATGGTACTATGAGCTCTCTAGTGGGGTAATATGGTACTATGAGCTCTCTAGTGGGGTAATATGGTACTATGATCTCTAGTGGGGTAATATGGTACTATGAGCTCTCTAGTGGGGTAATATGGTACTATAGCTCTCTAGTGGGGTAATATGGTACTATAAGCTCTCTAGTGGGGTAATATGGTACTATGAGCTCTCTAGTGGGGTAATATGGTACTATGAGCTCTCTAGTGGGGTAATATGGTACTATGAGCTCTCTAGTGGGGTAATATGGTACTATGAGCTCTCTAGTGGGGTAATATGGTACTATGAGCTCTCTAGTGGGGTAATATGGTACTATGAGCTCTCTAGTGGGGTAATATGGTACTATGAGCTCTCTAGTGGGGTAATATGGTACTATGAGCTCTCTAGTGGGGTAATATGGTACTATGAGCTCTCTAGTGGGGTAATATGGTACTATTAGCTCTCTAGTGGGGTAATATGGTACTATGAGATCCTTAAGATATGATGGTGCCTCACCAATTAAGGCTTTGTAGGTGAGGAGAAGGATTTTAAATTTGACTCTGGATTTTACAGGGAGCCAGTGAAGAGAAGCTAATACAGGAGTAATATGATCTCTTCTCTTAGTTTTTGTTAGAACACGAGCTGCAGCATTCTGGATCAACTGGAGAGATTTAAGAGACTTATTAGAGCAGCCTGATAATAAGGAGTTACAGTAGTCCAGTCTAGAAGTAACAAATGCATTAACTCATGTTTCTGCATCTCTTTGAGACAGGATGTGTCTGATTATTTAAATGTTACGGAGGTGGAAGAAGGCGTCCTTGAGATTTGTTTTACGTGAGAGTTAAAGGACAAGTCCTGATCAAAGACAACTCAGAGATTCTTTACGGTGGTGCTGGATGCCAGGGCAATGCCATCTAGAGAGACCACATCATTAGATAGTTGATTCCGGAGGTGTTCTGGGCCAGTAAAATAACTTCAGTTTTGTCTGAGTTTAACATCAGGAAGTTGCAGGTCATCCATGTTTTTATATCTTTGAGATGCTTGAAGTTTAACAAGCTGGTTGGTTTCGTCTGGCTTGATCGATATATATAATTGAGTATCATCAGCATAACAATGAAAGTCTATGGAGTGTCTTCTGATAATATTACCCAAAGGAAGCATATATAAGGTGAATAAAATAAATAGGACTCAAACCAGCCTAGTGCGGTGCCTTTAATGCCAATCAAATGTTCTGATCTCTGTCATAGGATGTGATGGTCAATGGTGTCAAATGCAGCACTAAGGTCTAACAAGACCAGCACAGAGACAAGTCCTCTATCAGCACTAAGGTCTAACAAGACCAGCACAGAGACAAGTCCTCTATCAGCACTAAGGTCTAACAAGACCAGCACAGAGACAAGTCCTCTATCAGCACTAAGGTCTAACAAGACAAGCACAGAGACAAGTCCTCTATCAGCACTAAGGTCTAACAAGACCAGCACAGAGACAAGTCCTCTATCAGCACTAAGGTCTAACAAGACAAGCACAGAGACAAGTCCTCTATCAGCACTAAGGTCTAACAAGACCAGCACAGAGACAAGTCCTCTATCAGCACTAAGGTCTAACAAGACCAGCACAGAGACAAGTCCTCTATCAGCACTAAGGTCTAACAAGACCAGCACAGAGACAAGTCCTCTATCAGCACTAAGGTCTAACAAGAACAGAGACAAGTCCTCTATCAGCACTAAGGTCTAACAAGACCAGGACAGAGACAAGTCCTCTATCAGCACTAAGGTCTAACAAGACCAGGACAGAGACAAGTCCTCTATCAGCACTAAGGTCTAACAAGACCAGAACAGAGACAAGTCCTTTATCAGCACTAAGGTCTAACAAGACCAGTACAGAGACAAGTCCTCTATCAGCACTAAGGTCTAACAAGACCAGAACAGAGACAAGTCCTCTATCAGCACTAAGGTCTAACAAGACCAGCACAGAGACAAGTCCTCTATCAGCACTAAGGTCTAACAAGACCAGAACAGAGACAAGTCCTCTATCAGCACTAAGGTCTAACAAGACCAGAACAGAGACAAGTCCTCTATCAGCACTAAGGTCTAACAAGAACAGAGACAAGTCCTCTATCAGCACTAAGGTCTAACAAGACCAGGACAGAGACAAGTCCTCTATCAGCACTAAGGTCTAACAAGACCAGGACAGAGACAAGTCCTCTATCAGCACTAAGGTCTAACAAGACAAGAACAGAGACAAGTCCTCTATCAGCACTAAGGTCTAACAAGACCAGAACAGAGACAAGTCCTCTATCAGCACTAAGGTCTAACAAGACCAGCACAGAGACAAGTCCTCTATCAGCACTAAGGTCTAACAAGACCAGCACAGAGACAAGTCCTCTATCAGCACTAAGGTCTAACAAGACCAGGACAGAGACAAGTCCTCTATCAGCACTAAGGTCTAACAAGACCAGTACAGAGACAAGTCCTCTATCAGCACTAAGGTCTAACAAGAACAGAGACAAGTCCTCTATCAGCACTAAGGTCTAACAAGACCAGAACAGAGACAAGTCCTCTATCAGCACTAAGGTCTAACAAGACCAGAACAGAGACAAGTCCTCTATCAGCACTAAGGTCTAAAGGTAATACTATGAAGGACTGTGGTACATGGCCTGTTAGTCGGTTATTAATGACGCGTACGGTTATTAATGACGTGTACGGTTATTAATGACGCGGATGTTATTAATGACGCGTACGGTTATTAATGAACGTGTACGGTTATTAATGACGCGTACGGTTATTAATGAGCGTGTACGGTTATTAATGACGCATACGGTTATTAATGACGCGTACGGTTATTAATGACGCGTACGGTTATTAATGACGCGTACGGTTATTAATGAACGTGTACGGTTATTAATGACGCGTACGGTTATTCATGACGCGTACGGTTATTCATGACGCGTACGGTTATTAATGACGCGTACGGTTATTAATGAACGTGTACGGTTATTAATGACGCGTACGGTTATTCATGACGCGTACGGTTATTCATGACGCGTACGGTTATTAATGACGCGTACGGTTATTAATGAACGTGTACGGTTATTAATGACGCGTAGGTTATTAATGACGCGTACGGTTATTAATGAACGCGTACGGTTATTAATGACGCGTACGGTTATTAATGACGCGTACGGTTATTAATGACGCGTACGGTTATTAATGACGCGTACGGTTATTAATGACGTGTACGGTTATTAATGACGCGTACGGTTATTAATGACGCGTACGGTTATTAATGACGCGTACGGTTATTAATGACGTGTACGGTTATGACGTGTACGGTTATTAG
Source organism: Ophiodon elongatus (assembly GCA_016806645.1). Classification (NCBI taxonomy): domain Eukaryota; kingdom Metazoa; phylum Chordata; class Actinopteri; order Perciformes; family Hexagrammidae; genus Ophiodon; species Ophiodon elongatus. The sequence goes on along the minus strand of JACSYO010001378.1, from coordinate 22,946 downwards.
ACGTGTACGGTTATTACGCGGATGTTATGCGTACGGTTATTAATGAACGTGTACGGTTATTAATGACGTGTACGGTTATTAATGACGCGTACGGTTATTAATGAGCGCGTACGGTTATTAATGACGCGTACGGTTATTAATGACGCGTACGGTTATTAATGACGCGTACGGTTATTAATGACGCGTACGGTTATTAATGACGCGTACGGTTATTAATAACACGTACGGTTATTAATGACGCGTACGGTTATTAATGGCGCGTACGGTTATTAATGACATACGGTTATTAATGACGCATACGGTTATTAATGACGCGTACGGTTATATGAGCGTACGGTTATTAATGACGCGTACGGTTATTAATGACGCGTACGGTTATTAATGACATGTACGGTTATTAATAGCCTGCCTACGGTTATTAGCCGTACGGTTATTAATGACGCGTA
>JACSYO010001378.1:5000-17500 GCA_016806645.1 Ophiodon elongatus | reverse complement strand
TGTATTCAGGTAACTGAAGCTGACACTGATCCTGAACCACCAGAGGAACCTCGGCCTCCTGGAGAACATCAGGGAGAGAACCTGAGAGACAGACAGGTGGTGAGAGAGACAGACAGGTGGTGAGAGAGACAGACAGGTGGGGAGAGAGAGAGACAGGTGGTGAGAGAGACAGACAGGTGGTGAGGGAGACAGACAGGTGGGGAAAGAGACAGACAGGTGGTGAGGGAGACAGACAGGTGGGGAAAGAGAGAGACAGGTGGTGAAAGAGACAGATAGGTGGGGAAAGAGACAGACAGGTGGTGAAAGAGACAGACAGGTGGTGAAAGAGACAGATAGGTGGGGAAAGAGACAGACAGGTGGGGAAAGAGACAGACAGGTGGTGAAAGAGACAGACAGGTGGTGAAAGAGACAGACAGGTGGGGAAAGAGACAGACAGGTGGGGAAAGAGACAGACAGGTGGTGAAAGAGACAGACAGGTGGGGAAAGAGACAGACAGGTGGTGAAAGAGACAGACAGTATATAAATCATGAGTATTATGTATAGTAGAGTACACACAGTGAGTAGTACACATAGTAGAGTACACACAGTGAGTATTAATATATATATATATATATGTCCCACCCTGCTCAGTGTCTCGTCTACACAGTATATAAAGCATGTGTAGTGTAAACAGTAGAGTATATATAGTGAGTATTATGTATAGTAGAAAATGCATAGTAGAGTACACATAGTAAAGTACACACAGTGAGTTTTATACATAGTATATATATATAAATGTCCCACCCTGCTCAGCGTCGCGTCCCCATCCAGCGATCAGACATTTTGTTCCTGATGTGACGTCGTGACCTTCAGCAGGTAAACAGAGAGGCTGGATGAGCCCTGTAGAAATATATGATTATATTATTATTATTATTAATTTTTTTAACATTATTAACATTACTAACATTACTATTATATTATTATTATTATTATTATATTACTGGTATTAACATTATTAAAATTACTAACATTTCTATTATATTATTATACTATTATATTATAATTATAATTATTGTTGGATGAGCCCTGTAGAACACACCTGTTATTATTATTATTATTACTATTGTTGGATGAGCCCTGTAGAACACACCTGTTATTATTATTGTTATTATTATTGTTGGATGAGCCCTGTAGAACACACCTGTTATTATTATTGTTATTATTATTGTTGGATGAGCCCTGTAGAACACACCTGTTATTATTAATATTATTACACCCCCACCCACGTGTCTCCACCCCCACTGTTCCCTCCAGCCACCGAACGGCGGCGGCCTCTCATCGCAACCTTCCTACCTTCTTTCTACGACCCCCTTCATCCCCTCATCACTTCATTTCTACATCCCTTCATCCCCTCATCCCTCGGCCCTCATCCCTTCATCTCTACATCACTTCATCCCTTGACCCTCATCCCTTCATACCTCGACCCTCATCCCTTCCACCTTCATCTCTACATCCCCTCATCCCTCGACCCTCATCCCTTCCTCCATCATCCCTTCATCTCTACATCCTTACATCCCTTCACCCTTCATCCCTTCATCCCTACATCCCTTCATCCCTACATCCTTCATCCCTTCATCCCTACATCCTTAATCTATACATCCCTTCATCCCTACATCCCTCCATCCCTTCATCTCTACATCCTTACATCCCTACATCCTTCATCCCTACATCCCTTCATCCTTCATCCCTAAATCCTTCATCCCTACATCCCTCCATCCCTTCATCTCTACATCCTTACATCCCTTCATCCCTACATCCCTTCATCCTTCATCTCTACATCCCTTCATCCCTTCATCCTTACATCCCTCCATCCCTTCATCTCTACATCCTTAAATCTCTACATCCTTACATCCCTTCACCCCTACAGCCTTCATCCCTACATCCCTTCATCCTTCATCTCTACATCCCTTCATCCCTACATCCTTCAACCCTTCATCCCTCGACCCTCATCCCTTCATCCCTTCTTCCGTCATCCCTTCATCTCTACATCCCTACATCCCTTCACCCTTCATCCCTTCACCGGGTCCAGCACCAGGTCCAGCAACAGGACCAGGACCAGGACCAGCACCAGGTCCAGCACCAGGACCAGGACCAGGACCAGCACCAGGTCTAGCACCAGGACCAGGTCCAGCACCAGGTCCAGCACCAGGTCCAGCACCAGGACCAGCACCAGGTCCAGCACCAGGACCAGGACCAGGACTGTGTGGTACTGACGTGTGAAGGCGACCGGCCTCTCCAGGTGCACCATGGCGATGTCGGCCATCTTGCTCCGCCGGTTGTACTTCCTGTTGATGAGCACGCGGTCGACTTGTCGGGTCTGAACATCCAAAGAGTTCATGTTGCTGTGAGAGTGAAGCCCGAGCACGGCCCGCCAGGACCCCAGAACCAGGTCCAGGTTCTTCCTGAGGACCAGAGTCATTATACAGGGTTATTTAAGGTATTATTCACAGTATTATTCACAGTACTATTTAAGGTATTATTCAGAGTATCATTTAGTATTATTTACAGTATTATTCACAGTATTATTCACAGTATTATTTAGTATTATTTACAGTATCATTTAGTATTATTTAAAGTCTTATTTACAGTATTATTCACAGTATTATTCACAGTATTATTTAAGGTATTATTCACAGTATTATTTAAGGTATTATTCACAGTATTATTTACAGTATCATTTAGTATTATTTAGTTTTATTATACTCTGCATTATTTCCATAATAAAACAAAGTGTCCTCACCCGTAGACGCAGTATTATTTAGTATTATATAGTATTATTATACTATTCATGTATTATGTGTCTCACCCGTAGACGCAGTGAGTATTATATAATATTATATACAGTATTATTTAGTATTATGTAGTATTATTATACTCTCACCCGTAGACGCAGTGAGTATTATTTAGTATTATATACAGTATTATTTAGTATTATATAGTATAATGTAGTATTATGTAGTATTATTATACTCTCACCTGTAGACGCAGTGAGTATTATTTAGTATTATAAACAGTATTATATAGTATTATGTAGTATTATTATACTCTCACCCGTAGACGCAGTGAGTATTATTTAGTATTATATACAGTATTATTTAGTATTATGTAGAATTATGTAGTATTATTATACTCTCACTCGTAGACGCAGTGAGTATTATTTAGTATTATATACAGTATTATTTAGTATTATATACAGTATTATTTAGTATTATGTAGAATTATGTAGTATTATTATACTCTCACCCGTAGACGCAGTGAGTATTATTTAGTATTATATACAGTATTATTTAGTATTATGTAGTATTATATAGTATTATGTAGTATTATTATACTCTCACCTGTAGACGCAGTGAGTATTATTTAGTATTATATACAGTATTATATAGTATTATGTAGTATTATGATACTCTCACCCATAGACGCAGTGAGTATTATTTAGTATTATATACAGTATTATTTAGTATTATGTAGTATTATGTAGTATTATTATACTCTCACCCGTAGACGCAGTGAGTATTATTTAGTATTATATACAGTATTATTTAGTATTATATACAGTATTATATAGTATTATGTAGTATTATATAGTATTATGTAGTATTATTATACTCTCACCCGTAGACGCAGTGAGTATTATTTAGTATTATATACAGTATTATTTAGTATTATATAGTATTATGTAGTATTATTATACTCTCACCTGTAGACGCAGTGAGTATTATTTAGTATTATATACAGTATTATATAGTATTATGTAGTATTATTATACTCTCACCCGTAGACGCAGTGAGTATTATTTAGTATTATATACAGTATTATTTAGTATTATGTAGTATTATATAGTATTATGTAGTATTATTATACTCTCACCCGTAGACGCAGTGCGCCGCCGTCAGCAGCCAGTCGCTGCCGATGAGCGAGGCTCCGCACACATGATGGCCCCTCCACTGCAGAGACACCACCCATGGCCACGCCCCCTTCACGGCCGCCACGCCCCCGACCACTCGGCCCTCACCTGACAGGTATCAACACACACACTAAGGGAGGGGCCTCACCTGACAGGTATCAACACACACACTAAGGGAGGGGCCTCACCTGACAGGTATCAACACACACACACACTAGAGGGGAGGGGCCTCACCTGACAGGTATCAACACACACACACACTAGAGGGGAGGGGCCTCACCTGACAGGTATCAAAACACACACACTAGAGGGGAGGGGCCTCACCTGACAGGTATCAACACACACACACACTAGAGGGGAGGGGCCTCACCTGACAGGTATCAACACACACACACACTAGAGGGGAGGGGCCTCACCTGACAGGTATCAACACACACACACTAGAGGGGAGGGGCCTCACCTGACAGGTATCAACACACACACACTAGAGGGGAGGGGCCTCACCTGACAGGTATCAACACACACACACACTAGAGGGGAGGGGCCTCACCTGACAGGTATCAACACACACACACTAGAGGGGAGGGGCCTCACCTGACAGGTATCAACACACACACACTGAGGGAGGGGCCTCACCTGACAGGTATCAACACACACACACTAGAGGGGAGGGGCCTCACCTGACAGGTATCAACACACACACTAAGGGAGGGGCCTCACCTGACAGGTATCAACACACACACACTAAGGGAGGGGCCTCACCTGACAGGTATCAACACACACACACTAGAGGGGAGGGGCCTCACCTGACAGGTATCAACACACACACACTAGAGGGGAGGGGCCTCACCTGACAGGTATCAACACACACACACTAGAGGGGAGGGGCCTCACCTGACAGGTATCAACACACACACACTAAGGGAGGGGCCTCACCTGACAGGTATCAACACACACACACTAAGGGAGGGGCCTCACCTGACAGGTATCAACACACACACACTAAGGGAGGGGCCTCACCTGACAGGTATCAACACACACACTAAGGGAGGGGCCTCACCTGACAGGTATCAACACACACACACTAAGGGAGGGGCCTCACCTGACAGGTATCAACACACACACACACTAAGGGAGGGGCCTCACCTGACAGGTATCAACACACACACACACACTAAGGGAGGGGCCTCACCTGACAGGTATCAACACACACACACACTAAGGGAGGGGCCTCACCAGGAGCTCATGTTCAGATGGAGCAGCTTTTACCTTCAGCAGGTTTCCTGTCTGCTGATTGGTCCGTCTGCCTCGTCCAATCAGTGACCTGCTGAGCTCCACAAGCTGCAACACACAGGTACCATGAGTACAGGTGTCATGAGTACAGGTGTGTGTGAGTACAGGTACCATGAATACAGGTGTGTGTGAGTACAGGTACCATGAGTACAGGTGTCATGAATACAGGTGTGTGTGAGTACAGGTACCATGAGTACAGGTGTGTGTGAGTACAGGTACCATGAGTACAGGTACCATGAGTACAGGTGTGTGTGAGTACAGGTACCATGAGTACAGGTGTGTGTGAGTACAGGTACCATGAGTACATGTGTCATGAGTACAGGTGTGTGTGTGTGTACAAGTACCATGAGTACAGGTGTGTGTGAGTACAGGTACCATGAGTACAGGTGTGTGTGAGTACAAGTACCATGAGTACAGGTGTGTGTGTGTACAAGTACCATGAGTACAGGTGTGTGTGAGTACAAGTACCATGAGTACAGGTGTGTGTGAGTACAGGTACCATGAGTACAGGTGTCACGAGTACAGGTACCATGAGTACAGATGTGTGTGTATACAGGTGTGTGTTGTGTACAAGTGTGTGTGTGTGTGTGTTGTGTACAGGTGTGTATTGTGTACAGGTGTGTGTTGTGTACAAGTGTGTGTTGTGTACAGGTGTGTGTGTGTGTGTGTGTGTGTGTGTGTGTGTGTGTGTGTGTGTGTGTGTGTGTGTGTTGTGTACAGGTGTGTATTGTGTACAGGTGTGTGTTGTGTACAGGTGTGTATTGTGTACAGGTGTGTGTTGTGTACAGGTGTGTGTGTGTACAGGTGTGTGTGTGTACAGGTGTGTGTTGTGTACAGGTGTGTGTGTGTACAGGTGTGTGTGTACAGGTGTGTGTTGTGTACAGGTGTGTGTGTGTACAGGTGTGTGTGTGTACAGGTGTGTGTTGTGTACAGGTGTGTGTTGTCATGGTGATGAGTGTACTCACGTTGGTTGTCACAGTTCAGAGAAACCACTTCCTCACTGATGCAGGTTTCACTGTGAAAACAAAACAAATCATTGATGATCTTCTTTAGGCTAAATGAGTCTAACCCTCATCTTCACTTCCTGCATCTCATTCTTGATCTGGTTGTGGTTCAGGTCTGGTTGTGGTTCAGGTCTGGTTTTGGTTCAGGTCTGGTTGTGGTTCAGGTCTGGTTTTGGTTCAGGTCTGGTTGTGGTTCAGGTCTGGTTGTGGTTCAGGTCTGGTTTTGGTTCAGGTCTGGTTGTGGTTCAGGTCTGGTTGTGGTTCAGGTCTGGTTTTGGTTCAGGTATGGTTTTGGTTCAGGTCTGGCTGTGGTTCAGGTCTGGTTGTGGTTCAGGTCTGGTTTTGGTTCAGGTCTGGTTGTGGTTCAGGTCTGGTTGTGGTTCAGGTCTGGTTGTGGTTCAGGTCTGGTTTTGGTAACGTTGTTAGTTCAGGTTTTGAGTCCAGTTCCAGCTGGAGTTCTAGTTCTAGTTCTAGTTCTAGTTCTGGTTCTGGTTCTTCTCCTGACTCTGGACCTCAGGGTTCCACTGCTGTATGGCAGTGATTTTCAACCACTGTGCCGCGGCACACCGGTGTGCCGTGAGAGATCACCAGGTGTGCCGTGGGAAAATGTCCAATTTCACTTAATCGGTCCAAAAAAATATTATTTAGTTGCCGCAAATAATTTGCCATTGTTGAGCGTCTGAGCCTGCAATTTATATCTCTGGGGTCGACGGACGGGCCGGCGCGTCCACGCGGTGTTTACTTGATGTTTAAATTAATTGCTCCGCGATAATAAAGCACAGAGATCTGGTTAAGATGTCTACGGAACCGTATGCTCTCCACCTCCGTGTCCTAGTCCTCATGAGATCGTACGTGACTCACACAGCGAGTCAGGAGCTTGGACGTGTCGTGTGATTCGTGGGTGTCAAGCTCCGCCTCTCAGCGTCATTTGTGGATTCATGTGTCCGTCAACATTTAGTATGAAACTAACCAATGGACACTCAGTAAATCACTAAGGACCTACCCACCACCTCACGCTACAGAAACACTGATGTTTACATTCAGTCTGAAACTAACCAATGGACACTCAGTAAATCCCTAAGGACCTACCCACCACCTCACCTACAGAAACACTGTGTTTACATTCAGTATGAAACTAACCAATGGACACTCAGTAAATCCCTAAGGACCTACCCACCACCTCACCTACAGAAACACTGTGTTTACATTCAGTATGAAACTAACCAATGGACACTCAGTAAATCCCTAAGGACCTACCCACCACCTCACCTACAGAAACACTGTGTTGACATTCAGTATGAAACTAACCAATGAACACTCAGTAAATCCCTAAGGACCTACCCACCACCTCACGCTACAGAAACACTGTGTTTACATTCAGTATGAAACTAACCAATGGACACTCAGTAAATCCCTAAGGACCTACCCACCACCTCACCTACAGAAACACTGTGTTTACATTCAGTATGAAACTAACCAATGGACACTCAGTAAATCCCTAAGGACCTACCCACCACCTCACGCTACAGAAAAACTGTGTTTACATTCAGTCTGCATCGAGAGCTCAGAGAGAAGAGAGGAAGTACGAAGAGAAAGTTTACAGTTAGAGACGTACTTTCAGCAAAATAGTTAATATTTAGTTTGAAAACACAAACGGTTGTAATGTTCATGTTTCATCTGCACACATCCCATGAAGCTTGATCTGTATATGAAGTAATTACTCCCATTTGATCTCAGTCCCTCCAACAGCTGGTGGAAGGAGAGGGACAGACATCACTTCTACTCAAAAAACATATTACAAAATTTAGTTCTTGACATTTATTAGACATTTATCTGCTATTTTATCCATATATTCCACCACTGTTGTGAACCTAACACTTTGGTAAACCAATTTCAACCAAAACAGTCCACATGAGGAGCGTTATGTTTTCACAAGAGATTTGAAGAATTAAAAAAATCAGACTTCAATTTTTTAGCTTTATGGCCAAATTATCCCTGTACTCTGTATCTTAGGACAATTGGAGCCCCATTATATAGATAGCTAAGATTGTTCTGCAAATTATCATATACAACACATGGGTATGTCTCATATGCAAGTACCTTTAAAGGTGAATTTAAGAAAATATGTAAAAATCGGGAAAATGCCCAAGAACAGGGACTATTTTGTTCGCCTGCGCCGCGGGATTTTTTTATTGTAAAAAATGTGCCGCGGCTCAAAAAAGGTTGAAAAACACTGCTGTATGGTATATATTCTAGTTGTGATTCTGGTTCAGGTTCTCGTTTAAATTCTAGTTTATTCTGGTTCTGGTTCTGGTCTTCAGTACCTGATACTGGTTTTCAGTGTCCCGTTGCTGGTGACCGTGATGGTTGTAAAAGGTGAATCTTGTGGCACAGCCGGCAGCAGTGTGGTCTCCCCCGACCTGCAAAGAACCTTATGTTAGTCCACCTGCTACAACAGGTGAGAGTTCCCTGTATCCCAGGTACTGACAGGTGAGAGTTACCTGTATCCCAGGTACTGACAGGTGAGAGTTACCTGTATCCCAGGTACTGACAGGTGAGAGTTACCTGTATCCCAGGTACTGAGAGGTGAGAGTTACCTGTATCCCAGGTACTGACAGGTGAGAGTTACCTGTATCCCAGGTACTGACAGGTGAGAGTTACCTGTATCCCTGGTACTGACAGGTGAGAGTTACCTGTATCCCAGGTACTGACAGGTGAAGTCAGACAGGTGAGAGTTCCCTGTATCCCAGGTACTGACAGGTGAGAGTTACCTGTATCCCAGGTACTGACAGGTGAGAGTTACCTGTATCCCAGGTACTGACAGGTGAGAGTTACCTGTATCCCAGGTACTGACAGGTGAGAGTTACCTGTATCCCAGGTACTGACAGGTGAGAGTTACCTGTATCCCAGGTATTGACAGGTGAGAGTTACCTGTATCCCAGGTACTAACAGGTGAGAGTTCCCTGTATCCCAGGTACTGACAGGTGAGAGTTACCTGTATCCCAGGTACTGACAGGTGAGAGTTACCTGTATCCCAGGTACTGACAGGTGAGAGTTACCTGTATCCCAGGTACTGACAGGTGAGAGTTACCTGTATCCCAGGTACTGAGAGGTGAGAGTTACCTGTATCCCAGGTACTGACAGGTGAGAGTTACCTGTATCCCAGGTACTGACAGGTGAGAGTTACCTGTATCCCTGGTACTGACAGGTGAGAGTTACCTGTATCCCAGGTACTGACAGGTGAAGTCAGACAGGTGAGAGTTCCCTGTATCCCAGGTACTGACAGGTGAGAGTTCCCTGTATCCCAGGTACTGACAGGTGAGAGTTACCTGTATCCCAGGTACTGACAGGTGAGAGTTACCTGTATCCCAGGTACTGACAGGTGAGAGTTACCTGTATCCCAGGTATTGACAGGTGAGAGTTACCTGTATCCCAGGTACTAACAGGTGAGAGTTACCTGTATCCCAGGTACTGACAGGTGAGAGTTACCTGTATCCCAGGTACTGACAGGTGAGAGTTACCTGTATCCCAGGTACTGCAGGAGAGTTACCTGTATCCCAGGTACTGACAGGTGAGAGTTACCTGTATCCCAGGTACTGACAGGTGAGAGTTACCTGTATCCCAGGTACTGACAGGTGAGAGTTACCTGTATCCCAGGTACTGACAGGTGAGAGTTACCTGTATCCCAGGTACTGACAGGTGAGAGTTACCTGTATCCCAGGTACTGACAGGTGAGAGTTACCTGTATCCCAGGTACTGACAGGTGAGAGTTCCCTGTATCCCAGGTACTGACAGGTGAGAGTTACCTGTATCCCAGGTACTGACAGGTGAGAGTTACCTGTATCCCAGGTACTGACAGGTGAGAGTTACCTGTATCCCAGGTACTGACAGGTGAGAGTTACCTGTATCCCAGGTACTGACAGGTGAGAGTTACCTGTATCCCAGGTATTGACAGGTGAGAGTTACCTGTATCCCAGGTACTAACAGGTGAGAGTTCCCTGTATCCCAGGTACTGACAGGTGAGAGTTACCTGTATCCCAGGTACTGACAGGTGAGAGTTACCTGTATCCCAGGTACTGACAGGTGAGAGTTACCTGTATCCCAGGTACTGACAGGTGAGAGTTACCTGTATCCCAGGTACTGACAGGTGAGAGTTACCTGTATCCCAGGTACTGACAGGTGAGAGTTACCTGTATCCCAGGTACTGACAGGTGAGAGTTACCTGTATCCCAGGTATTGACAGGTGAGAGTTACCTGTATCCCAGGTACTGACAGGTGAGAGTTCCCTGTATCCCAGGTACTGACAGGTGAGAGTTACCTGTATCCCAGGTACTGACAGGTGAGAGTTACCTGTATCCCAGGTACTGACAGGTGAGAGTTACCTGTATCCCAGGTACTGACAGGTGAGAGTTACCTGTATCCCAGGTACTGACAGGTGAAGTCAGACAGGTGAGAGTTCCAGGTGTCAGCACACACGGTGAGCAGTGAGGAAACAAGTTGAAACTGAAGAGGACTGGAACTGTTCACCTGCAACACAACTGATACACACACACACACACACACACACACACACACACACACACACACACACACCTGTTCAACACACCTGTAATGCTATTAGAGGTCGTCAGAGATCTTCACCTGGTCCACTCACCACAGTCGGCTTCATCGGAGGCGTCCGGACAGTCGACCTGTCCATCACATTGACCGTTACCATGGATACAACTTCCTGTCTGACACTGGAACTGACCGACCGCACATGCAGCTGTTCATAAAAACATCAACAATCAATAATACTGTAAGAACCTTCAACCCTCTGACCTCTGACCCTGAGCTCACCTGGTGACCCCAGCTTGACCCCCGAGGTGAAGTTGGCTCTGAATCCTCGGCCGTGACCCGACTTGTCCGTAAAGAACCAGAGTGTCATCTGATTGGTTGTTGAGAACAACTCGTGGGCGGGGCCAGCACTGCCAGTGACGACAGCTAGAACAAGTTACTTGTACATTGTTACCTGAAGCAGAACAGTCACCTGTACACACATAGACCTGGTGAGGATGATGCTGCAAAGGATTATGGGTAAAACACAGCCTCACCCAGTAAGGTGGAGTTTGGCCCCGCCCCATCTCGCACCTCTACGACGTCATAGGTCGCTTCAACATCAAAGTCAAGGAAGTGGAGCTGGATGTTCCAACCCTCACCGGTGTGCAGAGTCCACACACCTGCAGCAGCAGAGGATCATGGGTAATGGGAGGTGAACATGTTATTCATTCATTTGTTTTGATGTGTTTTGTTAGTTTTTATGTTTGTTTATTCATTTTTCTTTGTTAAAACATTATTTTTCTTAGAAACCAGTGAAGCTCAGTGAAGAGATATGAGTCAAGTATTATAAGTTATGAGTATAAGTGCAGGTATTAGTACATGTAAGAAGTAAAAAGTTGAGCCTGGACAGACGTGTGTACTCACACTGAGCCTTGTTCCCGTAGGATTGTGGGTAATTTGGCGAGCTGAAGGTGGAGTTTGGCTCCCAGAGGTCAAAGGGTCCTCCACAGTCAGCTGGACCAATCAGAGCAGAGAAAACTCTTCTTCATACATTTACATTCTGCATCATTTGATTCATATTGATCGTCTAAGTGTGATTTCATTGTATTGTTATTCTTTAACAACATGGATCCCTACTGTCCATCTTCCTGCTGTTCGTCTTCCTGCTGTTCATCTTTCTACTGTTCATCTATCTGCTGTTCATCTATCTGCTGGTCATCTTCCTGCTGTTCATCTTTCTGCTGTTCATCTTCCTGCTATTCATCTTTCTGATGTTCATCTATCTGCTGTTCATCTATCTGCTGTTCATCTTCCTTCTATTCATTTTCCTGCTGTTCATCTATCTACTGTTCATCTTCCTGCTGTTCATCTTCTTGCTGTTCATCTTCTTGCTGTTCATCTTCTTGCTGTTCATCTATCTGCTGTTCATCTTCCTGCTGTTCATCTTTCTGCTGTTCATCTTCCTGCTATTCATCTTTCTGATGTTCATGTATCTGATGTTCATCTTCCCGCTGTTCATCTATCTGATGTTCATCTATCTGCTGTTCATCTTCCTTCTATTCATTTTCCTGATGTTCATCTATCTACTGTTCATCTTCCTGCTGTTCATCTTCTTGCTGTTCATCTTCTTGCTGTTCATCTATCTGCTGTTCATCTTCCTGCTGTTCATCTTCCTGCTGTTCATCTTCTTGCTGTTCATCTTCTTGCTGTTCATCTAT
>JACSYO010001377.1:5000-78595 GCA_016806645.1 Ophiodon elongatus | reverse complement strand
CCTATCTCTAAGGCTGAGCCCTACAGAGGAAACTCATCTCCTTACCCTATCTCTAAGGCTGAGCCCTACAGAGGAAACTCATCTCCTTACCCTATCTCTAAGGCTGAGCCCTACAGAGGAAACTCATCTTCTTACCCTATCTCTAAGGTTTAGCCTTAGGGAGTAAACTCATCTCCTTACCCTATCCCTAAGGCTGAGCCCTACAGAGGAAACTCATCTCCTTACCCTATCTCTAAGGCTGAGCCCTACAGAGGAAACTCATCTCCTTACCCTATCTCTAAGGCTGAGCCCTACAGAGGAAACTCATCTCCTTACCCTATCTCTAAGGCTGAGCCCTACAGAGGAAACTCATCTCCTTACCCTATCTCTAAGGCTGAGCCCTACAGAGGAAACTCATCTCCTTACCCTATCACTAAGGCTGAGCCCTACAGAGGAAACTCATCTCCTTACCCTATCTCTAAGACTGAGCCCCACAGAGGAACCTCATCTCCTTACCCTATCTCTAAGGCTGAGCCCTACAGAGGAAACTCATCTCCTTACCCTATCTCTAAGGCTGAGCCCTACAGAGGAAACTCATCTCCTTACCCTATCTCTAAGGCTGAGCCCTACAGAGGAAACTCATCTCCTTACCCTATCTCTAAGGCTGAGCCCTCCAGAGGAACCTCATCTCCTTACCCTATCTCTAAGGCTGAGCCCTCCAGAGGAAACTCATCTCCTTACCCTATCTCTAAGGCTGAGCCCTACGGAGGAACCTCATCTCCTTACCCTATCTCTAAGGCTGAGCCCTACGGAGGAAACTCATCTCCTTACCCTATCTCTAAGGCTGAGCCCTATAGAGGAAACTCATCTCCTTACCCTATCTCTAAGGCTGAGCCCTACAGAGGAAACTCATCTCCTTACCCTATCTCTAAGGCTGAGCCCTACAGAGGAAACTCATCTCCTTACCCTATCTCTAAGGCTGAGCCCTACAGAGGAAACTCATCTCCTTACCCTATCTCTAAGGCTGAGCCCTACAGAGGAAACTCATCTCCTTACCCTATCTCTAAGGCTGAGCCCTACAGAGGAAACTCATCTCCTTACCCTATCTCTAAGGCTGAGCCCTACAGAGGAAACTCATCTCCTTACCCTATCTCTAAGGCTGAGCCCTCCAGAGGAAACTCATCTCCTTACCCTATCTCTAAGGCTGAGCCCTACAGAGGAAACTCATCTCCTTACCCTATCTCTAAGGCTGAGCCCTACAGAGGAAACTCATCTCCTTACCCTATCTCTAAGGCTGAGCCCTACAGAGGAAACTCATCTCCTTACCCTATCTCTGAGGCTGAGCCCTACAGAGGAAACTCATCTCCTTACCCTATCTCTAAGGCTGAGCCCTACAGAGGAAACTCATCTCCTTACCCTATCTCTAAGGCTGAGCCCCACAGAGGAAACTCATCTCCTTACCCTATCTCTAAGGCTGAGCCCTACAGAGGAAACTCATCTCCTTACCCTATCTCTAAGGCTGAGCCCTACAGAGGAACCTCATCTCCTTACCCTATCTCTAAGGCTGAGCCCTACAGAGGAAACTCATCTCCTTACCCTATCTCTAAGGCTGAGCCCTACAGAGGAAACTCATCTCCTTACCCTATCTCTAAGGCTGAGCCCTACAGAGGAAACTCATCTCCTTACCCTATCTCTAAGGCTGAGCCCTACAGAGGAAACTCATCTCCTTACCCTATCTCTAAGGCTGAGCCCTACAGAGGAAACTCATCTCCTTACCCTATCTCTAAGGCTGAGCCCTACAGAGGAAACTCATCTCCTTACCCTATCTCTAAGGCTGAGCCCTACAGAGGAAACTCATCTCCTTACCCTATCTCTAAGGCTGAGCCCTACAGAGGAAACTCATCTCCTTACCCTATCTCTAAGGCTGAGCCCTACAGAGGAAACTCATCTCCTTACCCTATCTCTAAGGCTGAGCCCTACAGAGGAAACTCATCTCCTTACCCTATCTCTAAGGCTGAGCCCTACAGAGGAAACTCATCTCCTTACCCTATCTCTAAGGCTGAGCTCCTACAGAGGAACTCATCTCCTTACCTTATCTCTAAGGCTGAGCCCTACAGAGGAAACTCATCTCCTTACCCATCTCTAAGGCTGAGCCCTCAGAGGAAACTCATCTCCTTACCCTATCTCTAAGGCTGAGCCCTACAGAGGAAACTCATCTCCTTACCCTATCTCTAAGGCTGAGCCCTACAGAGGAAACTCATCTCCTTACCCTATCTCTAAGGCTGAGCCCTACAGAGGAAACTCATCTCCTTACCCTATCTCTAAGGCTGAGCCCTACGGAGGAAACTCATCTCCTTACCCTATCTCTAAGGCTGAGCCCTACAGAGGAAACTCATCTCCTTACCCTATCTCTAAGGCTGAGCCCTACAGAGGAAACTCATCTCCTTACCCTATCTCTAAGGCTGAGCCCTACAGAGGAAACTCATCTCCTTACCCTATCTCTAAGGCTGAGCCCTACAGAGGAAACTCATCTCCTTACCCTATCTCTAAGGCTGAGCCCTACAGAGGAAACTCATCTCCTTACCCTATCTCTAAGGCTGAGCCCTACAGAGGAAACTCATCTCCTTACCCTATCTCTAAGGCTGAGCCCTACAGAGGAAACTCATCTCCTTACCCTATCTCTAAGGCTGAGCCCTACAGAGGAAACTCATCTCCTTACCCTATCTCTAAGGCTGAGCCCTACGAGGAAACTCATCTCCTTACCCTATCTCTAAGGCTGAGCCCTACAGAGGAAACTCATCTCCTTACCCTATCTCTAAGGCTGAGCCCTATGGAGGAAACTCATCTCCTTACCCTATCTCTAGCTGAGCCCTACAGAGAAACTCATCTCCTTACCCTATCTCTAAGGCTGAGCCCTACGGAGGAAACTCATCTCCTTACCCTATCTCTAAGGCTGAGCCCTACAGAGGAAACTCATCTCCTTACCCTATCTCTAAGGCTGAGCCCTACAGAGGAAACTCATCTCCTTACCCTATCTCTAAGGCTGAGCCCTACAGAGGAAACTCATCTCCTTACCCTATCTCTAAGGCTGAGCCCCACAGAGGAAACTCATCTCCTTACCCTATCTCTAAGGCTGAGCCCTACAGAGGAACCTCATCTCCTTACCCTATCTCTAAGGCTGAGCCCTACAGAGGAAACTCATCTCCTTACCCTATCTCTAAGGCTGAGCCCACACAGAGGAAACTCATCTCCTTACCCTATCTCTAAGGCTGAGCCCTACAGAGGAAACTCATCTCCTTACCCTATCTCTAAGGCTGAGCCCTCCAGAGGAACCTCATCTCCTTACCCTATCTCTAAGGCTGAGCCCTCCAGAGGAAACTCATCTCCTTACCCTATCACTAAGGCTGAGCCCTACGGAGGAACCTCATCTCCTTACCCTATCACTAAGGCTGAGCCCTACGGAGGAACCTCATCTCCTTACCCTATCTCTAAGGCTGAGCCCTACGGAGGAAACTCATCTCCTTACCCTATCTCTAAGGCTGAGCCCTACAGAGGAACCTCATCTCCTTACCCTATCTCTAAGGCTGAGCCCTACAGAGGAAACTCATCTCCTTACCCTATCTCTAAGGCTGAGCCCTACAGAGGAAACTCATCTCCTTACCCTATCTCTGAGGCTGAGCCCCACAGAGGAAACTCATCTCCTTACCCTATCACTAAGGCTGAGCCCCACAGAGGAACCTCATCTCCTTACCCTATCTCTAAGGCTGAGCCCCACAGAGGAAACTCATCTCCTTACCCTATCACTAAGGCTGTGCCCTACAGAGGAACCTCATCTCCTTACCCTATCTCTACGGCTGAGCCCTCCAGAGGAACCTCATCTCCTTACCCTATCTCTAAGGCTGAGCCCTCCAGAGGAAACTCATCTCCTTACCCTATCTCTAAGGCTGAGCCCTACAGAGGAAACTCATCTCCTTACCCTATCTCTAAGGCTGAGCCCTACAGAGGAAACTCATCTCCTTACCCTATCTCTAAGGCTGAGCCCTACGGAGGAAACTCATCTCCTTACCCTATCTCTAAGGCTGAGCCCCACGGAGGAATCTCATCTCCTTACCCTATCTCTAAGGCTGAGCCCTACGGAGGAACCTCATCTCCTTACCCTATCACTAAGGCTGAGCCCCACGGAGGAAACTCATCTCCTTACCCTATCTCTAAGGCTGAGCCCTACAGAGGAACCTCATCTCCTTACCCTATCTCTAAGGCTGAGCCCCACGGAGGAAACTCATCTCCTTACCCTATCTCTAAGACTGAGCCCCACAGAGGAAACTCATCTCCTTACCCTATCTCTAAGGCTGAGCCCTACAGAGGAAACTCATCTCCTTACCCTATCTCTAAGGCTGAGCCCTACAGAGGAAACTCATCTCCTTACCCTATCACTAAGGCTGAGCCCTACAGAGGAAACTCATCTCCTTACCCTATCTCTAAGGCTGAGCCCCACAGAGGAAACTCATCTCCTTACCCTATCTCTAAGGCTGAGCCCTACAGAGGAAACTCATCTCCTTACCCTATCTCTAAGGCTGAGCCCTACAGAGGAACCTCATCTCCTTACCCTATCTCTAAGGCTGAGCCCTACAGAGGAAACTCATCTCCTTACCCTATCTCTAAGGCTGAGCCCTACAGAGAAACTCATCTCTTACCCTATCTCTAAGGCTGAGCCCTACAGAGGAACCTCATCTCCTTACCCTATCTCTAAGGCTGAGCCCTACAGAGGAACCTCATCTCCTTACCCTATCTCTAAGGCTGAGCCCTACAGAGGAAACTCATCTCCTTACCCTATCTCTAAGGCTGAGCCCTACAGAGGAAACTCATCTCCTTACCCTATCTCTAAGGCTGAGCCCTACAGAGGAAACTCATCTCCTTACCCTATCTCTAAGGCTGAGCCCTACAGAGGAAACTCATCTCCTTACCCTATCTCTAAGGCTGAGCCCTCAGAGGAAACTCATCTCCTTACCCTATCTCTAAGGCTGAGCCCTACAGAGGAAACTCATCTCCTTACCCTATCTCTAAGGCTGAGCCCTACAGAGGAAACTCATCTCCTTACCCTATCTCTAAGGCTGAGCCCTACAGAGGAAACTCATCTCCTTACCCTATCTCTAAGGCTGAGCCCTACAGAGGAAACTCATCTCCTTACCCTATCTCTAAGGCTGAGCCCTACAGAGGAAACTCATCTCCTTACCCTATCTCTAAGGCTGAGCCCTACAGAGGAAACTCATCTCCTTACCCTATCTCTAAGGCTGAGCCCTACAGAGGAAACTCATCTCCTTACCCTATCTCTAAGGCTGAGCCCTACAGAGGAAACTCATCTCCTTACCCTATCTCTAAGGCTGAGCCCCACAGAGGAAACTCATCTCCTTACCCTATCTCTAAGGCTGAGCCCCACAGAGGAAACTCATCTCCTTACCCTATCACTAAGGCTGAGCCCTACAGAGGAACCTCATCTCCTTACCCTATCTCTAAGGCTGAGCCCTCCAGAGGAACCTCATCTCCTTACCCTATCTCTAAGGCTGAGCCCCAGAGGAAACTCATCTCCTTACCCTATCTCTAAGGCTGAGCCCTACAGAGGAAACTCATCTCCTTACCCTATCTCTAAGGCTGAGCCCTACAGAGGAAACTCATCTCCTTACCCTATCTCTAAGGCTGAGCCCTACAGAGGAAACTATCTCCTTACCCTATCTCTAAGGCTGAGCCCTACAGAGGAAACTCATCTCCTTACCCTATCTCTAAGGCTGAGCCCTACAGAGGAAACTCATCTCCTTACCCTATCTCTAAGGCTGAGCCCTACAGAGGAACCTCATCTCCTTACCCTATCTCTAAGGCTGAGCCCTACAGAGGAACCTCATCTCCTTACCCTATCTCTAAGGCTGAGCCCTACAGAGGAAACTCATCTCCTTACCCTATCTCTAAGGCTGAGCCCTACAGAGGAAACTCATCTCCTTACCCTATCTCTAAGGCTGAGCCCTACAGAGGAAACTCATCTCCTTACCCTATCTCTAAGGCTGAGCCCTCCAGAGGAAACTCATCTCCTTACCCTATCTCTAAGGCTGAGCCCTCCAGAGGAAACTCATCTCCTTACCCTATCTCTAAGGCTGAGCCCTACGGAGGAACCTCATCTCCTTACCCTATCTCTAAGGCTGAGCCCTACAGAGGAAACTCATCTCCTTACCCTATCTCTAAGGCTGAGCCCTACAGAGGAAACTCATCTCCTTACCCTATCACTAAGGCTGAGCCCTACAGAGGAAACTCATCTCCTTACCCTATCTCTAAGGCTGAGCCCTACAGAGGAAACTCATCTCCTTACCCTATCTCTAAGGCTGAGCCCTACAGAGGAAACTCATCTCCTTACCCTATCTCTGAGGCTGAGCCCCACAGAGGAAACTCATCTCCTTACCCTATCACTAAGGCTGAGCCCCACAGAGGAACCTCATCTCCTTACCCTATCTCTAAGGCTGAGCCCCACAGAGGAAACTCATCTCCTTACCCTATCTCTAAGGCTGAGCCCTACAGAGGAACCTCATCTCCTTACCCTATCTCTAAGGCTGAGCCCTCCAGAGGAACCTCATCTCCTTACCCTATCTCTAAGGCTGAGCCCTCCAGAGGAAACTCATCTCCTTACCCTATCTCTAAGGCTGAGCCCTACAGAGGAAACTCATCTCCTTACCCTATCTCTAAGGCTGAGCCCTACAGAGGAAACTCATCTCCTTACCCTATCTCTAAGGCTGAGCCCTACAGAGGAAACTCATCTCCTTACCCTATCTCTAAGGCTGAGCCCTACAGAGGAAACTCATCTCCTTACCCTATCTCTAAGGCTGAGCCCTACAGAGGAAACTCATCTCCTTACCCTATCTCTAAGGCTGAGCCCTACAGAGGAAACTCATCTCCTTACCCTATCTCTAAGGCTGAGCCCTACAGAGGAAACTCATCTCCTTACCCTATCTCTAAGGCTGAGCCCTACAGAGGAAACTCATCTCCTTACCCTATCTCTAAGGCTGAGCCCTACAGAGGAAACTCATCTCCTTACCCTATCACTAAGGCTGAGCCCCACAGAGGAAACTCATCTCCTTACCCTATCTCTAAGGCTGAGCCCCAGAGGAAACTCATCTCCTTACCCTATCTCTAAGGCTGAGCCCTACAGAGGAAACTCATCTCCTTACCCTATCTCTAAGGCTGAGCCCTACAGAGGAAACTCATCTCCTTACCCTATCTCTAAGGCTGAGCCCTACAGAGGAAACTCATCTCCTTACCCTATCTCTAAGGCTGAGCCCTACAGAGGAAACTCATCTCCTTACCCTATCTCTAAGGCTGAGCCCTCCAGAGGAACCTCATCTCCTTACCCTATCTCTAAGGCTGAGCCCCAGAGGAAACTCATCTCCTTACCCTATCTCTAAGGCTGAGCCCTACGGAGGAACCTCATCTCCTTACCCTATCACTAAGGCTGAGCCCTACGGAGGAACCTCATCTCCTTACCCTATCTCTAAGGCTGAGCCCTACAGAGGAACCTCATCTCCTTACCCTATCTCTAAGGCTGAGCCCTACAGAGGAACCTCATCTCCTTACCCTATCTCTAAGGCTGAGCCCTACAGAGGAAACTCATCTCCTTACCTTATCTCTAAGGCTGAGCCCTACAGAGGAAACTCATCTCCTTACCCTATCTCTGAGGCTGAGCCCCACAGAGGAAACTCATCTCCTTACCCTATCACTAAGGCTGAGCCCCACAGAGGAACCTCATCTCCTTACCCTATCTCTAAGGCTGAGCCCCACAGAGGAAACTCATCTCCTTACCCTATCACTAAGGCTGTGCCCTACAGAGGAACCTCATCTCCTTACCCTATCTCTACGGCTGAGCCCTCCAGAGGAACCTCATCTCCTTACCCTATCTCTAAGGCTGAGCCCTCCAGAGGAAACTCATCTCCTTACCCTATCTCTAAGGCTGAGCCCTACAGAGGAAACTCATCTCCTTACCCTATCTCTAAGGCTGAGCCCTACGGAGGAAACTCATCTCCTTACCCTATCTCTAAGGCTGAGCCCCACGGAGGAATCTCATCTCCTTACCCTATCTCTAAGGCTGAGCCCTACGGAGGAACCTCATCTCCTTACCCTATCACTAAGGCTGAGCCCCACGGAGGAAACTCATCTCCTTACCCTATCTCTAAGACTGAGCCCTACGGAGGAACCTCATCTCCTTACCCTATCTCTAAGGCTGAGCCCCACGGAGGAAACTCATCTCCTTACCCTATCTCTAAGGCTGAGCCCCACAGAGGAACCTCATCTCCTTACCCTATCTCTAAGGCTGAGCCCTATAGAGGAAACTCATCTCCTTACCCTATCTCTAAGGCTGAGCCCTACAGAGGAAACTCATCTCCTTACCCTATCTCTAAGGCTGAGCCCTACAGAGGAAACTCATCTCCTTACCCTATCACTAAGGCTGAGCCCCACAGAGGAACCTCATCTCCTTACCCTATCTCTAAGGCTGAGCCCCACAGAGGAAACTCATCTCCTTACCCTATCACTAAGGCTGAGCCCTACAGAGGAACCTCATCTCCTTACCCTATCTCTACGGCTGAGCCCTCCAGAGGAACCTCATCTCCTTACCCTATCTCTAAGGCTGAGCCCTCCAGAGGAAACTCATCTCCTTACCCTATCTCTAAGGCTGAGCCCTACGGAGGAAACTCATCTCCTTACCCTATCTCTAAGGCTGAGCCCTACGGAGGAAACTCATCTCCTTACCCTATCTCTAAGGCTGAGCCCTACGGAGGAACCTCATCTCCTTACCCTATCACTAAGGCTGAGCCCTACAGAGGAACCTCATCTCCTTACCCTATCACTAAGGCTGAGCCCTACAGAGGAAACTCATCTCCTTACCTTATCTCTAAGGCTGAGCCCTACAGAGGAAACTCATCTCCTTACCCTATCTCTGAGGCTGAGCCCCACAGAGGAAACTCATCTCCTTACCCTATCACTAAGGCTGAGCCCCACAGAGGAACCTCATCTCCTTACCCTATCTCTAAGGCTGAGCCCCACAGAGGAAACTCATCTCCTTACCCTATCACTAAGGCTGAGCCCTACAGAGGAACCTCATCTCCTTACCCTATCTCTACGGCTGAGCCCTCCAGAGGAACCTCATCTCCTTACCCTATCTCTAAGGCTGAGCCCTCCAGAGGAACCTCATCTCCTTACCCTATCTCTAAGGCTGAGCCCTACAGAGGAAACTCATCTCCTTACCCTATCTCTAAGGCTGAGCCCTACAGAGGAAACTCATCTCCTTACCCTATTCTAAGGCTGAGCCCTACGGAGGAAACTCATCTCCTTACCCTATCTCTAAGGCTGAGCCCCACGGAGGAATCTCATCTCCTTACCCTATCTCTAAGGCTGAGCCCTACGGAGGAACCTCATCTCCTTACCCTATCACTAAGGCTGAGCCCCATGGAGGAAACTCATCTCCTTACCCTATCTCTAAGGCTGAGCCCTACGGAGGAACCTCATCTCCTTACCCTATCACTAAGGCTGAGCCCCACGGAGGAAACTCATCTCCTTACCCTATCTCTAAGACTGAGCCCCACAGAGGAACCTCATCTCCTTACCCTATCTCTAAGGCTGAGCCCTATAGAGGAAACTCATCTCCTTACCCTATCTCTAAGGCTGAGCCCTACAGAGGAAACTCATCTCCTTACCCTATCTCTAAGGCTGAGCCCTACAGAGGAAACTCATCTCCTTACCCTATCTCTAAGGCTGAGCCCTACAGAGGAACCTCATCTCCTTACCCTATCTCTAAGGCTGAGCCCTACAGAGGAAACTCATCTCCTTACCCTATCTCTAAGGCTGAGCCCTACAGAGGAACCTCATCTCCTTACCCTATCTCTAAGGCTGAGCCCTACAGAGGAACCTCATCTCCTTACCCTATCACTAAGGCTGAGCCCTACAGAGGAACCTCATCTCCTTACCCTATCTCTAAGGCTGAGCCCTACAGAGGAAACTCATCTCCTTACCCTATCTCTAAGGCTGAGCCCTACAGAGGAAACTCATCTCCTTACCCTATCTCTAAGGCTGAGCCCTACAGAGGAAACTCATCTCCTTACCCTATCTCTAAGGCTGAGCCCCACAGAGGAACCTCATCTCCTTACCCTATCTCTAAGGCTGAGCCCTACAGAGGAAACTCATCTCCTTACCCTATCTCTAAGGCTGAGCCCTACAGAGGAAACTCATCTCCTTACCCTATCTCTAAGGCTGAGCCCTACAGAGGAAACTCATCTCCTTACCCTATCTCTAAGGCTGAGCCCTACAGAGGAAACTCATCTCCTTACCCTATCTCTAAGGCTGAGCCCTACAGAGGAAACTCATCTCCTTACCCTATCTCTAAGGCTGAGCCCTACAGAGGAAACTCATCTCCTTACCCTATCTCTAAGGCTGAGCCCTACAGAGGAAACTCATCTCCTTACCCTATCTCTAAGGCTGAGCCCTACAGAGGAAACTCATCTCCTTACCCTATCTCTAAGGCTGAGCCCTACAGAGGAACCTCATCTCCTTACCCTATCTCTAAGGCTGAGCCCTACAGAGGAAACTCATCTCCTTACCCTATCTCTAAGGCTGAGCCCTACAGAGGAACCTCATCTCCTTACCCTATCTCTAAGGCTGAGCCCTACAGAGGAACTCATCTCCTTACCCTATCTCTAAGGCTGAGCCCTACAGAGGAAACTCATCTCCTTACCCTATCTCTAAGGCTGAGCCCTACAGAGGAAACTCATCTCCTTACCCTATCTCTAAGGCTGAGCCCTACAGAGGAAACTCATCTCCTTACCCTATCTCTAAGGCTGAGCCCTACAGAGGAAACTCATCTCCTTACCCTATCTCTAAGGCTGAGCCCTACAGAGGAAACTCATCTCCTTACCCTATCTCTAAGGCTGAGCCCTACAGAGGAAACTCATCTCCTTACCCTATCTCTAAGGCTGAGCCCTACAGAGGAAACTCATCTCCTTACCCTATCTCTAAGGCTGAGCCCTACAGAGGAAACTCATCTCCTTACCCTATCTCTAAGGCTGAGCCCTACAGAGGAACCTCATCTCCTTACCCTATCTCTAAGGCTGAGCCCTACAGAGGAACCTCATCTCCTTACCCTATCTCTAAGGCTGAGCCCTACAGAGGAAACTCATCTCCTTACCCTATCTCTAAGGCTGAGCCCTACAGAGGAAACTCATCTCCTTACCCTATCTCTAAGGCTGAGCCCTACAGAGGAACCTCATCTCCTTACCCTATCTCTAAGGCTGAGCCCTACAGAGGAAACTCATCTCCTTACCCTATCTCTAAGACTGAGCCCCACAGAGGAACCTCATCTCCTTACCCTATCTCTAAGGCTGAGCCCTACAGAGGAAACTCATCTCCTTACCCTATCTCTAAGGCTGAGCCCTACAGAGGAAACTCATCTCCTTACCCTATCTCTAAGGCTGAGCCCTACAGAGGAAACTCATCTCCTTACCCTATCACTAAGGCTGAGCACTACAGAGGAAACTCATCTCCTTACCCTATCACTAAGGCTGAGCCCTACAGAGGAAACTCATCTCCTTACCCTATCTCTAAGGCTGAGCCCTACAGAGGAAACTCATCTCCTTACCCTATCTCTACGGCTGAGCCCTCCAGAGGAACCTCATCTCCTTACCCTATCTCTAAGGCTGAGCCCTACGGAGGAAACTCATCTCCTTACCCTATCTCTAAGGCTGAGCCCTACAGATGAAACTCATCTCCTTACCCTATCACTAAGGCTGAGCCCCACAGAGGAACCTCATCTCCTTACCCTATCTCTAAGGCTGAGCCCCACAGAGGAAACTCATCTCCTTACCCTATCTCTAAGGCTGAGCCCTACAGAGGAACCTCATCTCCTTACCCTATCTCTAAGGCTGAGCCCTACAGAGGAACCTCATCTCCTTACCCTATCTCTAAGGCTGAGCCCACACGGAGGAAACTCATCTCCTTACCCTATCTCTAAGGCTGAGCCCTACAGAGGAACCTCATCTCCTTACCCTATCACTAAGGCTGAGCCCCACAGAGGAAACTCATCTCCTTACCCTATCTCTAAGGCTGAGCCCCACAGAGGAACCTCATCTCCTTACCCTATCTCTAAGGCTGAGCCCTACAGAGGAAACTCATCTCCTTACCTTATATCTAAGGCTGAGCCCTACAGAGGAAACTCATCTCCTTACCCTATCTCTAAGGCTGAGCCCTACAGAGGAAACTCATCTCCTTACCCTATCTCTAAGGCTGAGCCCCACAGAGGAAACTCATCTCCTTACCCTATCTCTAAGGCTGAGACCTACAGAGGAACCTCATCTCCTTACCCTATCTCTAAGGCTGAGCCTTACAGAGGAACCTCATCTCCTTACCCTATCTCTAAGGCTGAGCCCTACAGAGGAAACTCATCTCCTTACCCTATCTCTAAGGCTGAGCCCCACAGAGGAACCTCATCTCCTTACCCTATCACTAAGGCTGAGCCCCACAGAGAAAACTCATCTCCTTACCCTATCTCTAAGACTGAGCCCCACAGAGGAAACTCATCTCCTTACCCTATCACTAAGGCTGAGCCCCACAGAGGAAACTCATCTCCTTACCCTATCTCTAAGGCTGAGCCCCACAGAGGAAACTCATCTCCTTACCCTATCTCTAAGGCTGAGCCCTACAGAGGAAACTCATCTCCTTACCCTATCTCTAAGGCTGAGCCCTCCAGAGGAAACTCATCTCCTTACCCTATCTCTAAGGCTGAGCCCTCCAGAGGAAACTCATCTCCTTACCCTATCTCTAAGGCTGAGCCCTACAGAAGAAACTCATCTCCTTACCCTATCTCTAAGGCTGAGCCCTACAGAGGAAACTCATCTCCTTACCCTATCTCTAAGGCTGAGCCCTACAGAGGAAACTCATCTCCTTACCCTATCTCTAAGGCTCTTACTGCTTTTGTTTTCTATTACGCAATAGTGTCAGTATTATGTTTTTTACACTTCATAGTTGTTATTCTATTGTTCATATACATGTTTATAACCAGACGTTGGCTTTTATTTCTTCCATCTTGTCTCGTGGTGAAGGAAACAAGCACAGGTTAGTTCCTGGAGCCGAGTGACCTTTGACCGGCACCCGTCAGCCGGACAAAGACACGGAGGAGTGGCGGACAACAACAGGCCGTCGTCAGTTTCATCAGATACCGATTGTTTCGTAACGAGAACATCCAGAAGAATCTGTCAACATGTACCTGAGGCCTGAAGCTGTGAGCGGTTCTCAGGTGAGCTTAAAAAGAGTCTCGAGTGGTTTTATTTTAAACTCTGATTTACATAGTAAATATGTCAGCGGGACATCTGCATATTCCATCGCTCACCATCACGTGTTTGGTTTCGCCTCCGGTCCTCTGACCCGTGTGACTCACGGCAAGTGAGGCGGGAGAAGTACTCACTGAAAGTATTCATAATATAATGTAATAATACCTCGATGTTAAAATACTCCACTCAAAAGACAGCGGAATGCTCTTAAAGTGTCAAAAGACAAAGTCATCGACAGAGTTGTGTACTTGTACCACAGGTGTACTTGTACCACAGAAAAAAAAGAAAAAAAAAGATAAATGACTAAAAGCTAAAGAATAAAAGCATGAAATAGTTTGACATTAGAGTTCTGTTGATGATTCAGCCTTAAAAGATGCAACAGATGCTTCTGGGAAATGATTCAGGGGGATTTTTTGAGGAATTACTTCTCGTCAAAGATGTTTATTTTCCAGGAACACGGCATGAGAATAACTGGATGGGCCAGTTGGAGGAGATTACATTACTCTGAGCGCAAACAGGAAGTCCTCACCGAGAGGACTCAGGTATCTGGGCAGGTGAGCAGAAGTGCAGAGTCATCTCGGAACACTTGTGCCAGGAAATAACTTTGAGCCAGTTGAAACGGCTCAGTTATGATAACTCATAAACGATAATTCCAGAGTAAAAAACATCACACTGTTTATTTTCTCTGCTTCAAACCTTTGAAATATGGTTTTCTTTTCTTTCTTTAGACGCTGATATCGAGACAGATTTGAACTGTGACCCTCAATGTTAGAGGGTAAGACCCTGAGCCTGAAGGTCACGAAGGTCACTGCTTTAGTGCTCATCTCCCCTGAAGGTCACGAAGGTCACTGCTTTAGTGCTCATCTGTAGACTATTTGGACTCTGATTATTAATGCTCTAAACTGATTATTAATGATGTAAACTGATTATTAATGATGTAAACTGATTATTAATGATGATTATTATTGATCTAAACTGATTATTAATGATGATTATTATTGATCTAAACTGATTATTAATGATGTAAACTGATTATTAATGATGATTATTATTGATCTAAACTGATTATTAATGATGATTATTAATGATCTAAACTGGGTTAATGCTGTGCTCTCGTGTATTGTCATGATAATAAAAGTTAATTGAATCTATTGTAGGATGGTAATTACTCCTCAGAGCTCTCAGATAACACGGAGCCTCAGGCGTTGATCCTCAAACAGGTTCTGCAGCCTGCCTCAGGCCGACTGGGGCCGAGTTCAGAGGCCCGACACGCAACAACAGAGAAACTTGATCCTTTCACACGATGTAAATGTGAGGTAACGAGGAGAGGTAACGAGGGAAGGGTCCTCTGATGAGTGGAGCACGGCTCTGCATCCATGTGGACTTATGAACAGAAGCCCGGACGCCTCGAGGCGCTTTATTTATCCTCTAAAGTCAAAATACACACACACACAAAAAAAGTGGACAAAACATAGTTTGTTGGAGATTTATTTCTTCTTGTGGCCGTTAGAGGAACTGCAGCTGAAGACGAGGTTATTAAAAAGGTCGTTAAAGGGATCGGACAGTCAAAATAATAAAAAGTCAGCTTTAAAAACCCAAACAGACCGAACACTATAATGTGCATTTGTGATAAACATTATATCATATTTATGCCAGAATTCAACACTATTTTAGGACGTGTTGGTCTTCAGCTGACTCATTCAAATGGTTATAAACCATCAGGACTTATAATAATATATAATAATAATAATAATTAAAATCAGTCCCGTCTGTGAGCTAATCAGAAGGTTAATGTCTAAGATCATAAAGAAGCTGAGCGACAAGGAAACTGTTCTTCAACATTCATGAGAACGTGGAGGATTAAAGTCCTTCAGAATTCCCTGGAACACGAACCCTTAGAGGACTCAGAGGAGGATCAAAGCTCTTAATAACAAACTATTCCTCGTGTCTGCAGCTTCCTGTTCAACCAGACGCTTAAAAACTGGCAAAGAAAACACGAGAAGCACGGAGGCGTTGTTTGGTTTTTATCAACACTTTCATTTGAAAACCAGCACATGCACAATACAAAAAACACTCCGAAATAAAAACAGAGACGCGAGGCCTCGTTTACTGAACATCTTCTCTCACGCCGGACTTTGAGATGAACCGTCGGTGTGAGGAGGGCAACTGGCTTCTGACAAGAGATTTTATTGTAAATAACCTGGATCGTATTTCCACATCTAGAAGCTACAGATTCACAACAGGAGCCTTCAGACGTAAAACTAGGATTCCAATCATCGTGCTGAACCGTTAACGGCTTCACACTTCTAGATTTATTCTAATGATTCATTGCTGATTAATATAGTTTAAAGGATAAACAGCAGCAGTCTGTGAGAAATGAATAATGATGTTGACATCTGACAATGTAAACCTTTAAAAGGTTGATGATGAGTTTCATTGAAGTCTGGTGAAAGTAAAACGTCTCTAGAGCTACTAAATATAATAAAGAGAACATAACAAATAAAGATAATAAATATATGAACAGTGAAGCAGGGATTGGACTGTGAATGAGGCCCCGGCGACCAGAAGAGGACGTGAAGGCGTCACATGATCGAGAGCAAACACAGAAAACAGGAATTTTCACATTTTTCTACCCGGTGAAAGAAAAAAGGAGTCAACAGAGTTCTAGAAAAGGAGGTGGAGGGACGGTGGTCCTGGTCCGGGTGGAGGGACGGTGGTCTTGGTCCGGGTGGAGGGACGGTGGTCCCGGTCTCGGTCCGGGACTACGGTCCCACAGGAGGGACGCTGGGTTAGTAGGGACGGCCCCGCCGCTCCTGTCTGTGGTCGCCTCTGGAAAGAAAAACATTAACACACTGATTATATCACCAGCAACCATTGTGCAACGGCAGCAGGCTGAACAGGTGTGTTTGAACAGTGTTTTCTCACACACACAAAACACACACACACACACACACACACACACACACACACACACACACACACACACACACACACACACACACACACACACACACACACACACACACACACACGTTTAATAAGTATTCAGAGCTTCACTCATGTCCCAGTTACATCTTCAATCAATACTAGCTTGTTGCTAAAGGGACAAAAGGTTCATGACGACGTCCTCCTGTAAAGCTCCCTTAAAACATGGTGACACAGAGAAGCTTCACTCTGAGGCTCAGAGATCTGTCAAACAAGTCTCAGGTCAAAGGTCACCAACGTTTGAACTTGTGTCGTTGCTTCGTCCCAAGAAACAAGAAACAAATACTTCTGGTATATTATACAAATCTGGTATATTAAAAAATTTAATCTGAAAGGTTCCATGAGGGATTAGACCTCATCCAGATAGGAGTCTGGTCATTTTGGGAATATTAGTGTTCATGTGAACATAGTCATTAGATCTGATAACCTACAGGGTGCTGTGTGTTTCAGAGAGTCTGACCTGGCGTCCATCTTTCCGGGGCTGTATCCTCCGCGGTCGCCTCCTCGGCCCCTGAATCCTCCGCGGTCGCCTCCTCGGCCCCTGAAGCCGCCGCGCTCGAACCCCCCTCTGCGCTCGCCTCCCCCGAAACCTCCTGAGAGCACAACAAGCAGAATGTTAACACTTTCACTAGCTAGACCAGAGGGAGGGGAGACACTAGAGGGAGGGGAGAACCCAGAGAAATTCTACACACTGGACCTTTAACAAAACCCCTTTTCTTTAAGTTCCAAGCATTAAAAATGTATATATAAAAATAAATAACAGACTACAGTATGAAGAGGGCAGGAGTCCAACCTCTTTCCATCGGGGACATCCCACCGGCGTCCTCAGGCTTCGGGGCCTTGCACTGGTTACACTCATTACGCCACGAGAAGTTCAGGTTGCCACAGTTTCTGGAGAGAAAAGTGCAGAAAGGACAGAAATGACGGAATAACCACAAAACTAAAATTATCTTTATATTGTTATTAATTGTTCCCTGGAGAACGAGAGGGTCTCCTCCCTGCGGGTTGCGGGGAGTAAGGCTCTGACTGTTGTTTGTGCTTATGCACCAGCAGCAGTTCAGAGTATCCGGCCTTCTTGGAGTCGGTGGGAGGTCCTGGAAAGGCCTCCTGAGACTCCATAGTTCTCCTGGAGACTTCAACGCTCACGTGGGCGATGAGAGAGGAACCTGGCGGTGATTTGGAGGAACGGCTTGCCCGATCTGACCCGAGTGGTGTCTCCTGTTGGACTTCTGTGCTAGCCACGGTTTGTCCATAACCAACACCATGTTGAACATAAGGTGGCTCATAAGTGTACCTGGTACCAGAACACCTTAGGCCGTAGATCAGTGATCGACTTTGTAATCGTATCATCTGATCTGCGGCCGTATGTCTTGAACACTCAGGTGAAGAGAGGAGCAGAGCTGTCAACTGATCATCACCTGGTGGTGAGTTGGATCAGATGGTGGGCCAGCTGGTTGGAAAGACCCGGCAAGCCCAAACGTGTAGTGAGGGTGAACTGGGAACGTCTGGTGGAGGATCCTGTCCGGGAGGTCTTCAACTCCCACCTCTGGAAGAACTTCTCACACATCCCGAGGGAGGCTGGGGACATGGAATCCGAGTGGACCATGTTCAAAGCCTCTATTGTGGACGCGGCTGCTAGGAGCTGAGGTCGGAAGGTCATCGGTGCCTGTCGTGGCGGCAACCCGAGAACCCGGTGGTGGACACCGGGGGTGAGGGAAGCCGTCAAACTGAAGAAGGAGGCCTTTCGGGCCTGGTTGGCTCAGGGGTCTCCTGAAGCAGCTACGGTGGTCGCGGATGCTAAAACTCAAGTATGGGAGGAGTTCGGGAAGGCCATGGAGAAGGACTTTCAGTTGGCCTCAAGGAGGTTCTGGCAAACCATTTTTGAGGAACTCCTAAACCCAACCAACATGTCCTCTAGAGAGGAGGCAGCGCCTGAAGACTTGGGGAGGGTCGCACCCACATCCCTGGCAGAGGCCACTAAGGTAGTCAAACAGCTCCTTGGTGGCAAGGCGCAGGGGGGGGGGATGAGAGCCGCAGTGAGATGCTGAAGGCGCTGAACGTTGTTGGGCTGTCTTGGCTGACACACCTCTTCAATGTCGCATGGGGGTCGGGAACAGAGCCCATGGACTGGCAGACCGGGGTGGTGGTTCCCATTTTCAAAAAGGGGGACTGGAGAGTGTGCTCTCTATCGGGGTATCACACTACTCAGCCTCCCGGGGAAAGCTTATGCAGGGTGCTGGAAAGGAGGCTCCGACCGATTGTCAAACCTCAGATTCAAGAGGAGCAGTGCGGATTCCGTCCTGGTCGTGGAACAGAGGACCAGCTCTTTACCCTCGCAAGACTACTGGAGGGTCCTGGAGTTACCCCACCAGTCTACATGTGTTTTGTGGACTTGGAGAAGGCTTTCGACCAGGTCCCTCGGGGGTTTTTGTGAGGGGTGCTGCGGGAGTATGGGGTGCCGGACCCGTTACAACGGGCCATCCGGTCTCTGTACGACCGCAGTAGGAGCTGTGTTCGTATCCCGGTGGATGTTGCAGTAGGAGCTGTGTTCGTATCCCGGTGGATGTTGCAGTAGGAGCTGTGTTCGTATCCCGGTGGGTGTTGGCCTCCGCCAGGGCTGCCCTTCATCACCGGTCCTGTTCCTGACTTTCATGGACAGGATATCGAGGCGCAGCCAGGGGGAGGAGAACGTCGGGTTCGGGGGTCTCGGGATCGCCTCTCTGCTGTTCGCAGATGATGTGGTCCTGTTGGCCTCTTCGGACCGTGACCTCCAGCTTCACTGGGGCGGTTTGCAGCCGAGTGTGAACGGCGGGGATGAGAGTAAGCACCTCCACATCTGAGGCCATGGTGCTCTGCCGGAAACCGGTGGATTGCTCCTCCAGGTGGGGACGGAGTGCCTACCTCAAGCGAAGAAGTTCAAGTATCTCGGGGTCTTGTTCACGAGTGAGGGTAAGATGGAGCGGGAGATCGACTGACGGATCGGTGCGGCTGCAGCAGTGAAACAGGAGCTGCACCGGACCGTCTTGGTGAAGAGGAGCTGAGCCGGAAGGCGATGCTCTTAATTTACTGGGCGGTTTAGTAGAACGAGCTGGAACATGTTGCGGGTGAAAGGGAAGTCTGGGTCAGCCTGCAGGCTGCTGCCACCGAGACCCGACCCCGGATAAGAGGATGATGATGGATGGATGTTATTAATAGTTTGAGCTACAAAATGGTCTTGCCGAGATCTTTACATGTGTTCCATTATATCTAAGCAAGTTTTATTATGAACTTTAAAACACAATACAGTTTATGCAAAACATTAAATAAAAGCTGAGATTCATTGAACAAAACGTTTGAAATACAATTCTGTGGTATAAAAATGTTTCTATCCAGATCTAAAACTAGACTTACGGGTTTGAACACTTCCAGTCTCCGGCTCTCTGTTGTCCTCCTCCTCCTCCATTGCCTCCGTTGCCTCCGTTGCCTCCATTGCCTCCGTTGCCTCCGTTGCCTCCTGGGAAACCTCCACCTCGACCCCCCCCGAACCCACCGCGACCCATCGGCCCTACACGGAGCAGCAGAGCAACCAGTCACATCTCCTACAGTTAATCTCCATCTGCTGAGGAAGATCATGCGATACGACTGAAAGCTACTCCGATGCTACAGAATGTGCTGAGACCCGTTTCAATCTCAATGTGTCTCAAATGAAACAGAATTAAAATACCAACCTTCCAGTTCAGAGAACTTCTCACCTCCTCGTCCTCGGACTCCCCCCCTCATTCCCCCCCGGCCCCCGAAGTCGGCTCGCCGGGTGGCGAAGGACACCTTGATGGGATTCCCACTGAAGTCTTTCCCTGTGAAGGAGAGACGGAGAGTCAGACTCCTCCCACCGCCCCCCTCGTGGTGTCGCTAGAGACGAAGACCAGCAACTCACCGTCAAACCAGTCGATGGCGGCCTTGGCTGAGGGGGGGTCGTCGAAGGACACCGTGGCCTCCCCCTTCAGCTTCCCCGTCTCTCGGTCCGTGTACAGGTTGATCATCGGCAGGCCCGTCTTCTTGTTGATCTGAGAGGGTCAAGAACCAGATATTAGTTTATAGATTATATGAGGAGGAAGACAAGGACATTTAATTGAAGAAAATCTGATTTGTTGAAATCTCACATCATGTTTTAAAGTTGAATTTGATCAGTTTCACACTTTCCTGGATGTTTATCTGAATTTAAAGAATTTAAAGACCTGAAGTTGTAAATAATTGTGCTGCAGATTGAGCTTTTATTTGAAGAAGTTCTTTTGTTGGTTTGTTTGTATTTCTACGCTTCAATTTGTCCAAAAATCAACATCAAACGTTGATAAAAAGCTTCTTATTCTAGACGCAGGCTGAACCTTGATGATCCCGATCTGCTTGAAGAAGTCGGCCACGGACTCCACGGTGTAGTCGTCCCCCAGACCCTGGACGAAGATGGTGTTGTTGTCAGAGTTATCCTGGTCCTGCACTGCGGGACACAACCGGTGGAGATGTGTTAGTAGTTTTACTACGTTTTATGGCCGAAAACAGAAATTCTTCATCTTATTAAACTACACAATCATTGTTCATAGTTTAGAGGTTTGGACAAAACTAACATTGTGAAGGTCTCGCTTTGGGCTCTGGGTCATTTTTACAAACCAAACATCAATTAATGGAGAAAATATCTCTATAATGTCTCTTTAGCCTCTAAATGTTTCACTTCCTTCTCCCGCTGAGAGGATCAACGAAGGACCATGAATACTTAGATCTAATGAGATATTCGTTATGAAGATACCTTTTCATTAGTGTTTGGACAAGATGTCCAAATGTGCATACTTTCTGTATGCATGTATGTATTTATCTATTTATTTTATGAGGTCGTTAGTATATATATATATATATATATATATATATATATATGTCTTCTGCCCGTAGACTCTCCTCTCATCATTAAAGTCTTCACATAGCTTCTATCTTGACAGCTGTGAGTTCTGACAGCTGCCATGTTGGTTGTTTTTGTTTCTCACGATTATTTTGGGGGCGGTGCTTTGGGGTCAGGGCTTTGGGGGTGGGGCTTTGGGGGCGGGGCTTTGGGGTCAGGGCTTTGGGGGCGGGGCTTTGGGGGCCTGAAGCGATGGCTGTCAGTGTTGACGACTTGGAGTTTCCCCCTAAACCTTTGGAGCGAGTGCTGATACTTTGATTAGAAGCTGTGTTTTTATGTTGGATCTTTTTGCTTCAAGCA
This sequence comes from Ophiodon elongatus, assembly GCA_016806645.1. NCBI lineage: Eukaryota > Metazoa > Chordata > Actinopteri > Perciformes > Hexagrammidae > Ophiodon > Ophiodon elongatus. The sequence goes on along the minus strand of JACSYO010001377.1, from coordinate 57,061 downwards.
TCATTATTATACACTCTTTTCTTTAAATCTATTTTCTCATGCATCTTACATATTATAATTACACTGTAGATTTAGCATCTAAACACTCTCCTGTTGCGTTAGCGGGGCCAAAATAAAACAGGACCTACTGAAGCCGGGTCCTCCGTGTCCGTGTCCCGGGTCTCGTGGTCCTTCAGAGGGAAGAAAACAAAGAGAAATGAACTGTGGAACAGAACCAGAGATAAACCACCACTTAAGTTCTCTCCTGGTTCCCAGCAGGACGGTGGCTGTGTGTGTGTGTGTGTGTGTGTGTGTGTGTGTGTGTGTGTGTGTGTGTGTGTGTGTGTGTGTGTGTGTGTGTCACCCCGGCCTTCAGGGTCCCCACACATCAGGAGCTGCAGGTACCCTGAAGGTCTGAGTCTGAACGAGCCCACTTCCTGTTGGTCCTCGGTGGTCTGACCCTCTACGGTCTTTGTTGAGGTTTTAAACACAGCCCGTGCATTTGTTACTACACATCGTGAGCTTTCACACAGAGATCACCAACCCCTGGGACCAACCTCCACCTGCAGCTGTCACTCCTCCTCCTTTGTTATCACGTAGCTGAACAAAGGACTTCCGTAATCTGGTGAACACCATGTTTGTTATTCTGAGAATGCAACGTGTTTTGTTTCCTAGAACAGTCACGCAAACCTTCAGAGAAACAACTGTAATGTGGAGCTCTCCGTTCTTTCTAAGCCCCGTCGCCTTCTGGAAGACGAGTACGTCATCGTGATTTAACCTCCACCAACACGACCTCTGACCTCTGAAGGAGTGGAGGAGTGACGACTCCTCTTCACTCAGTAAACTGACAGGCTGCTCTCCTCTTGACATGAAGGATGGATGACTCATCATCGTTCAATAAACTAGCTTCCTTCCAAAAAGTGACTCACCTTTTCTTAATAACGCTGTGTCACCATGACGATTAACATTAAATCTGCACTATTCCTACTTAGAGCTGCAGAAACCGATGAGAAGCTTTCTGATGAATTCATACGGATCTTATAAGAACTGTACAGGACAAATTATCTTTATATAATTAGAGAAGATACTTTATATTGGGGTTTCTAATCAAACCCAAAGGGAAGGAGACCGAGGGTTTGATGCCGAGGACCAAGATGTCCGGATGCACGACTTCTTTATTCCTGACTTTTGTTGTGGCTTTTTGTGAGATTCATGTTATTTAAAAAGACCTCGGTCCTCGTAACAGGAGGCAGCACCAGCTGGTCTGAGAATCACACGGAGCCACGAGGGGAACCGGCTTCTAGACTCCCCATCGCCTCCAGTCCAACAGAAACCTCAGACTCACATGGTGACCTCTGACCTCTGTGCATCATGTTGACCTCTGTGCATCATGGTGACCTCTGACCTCTGTACACCATGTTGACCTCTGTGCATCATGGTGACCTCTGACCTCTGAGCATCACCCTAGCGTTTACAACCGTTGCCTCACAACTGTGACAGTGTGTGAGCGGTTTATACACACACATTAAATACTTCAATTCAATGTTGAATTTTTTATGTTTATATGCATTTTTTCTAATTGTTATTCACTACAAATAAAATGTTAACATCGCTGCTGCATTTTATAATTGCAACTGCACACATTTAGTTTGGACCCTGCTGCACGTCAACATTAATAATTGTTATTACGCAATTACTTTGACATTCTAAGTAAAACACGTAAAGTACTCTGCCTTTGTGGTACTTTCGTTATCACCATGAACAGAACTGTTGCCAACACCAGCTTAAATGAATGGATGAATGAATGAATGCCACTTCCCTCTGTTGGCCCAACACAGACCTGAGAGCCTTCAGTCTGGAACCTGACCCTCTACAGTGAACCAGGAACCCTCTGATCCTCCATCAGACCGGTTCACACAACAGAGCCGGTCGTGTATTGTTCCTGATGGGAGTTCCACTTTATTAAGAAACCACAAACATCCCTTCCATCAACAGAATGTAGCTTATCAAGTTACAGGTACCAGATAATGTTCCATTAACCCGCTCCCTTATGGGACGTAGAACCCAAACCTCCGTCTAGAGGTTTTAGTCACGCTGGTGTTTTGGTTTTTATTTCATCCGTTCATGTGATGGTTGTCATATCTGGAGTCTTTTGTAGCACTACCCATCAAACACTGCAGGTTTCATGACCCAGAGACCAAAACTCAGACACCCTGAATGTCCCATAACCGCACCGAGACCCTGGGAAGACGCAATGTGCCCTTTAGCTCCCTCTGCTGGACGTTTCCCGTCACCGGGGAGGAGCACACCTGAAGTACCTGAGATTATGATCACACAAAAGCCTCTTTCCCACCGACCTTTGACCCTTTACTCCCTCTGTGTGTTGCGTAACCCCCTAAAAGACAACGGCTCCGCTCTAAACTGGTGGAAACGCGGGGTTCTCTAGAACCCCGAGAGGAACCGGCTCAGGAACCCGAGCTGATTTGGTGGAAAAGGACTCGGAGGGTTCTTACCTGCACGGCTGTGACGCCACCTGGTGGACGTTCTGACCTCCTGTCATGGAAACCTTAATAAGCTACAAATAATCAGGTGTGTGTCGTATGAATGTACTCAGATTACTTTAAAAACCACACTGGAGGGTCTCTGACCTCCTTTGAGCTTCGACTCCTCAAACTTAACAAACCTTTTTTTTTTTTTGTCACTTACCACCAAACTTATTGAATCCTCCACGATCGCCCATTCTGATGAGGAGGGAGAGAGAGAGGACATTGAAGGCTGGTTCTCTCAGGGGGGGGTTGTGGGTAACCTTCACTCCCACGGTCTCTGACTCCCCCCCACCCTGTGGACCCCTACGTAGTCTGGCTCAGAGCCTCTGGACTACACCTCCAGGACAAGAGGCCGCTTTTAAGACCTGGTCAGGTTACGGTCAAGTCTTGAAGCGACTTGCATGCACCATTTTATTTCATCCTGAAACCTGGTTGTGTCAATTAACCAGCCCAGACCTTTAACCTTTGACCCCTGGATGGCTGGTGGGTATGTTTATGTCTCAGACAACCTCTTTGAGGCTTTTCCTCATGACCTCCAGAACTATTAGTATTTATAATCACTCGTTCCTCTAACTACAAGAAGACCATTGACTCCCTGTAGACTTCCCCCAAATGATGGCTTAAGAGCAGAAAGCCCGCCTGGAGAGAAGGTAAAGGAGAAGATTCAAAGGTAGATTAAAGCAGAGCATGACACAGAGGGGCGCTGGTTGGGAGGGTGGTGTAACAGGTGATGGGGATGTTTAGTGTGGGCGGAGGGAAGGCCACAGTCTAGTCAAGTTGTTGCAGACAAAGAGCCGCTGTGAGGACGGCGTGGAGCGGCTCTCGGGCCTTTACAAGGTGCAATGTGTCAGATGGGGCCAGAGTTTTACTTATCTACCACAGACTGTTTAGAAGAAGTGGACGGAGTTGTCATGGTGACGTCACTCGTCGGTTTGTGGACGTTTTGAAGCCTCGAGTTCGGCATTTTGGCCGTCGCCATCTTGGCTTTTTGCAACCAGTGAACAGGAAGTGACCATATCTGGACTGAGGAGGACGTAGAGACCTGTCAATCACCTTGTAGCCCCGCCCTAAAGCATCCCCTGCTTTATGGTCTGTTTGACTCTAAATGGACCATAATTTACTAAATGAACATCATGCTGTATTGAAGAAGACTTGAAACTAGAGATTGAGACATAAACTCATGTTTACAATGTTTACTGAGGGAATAAATCAAGAGAGAAGTAGAGTCATTTTCTATAGACTTCTATACAACCAGAGGAGTCGCCCCCTGGTGGTCAGAAGAGAGAATGCAGCTTTAACACATGAAGCTTTGACTTCTATACAACCAGAGGAGTCGCCCCCTGGTGGTCAGGAGAGAGAATGCAGCTTTAACACATGAAGCTTTGACTTCTATACAACCAGAGGAGTCGCCCCCTGGTGGTCAGGAGAGAGAATGCAGCTTTAACACATGAAGCTTTGACTTCTATACAACCAGAGGAGTCGCCCCCTGGTGGTCAGGAGAGATAATGCAGCTTTAACACATGAAGCTTTGACTTCTATACAACCAGAGGAGTCGCCCCCTGGTGGTCAGGGGAGAGAATGCAGCTTTAACACATGAAGCTTTGACTTCTATATAACCAGAGGAGTCGCCCCCTGGTGGTCAGGAGAGAGAATGCAGCTTTAAGACATGAAGCTTTGACTTCTATACAACCAGAGGAGTCGCCCCCTGGTGGTCAGGAGAGAGAATGCAGCATTAACTTTTCAGAACCGGAGGTCGACACCTGATATCTACTGATATTAGCATGCTAACCAGCTAGCCCCGGCCTGTCCTGTCTTGTAATACCATTTGTACCTCTAGAGTTTGTCCTCAGTCCAACATGAGAGGACGAAGACAAAGAGCTCGTCAATAACACGTCCGTGGTCCGTGTGCGTTTTGATAGTTTATTGGATTAAATCCAAAATGGAACCACCAATTAAAGCCGGCAGATATCTTTTCTTTTCTTTTGCAATTAACGTAGTCTACGGTAAATATATGGAGAAGTTAATCATGTCGGGGTTGGACTGAAGGCCCGTCTCCCGGAGAAGAAGTCTTCTGGTGGCGAGGACGACGAAACGAAGATGAGTCGTTTTCCTCGATTCCGCCATTTTGGATTTAATCCAATAAAGAAATGATCAAAACGTAAGGCGACATGGCCGGTTGGCGTCACAGTAAACACACAGATGAACGCCACACAGGGAGCTTAAAGACAGCAGAGTTATTTTGACCATCTCTCGGAGGTTCAGCAGATGAACGTTGGGTATTCTGGTCCTTCCATTAGTCGTTGTCTACTTTTATAACTGCTGACTCTACATTTAGACGTTTAGACCGAGTGGTAGAGGCTCTTCCCCCCATTGGTTTGGAGCATATGGCCAGATCTTACACACTGCACCTTTAAATACGTAGAGCGAATATCTAAAATATCTAATTACTTGTTGTTGTGTATTGGGCTAATTTGTCTTGGAGCTCTAGCTCAACCTTTAGTTCACATATATAGTTTATAACAGGACACCAGCTGAGCCAGTTCACACTTTACATGTTCCTCCTTCAAATATTAAACTGAGATCACTCAAAAACCATTTCAGCTCTTCAACACATAAACATTGAAATATGGAATAATTTAACAAAGCTATTGATGATTAGTGCTCAGCTTTAAGGAGACTGGTGACGCATTGGGGGTTGAGTTGCACATATTCTATATATATATATATATATATATATATATATATATATATATACACACACACACACATCTAGTCTGTGAATTGGTTGAGAGAACAAACAATGAAATGGAAAACTAATTCTATATCAATGAGGCCATCACCAACATCACGAGTTCACAAGGAAGTACATGAAATATTGCGCAACCTCTAAAACAGAAACATCCACTTACCAGTTTGTGCTTCACAACCTTCATAAAATCTCTCATATGTCCCTTTTCTGTGGAGTTTATTGGGTTTGTATATATATTCATCCCAACCCATAATTTATATTCTTATAACACATGTATCTTTAAGCTTGCAGAGAAGCGAGAGCTTCATGAATTCATTCTCCACCTCGATGCATCAGGTTTACTTTTCCTTTTGTTGGGTTTCACAGAAACTTATAAATGCAGATATTAAATCTAAATTGTTGTTGATAATATTGAGGGTGATCGTACCATTTCTGTAATAACGGTGGAAGGTTTGGGAGCAGAAATGTTGTATTTTAAGATCTCTTGGTTTGAGCATGAGGGAGCAGCTAGCAGCTAGCTGGTTAGCTGTGGGAGCCTCCCATTGGCTGTGGAGCGTCTGCACACGGCACCACTAACGAGATCAAGACACCAGCGTGCACCGCACACGGTCACCATGGAAACCACCAGCGTGTGCTTCCGCGTTGCGTTCCTCGTTAGCTCGGGCGCGTTAGCCATCGTCGTCTCTAGACAACGAGACACTGATTCGGTTCAACAGACGTTTGATTTATTAAAAGCTGTATTATTATTTGTGCATTAAAAATGTAACTCGCAGGCACGAGAAGTTTACGGTTCAACTTCCTTGATTCCTTCCCACGTTTCACTTCCTGTTGAAGGAATCAAGGAAACGAGGGCCTTTGCTCTGAGGATAGAGGGAGGCGTCATGTTTTAAACTAATCTGTCATTTCTACGCTTTCTAACAGACGAAGTGAACCTGAACCTCCATCAAGGATCCACCGTTAGCGTAGAGCCACAAGGACCTTGGATCCAAACCCCTCCCGTGACGGGACATCGGCTCAAACCTCCTCCATGTTTAGTTTCATCCTGAGAGCTCTGATCCGACACACCAGAGGCTTCAGAGGTTTCTCTCCTCCAGAAGGTCATCAGATCATGTTGATCATTATTTTAAAAGTTAACGAAGGTTCTGCTTCTTCCTGAGCAAATATTCGTATTAATATATATATATATATAATATTTAATAAATAAATATATAATATTCCTTGATTTGGATCAGGTGTGTTGATTGAAGTTCGCAGTGCATGATGGGTATGCTGGCGCGCGCTGGCTGCCGCTCCTCTTGACACTTTGCTACCGCTTGTGTGATTTATGTGACTTTTTATTGATGTGACTTTTTATAGCTATTTTATTCAACCCTGTTTTAGTTTTTTTTTTTTATGTATTGTGATTGCTCCCTGAGTTGAAATACGACAGACTTTTGCCTACCTCCCGTGTTGGAATACGGTCGGGATTAATTTGAGAGCCTACCTCCCGTGTTGGAATCCAATAGGAATACGGCGGACTTTGGACTGACCAATGAAACTGAGAGCCCACCTGCTCTACTGGAGTCGTTGCAAGTTGGCGTGGCTTGTTTTGTGTTCTGTTCTGACATCGGCGCTGGCAATGACGTCATACACCGCCCCGCAGCTGTGGCGTTTGCGCCGCTTCATGGTTCCACCCGACAAGGGGTTCATAGCCCGCTGTCGGGAGTGTGGGATTCTGAGAAACGGACCCCACTACATCCATAGAGGCTCGCGCCGCGGTTTCAACGTGGAATCAGGAAGCAAAACAAACCTAGGAGTCATCGTCGGAAACATCGCGAGATTACTCAATACCAGGCACAATGGAAAACATGGAGTGGATCGCAGTGTGTTACGGAGCTTGCAGAGACTTCCACTCCCAGCTCTGTGTCCTCCCACCATGGAGCTGCTAAACACACAATCCCTCACTAATAAATCACTCCTCATATACGACCATATTCTGGACAAAGGGCTTGACTTCATGAGCCTAACAGAAACCATAAACCAGGGGACTACTCCGTGCTTAATGCAGCATGCCCCCCTGGCTATAACTACATGGAGAAAGCCCGCAGCTCTGGTCGTGGTGGTGGATTACCCATCATGCACCGGGCTGAACTAAATCTATCTCCTCTGCCAATGCCTGATCTTTCCTCTATGGAATGCCTGGCCTTCAAATGCAAATCTCCATACTCCATGACAGTGCTTCTCATATACCGTCCTCCAAAACCAAACCCATCTTTTCTACCTGAGATAAGTGATCTCCTCACCTCACTCTGCACTATGTCAACTAACATTGTCATTGTTGGTGATTTAAATATCCATGTGGACAACCCCTCCTGTCAGCGTGCAGCAGACTTCCTGAGTGTGCTTGAGTGTCTTGGCCTGCAGCAGCATGTTGAGGTTCCTCCTCACACCAAGGGACTCACTCTGGATCTGGTTTCACTGACTCTGCTGCCATCAGTAACCTACAGGTTTATGATCTTGGTGTGTCCGACCACAAGGTGGTCTCAATGGCCTTGACTTTTATGCTGCCTACTACTAGACCTAAGCGTCAAATGTCTTTCCGGAACTGGAACAGCATTGACTCAGCCACTATGACCTGGACCTCCAGCTCATCACCTGCCCAGCCTCTGCATCAATGGATGAATTAGTGGAACTCTATAATACATCCCTGAGCAGTGTTTTTGATCTCACATATCCCCACTCCTTTCATCACCAAAGTTGTTAACCTTTCCCTTCAGTCGGGCTGTGTACCAGCTGCTCTCAAGGTTGCTGTCATCCGCCCCCTTCTCAAGAAGCCCACCCTGGACCCGGAGGTTTCAGCCAACTTCAGGCCTATCTCCAACCTTGCCTTCCTGTCCAAGGTGTTAGAGAAGGTAGTTGCTTCTCAACTTCAGGACCACCTCAAACACAACAACTTATTTGAAACCTTGCAGTCAGGACTTGGTTCAGCCCACAGCACTGAAACAGCTTTACTCAGGGTTACCAATGACCTGCTGATGACAGCCGATGCAGGATCACCCTCACTCCTCATCCTCCTGGACCTGACTGCTGCATTTGACACAGTGGATCCCACTATCCTCCTAGAGCGCCTCCACACCACCATCGGACTATCAGACTCTGCACTCAAGTGGTTTCAGTCCTACCTTTCTGGCAGAACTGAATATGTCTCACTGGGAAGATGCAAGTCCGAACTACTTCCTGTCTCATGTGGTGTTCCGCAAGGGTCGGTCCTCGGCCCCATCCTCTTCATTATTTATATGCTCCCCCTTGTTCGTGTCAGCAGCAGACAGATGCCCTTCCACTGTTATGCTGACGACACACAGCTCTACATAAAAACTGCCCCAAGCCCCTCTGCAGCCATGTCATGTCTCACCGCCTGTCTTGGGGAGATAAAGGCGTGGATGAGCAACAACTTTCTACAGTTAAACAGAAACAAAACCGAAGCCCTCCTTGTTGGCTCTCCACACCAGGTTCAGTCATCCTCCATAACTCATCTCACCTTTGACAGTCAGGTCATACCCCTCTCCTCCACAGTCACCAATCTGGGAGTTAGGTTTGACCCTCACCTGACCTTTAATGACCACATAAAATACCTGTGCAAAACCTCCTTTTATCATCTTAAAAACATCTCCAAACTCCGCCCAACTTTAACCCTGTCAGATGCAGAGAAGCTCGTCCACGCCTTTATCTCCTCAAGACTGGACTACTGGAACTCACTGTTCACTGGATCACTGCCAAGAACATCCAGAAACTACAACACATTCAAAACAGCGCTGCCAGGATCCTGATGAGAGTCTGGAAACATGAGCACATAACCCCATAACCATAACCCCTAACCCCCATCCTACACTCACTACACCGGCTCCCTGTCTCATTCCGGACTGACGACAAAGTCCTACTACTCACCCATAAATGCATAAACGGACATGCACCTCCCTACCTACAGGAACTCATCACTCCCTAAACCTCCACCCGCACCCTCAGGTCCACAAACAGATCGCTCCTTCGGGTCCCCAACACCAAGCTCCACCATGGGGACCGGGTCCCCAACACCAAGCTCCACACCATGGGGGACCGGGTCCCCAACACCAAGCTCCACACCATAGGGACCGGGTCCCCAACACCAAGCTCCACACCATGGGGACCGGGTCCCCAACACCAAGCTCCACACCATGGGGGACCGGGTCCCCAACACCAAGCTCCACACCATGGGGGACCGGGTCCCCAACACCAAGCTCCACCATGGGGGACCGGGTCCCCAACACCAAGCTCCACACCATGGGGGACCGGGTCCCCAACACCAAGCTCCACACATGGGGACCGGGTCCCCAACACCAAGCTCCACCCATGGGGACCGGGTCCCCAACACCAAGCTCCACACCATGGGGGACCGGGTCCCCAACACCAAGCTCCACACCATGGGGACCGGGTCCCCAACACCAAGCTCCACACCATGGGGACCGGGTCCCCAACACCAAGCTCCACACCATGGGGGACCGGGTCCCCCAACGCGTTTTTTACTCTGTGTTAAATCTGTCAGCTATTTCTTTCTTTATTATAGTCTGTTTTAACTATGTTTTTAAATATAGTCTGTTTTTAACTATGTTTTTAACTATAGTCTGTTTTAACTATGTTTTTAAATATAGTCTGTTTTAACTATGTTTTTAACTATAGTCTGTTTTAACTATGTTTTTAAATATAGTCTGTTTTAACTATGTTTTAACTATGTACTATGTACTGGCTCTGTGCACTCTGAGATTCTTATGAATGAAGAGTGCGTTATAAATTAAATTTATTATTATTATTATTATTATGTGGAGATCTAGGTTTCTATCATAAGTCTCAGGATCGGTACCACGCCACCGAAACTAAGAGAAACTTTAAACAACGCTGGATCTCCTTCTGGGAACATGAACGCTCTGCTCACCGAGTCACATATTAGTTTACCAAAGATCATATTCAGAAGCAGCCTCTTGATGAAGCGGTCCCCTTGTAGACCAGGACCCTGGCTTCTCCCTCGGTCAGAACGCAGCAGCAGCTTTGAGTCATAAAGTCGTGAGATATTAGAGATTCTAGCTCTGGTGTTGTTTGTTAATGGAGCTAATGGAACTTTGAATACGTACGTGTTCCCCTAAGAAAGGACATACTGCTCTGGACACAAACCGAGAGGTGTGCAGACGTCTGGAACAACGGCTTTGTGACTCCGTTGGGAAAACTTTAGAATGTTTTCCTCAAAGTGTAAAAGTCTGCCACATTGTTATCTCTGGTTGTCTAGAAGCTTCTGGTGACCTTCTGGTGACCTTCATCGATGGTGGTTGTAAACCGGTATGCACGGCACGAAGGCATTTGTAATGACAGCCTCTATGCAACCTGTTCATGAGGAGTGTAGAAGCCATTGTGTAGAAGCCAACCTCTCTTTTGGGCCACATGTCCCCTCGGGGAGGAAACCTTCATCCCTGTGCTGACAACATGGCCACTGGCTGGTTCTCAGACACTCACCCCATGCCTCCTCTTCCTCTTGGTCCACCTCGGCCACCTCGGTCAAAACCGCGATCGTATCCGCCGCGGCCTCCGAATCCGCCCCCGCGTGCTCTGCTGCCGCGGTCCTGACCTCCGTAACCTCCGTCAGGACCTCCGTAGCCTCCACCTCCTCCGCTCAGCGGTGGGCTTTCATCTCCGTATCCTGAGAGAGAGACGAGACTCAGACCGAGAGCACAAAGCTGTGCTTCACCGTGGACACTAGCCCACGGATCTCACTGTAAACCGGTTTCTTTGGAACTACTTTTCTACTAAAGAAATAGTCCCTGTGAACGCTGTGAGAGGGCTGAGGATCCTCCTTCAGTATGTCATGTACAGCTTTGTTCCCTTCTGAGTTAAAGTTTATAAAACAAAACAAACACAAACAGAAAGCTGAGCCCATCCCTGACCTCCACCTCCACCTCCACCTCCACCTCCTCCGTACTGGCTCTGCTGGCTGTAGCTCTGTGGGGGGGGGGCGCTGTAGGTGGGGGGCTGGTTGTAGTGGCCTCCTCCGTGTTGGGGGGGCTGCTGGTGGCCCCCGCTGCCCCCGTAGCTGGCGGTCTGACCTCCGCTGCCCCCGTAGCCGCCTCCACCTCCGCCCTGTCCGCCGCTGGGCGGCTGGTTGTAGCCTGAAGCCTGAGAGTTCCCTTCGTAGCTGAGGAAGGTTGAGAGGAGAGAAACCTGAGCCATGGTCTCAAGCAGCAGAATGCATTCTTCAACAAGGTTTTAATGTGCAGAGTTCTGGTGCTGTAAACAAGTACAGTCTACAAGAGCTTAAGATAAATAGATAGATATACTGTATATATTAATTTTTTTCTTTGTTAAATATATAAATATTTTTTTTCTTTGTTACACATATATATATATATATATATATATATATATATATATATGTAACAAAGAAAAAAAAGAAGAAATATATATATTTTTTTCTTTGTTAAATATATATAAAAGAAATTCTTTGTTAAATATATAATTTTTTTTTCTTTGTTAAATATATATATATATATATATATATATATATATATTTAACAAAAGAAAAGAATATATATATATAATTTCTTTTCTTTGTTAAATATATATATATTTTTTTCTTTGTTAAATATATATATATATATTCATTTTCTTTGTTATATATATATATATATATATATATATATATATATATAACAAAGAAGAAATATATATATATAATTTCTTTTCTTTGTTAAATATATAAAAAACAAAATCTTTGTTAAATATATATATATATATTTTTCTTTGTTAAATAAATATATATATATATATATATATATTTAACAAAAGAAAAGAATATATATATATAATTTCTTTTCTTTGTTAAATATATATATTTTTTTTTCTTTGTTAAATATATATATATATTCATTTTCTTTGTTATATATATATATATTATATATATATATATAACAAAGAAGAAATATATATATATAATTTCTTTTCTTTGTTAAATATATAAAAAACAAAATCTTTGTTAAATATATATATATATTTTTTTTTTCTTTGTTAAATATATATATATATTGTTTTTTTTCTTTCTGTTTTTTTCTTTTTCTTTGTTAAATATATATATATATGACTGATCATCTAGATGTCGGGGGAAGCCCCAGTGAGGAGGCACCAGATGAAATGGTCTCTCCTCCGTCGGTATATAAAAAGGTGTAGAAGCTGACGGTGTCTCACCCCGCGGAGGACGAGGACGGAGGCGGCTGCTGCTGCTGGCTGTACCCGGAGAAGGAGGACTGCTGGCTGTAGCTCATGTTAGAGGGCTGGCTGCTGCTGTTATAACCTCCGGGGCTATAGGACGGATTATAACCTCCACCTCCTCCTCCACCTCCTCCTCCCTGGTTGGAGGGCGGAGACCCGTATCCTACAGGACATGAGACAGGACATAGAGTTACAGTTAGCTCCACCACAAGGTGAGGGGAAACCTGAGGAGAACCCTGAGGGGAACCCTGAGGAGAACCTTGAGGAGAACCCTGAGGAGAACCCTGAGGGGAACCTTGAGGAGAACCCTGAGGAGAACCCTGAGGAGAACCCTGAGGAGAACCCGTCTTCCTCTACCTGACTGGGTTTGCCCGTAGCTGACGTAGCCTCCCTGGCTGAAGGAGCCCGGGCTGCTGTCGGAGCTCTGGGTGTAGCCCCCGTAGCTCTGCTGGGTGTAGCTCTGACCAGAGGCCTGACCGTAGCCCTGGCTGGCACCTCCTCCTCCACCTCCTCCTCCACCTCCTGCTCCACCTCCTCCTCCTCCATAGGACCCATAGCTGGAAGAGGTTAGACAAACAAAAACACTCACACACCAGATTTCATAATATCATTTGGTATTTTCATAGTTTCTCATACTTTTCTTGCCTTGAATCAAATTTAGGACCCCGATATATACATATATATATATATATATATATATATATATATATATATATATATATATATATATACACACACATATATATAGTAAGAATCGGGTCTAAATTTGATTTGATATCTATAGATATAGATCTATATCTATAGATCTATATATATATATATAGATCTATAAATCCCCGGGTATATATCTATATCTATATCTATATATATAGATATAGATATATATATATCTATATATATAGAAATAATTTTAAAAACTACATAAATCCACAGACAAACTACATAAATATGAATAAGTCTAGGTTGAGAAACGTACTCTATGATTGAATATTGCTTTACTTACCCCTGGCCAGATGTTTGAGAATAATCTATGGAACAAACAAAGTGGAGGTTAATATCAAAGTGAAGACGTTTAACAGTAGAGATCTGATTGTTGTTGTTTAGATAAACAACAACATTCACACTGGAGTCACCCTCAAAACTTAATTATGTTTTAATGAAAGATTTATTGAATCAGCAGGAGGTTTGTTTATGTTTAACATGAGCTGCAGTTTCACCCAACAGGAACTAATCACGTTTTATATTTAATTAATTAATTATTCTTCTAACACACTGAAACAATGGATCACAACCAGCAGCTTATTCCCCCAGAACATGGAGGTGAAGCATGAAGCATGGAGGTGAAGCATGAAGCATGGAGGTGAAGCATGAAGCATGGAGGTGAAGCATGGAGGTGAAGCATGAAGCATGGAGGTGAAGCATGGAGGTGAAGCATGAAGCATGGATGTGAAGCATGAAGCATGGAGGTGAAGCATGGAGGTGAAGCATGAAGCATGGAGGTGAAGCATGAAGCATGGAGGTGAAGCATGGAGGTGAAGCATGAAGCATGAAGCATGGAGGTGAAGCATGAAGCATGGATGTGAAGCATGGAGGTGAAGCATGAAGCATGGAGGTGAAGCATGAAGCATGGAGGTGAAGCATGGAGGTGAAGCATGGAGGTGAAGCATGGAGCATGGCGGTGAAGCATGAAGCATGAAGCACGGAGGTGAAGCATGAAGCATGGAGGTGAAGCATGGAGGTGAAGCATGAAGCATGGAGGTGAAGCATGAAGCATGAAGCATGGAGGTGAAGCATGAAGCATGGAGGTGAAGCATGGAGGTGAAGCATGAGCATGGAGGTGAAGCATGAAGCATGGAGGTGAAGCATGAAGCATGGAGGTGAAGCATGAAGCATGAAGCATGGAGGTGAAGCATGAAGCATGGAGGTGAAGCATGGAGGTGAAGCATGAAGCATGGAGTGAAGCATGAAGCATGGAGGTGAAGCATGAAGCATGGAGGTGAAGCATGAAGCATGAAGCATGGAGGTGAAGCATGAAGCATGGAGGTGAAGCATGGAGGTGAAGCATGAAGCATGGAGGTGAAGCATGAAGCATGGAGGTGAAGCATGGGTGAAGCATGGAGGTGAAGCATGAAGCATGAAGCATGAAGGTGAAGCATGAAGCATGGAGGTGAAGCATGGAGGTGAAGCATGAAGCATGGAGGTGAAGCATGAACATGAAGGAGGTGAAGCATGAAGCATGGAGGTGAAGCATGGAGGTGAAGCATGAAGCATGGAGGTGAAGCATGAAGCATGGAGGTGAAGCATGAAGGTGAAGCATGAAGCATGGAGGTGAAGCATGAAGCATGGAGGTGAAGCATGGAGGTGAAGCATGAAGCATGGAGGTGAAGCATGGAGGTGAAGCATGAAGCATGGAGGTGAAGCATGGAGGTGAAGCATGAAGCATGAAGGTGAAGCATGAAGCATGAAGGTGAAGCATGAAGGTGAAACATGAAGGTGAGCTAGCATGGAGGTGAGCAGAGTTGCCCGGTGTTAGCTCACGGGGACACCCGGTGTTAGCTCACCGGACAGTCGGTGTTAGCTCCCGGACAGTCGGTGTTAGCTCACGGAACACCGTACAGCCGGTGTTAGCTCACCGGAACACCGTACAGCCGGTGTTAGCTCACCGGGGACACCGTACAGCCGGTGTTAGCTCACCGTACAGTCGGTGTTAGCTCACCGGAAGGACACCGTACAGTCGGTGTTAGCTCACCGGGGACACCGTACAGTCGGTGTTAGCTCACCGGGGACACCGTACAGGCGGTGTTAGCTCACCGGGGACACCATACAGGCGGTGTTATCTTACCGGAAGAGTCTCCTCATCTTAACCTTCAAACAGAGATTCCGTTCTTCCGGTTTTCTTACCGTTTGACGCCATTTCGAGGAGCGAGAAACCTCCGTTAACGTCCAATGAAGCCAATCTCCCGGTGTGTTAACGGACCGGAGGAGGACCGGGAGGAAGATGGAGGCTCCACAAACACCGGCAGCCCTTTAAAAGTCCTGCCCTGCGGTTCCTCCCGCGGCCGCAGGGGGCGCACAGGAGCACCGTTTTATTATAATAACAGATAGTATAATTAATATTCTACATAATATAAGAAATAGAATTCATATTCTACATATTACAAAAATTCATATTAAACAAAAATAGATCATGTAATTCATACTCCATAATATAGATATAATTAATATTTTAAATAAATTTTAAAAATAAAGTCTTA
Source organism: Ophiodon elongatus (assembly GCA_016806645.1). Taxonomy (NCBI): domain Eukaryota; kingdom Metazoa; phylum Chordata; class Actinopteri; order Perciformes; family Hexagrammidae; genus Ophiodon; species Ophiodon elongatus. The sequence goes on along the minus strand of JACSYO010001377.1, from coordinate 41,270 downwards.
TATTCTCTGCATGTATTGCATTTAAAATACTTAATTTTTCATCTATTAAAAACAGATTTTTTTCCTTTTTTCAGTCAATGCAGCAATTTTATATCACATTATGTATAATAAACATGTAAGAAGCTGTATACCATGGTGTTAAAACATTTAATAGATATTGTGGGAGAAAGAAGAAAGTCAGAATTTGTTTTCTGAGCAGACAACTTAGAGTAAAGGCTTCAAAATAAAGATGACTTAATTAAATAAAAATATATATACATTTTTTGTTTATGCAGATTAGCATGAAATATACTCTGCACATTCCTGCTCTCTAGAGGATGAACAAAATAAATTGCCATTAAAAACAAACAGTCACCCAACTCAAACAAAGAAACAACCGACAAAAGGCCAGTGAAAATTGATTTAAATCAAACTTTATTCATTTTCGTAATGAACTCCAATAAAGACAAAAAAATGAAATGAGTTGAAAGTTGGTAAACAAACCAGAAAGGATGAGATGAGGAAAGAACATAAATAAGGAGAGAAGAGGAGGGCTGAGGGCCAGTGAAGGAAATACATGTGGGTCTATTTACAGAGAGGGGGGGGGGGGGGGAGACCAGAGTCCAGCTAGCAGCAGCACAGCAGCAGCTTTACGGCTACAGACCGTTAAACTCAGCACGAGCTCAACTATACATCCAGTTTAGATTCAGCGTTTTCATTTTAAATACGACCAAAGCAGAAGAACATTAACATGACCATGACCTGTTCTAGTGACGACAACCGTCCTGAAAACAAATAAACAAAGTAAAAAGAAAGACTGTGAGGAATCCATCGGGGTTAAAACGATGCAGCAACGCTAGAAGAACTGCTCAGTAGTCACGTTGTCTAGTAGAGGGGAGGCTTAAAAGGGTTACTGACATCTTAAAATGAAGCACACGCAAACTAGGAAACAGAAGGGAGGTCTAAACGGTGTGCATGGCAGAGGGTGTGTGTGTGTGTGTGTGTGTGTGTGTGTGTGTGTGTGTGTACAGTTCAGTGCTGTGACAATATTAAGAGAACCTTCGTGTGGTGGACGCATGCGTGGGAGGGAAATTCAAAAAGAAAAAAAGTGGGCGATGAAGTTTCAAATGGTGGAGAGAGAAATGAAACTTATTTAATGTGATTAAAAAAAAAAAAAAAAAACGTGTGTGTGTTGCTCTGTGTTAGAGACGGAGGAGGCAGGAGGCGCTTCTCCTCCAGCTCCTCTCTTCTTCACACAGCTTCCAGCTCCGGTTCCTCCTCCGCTACTCGTTCTTCTTCTCCTTCTGTTTGAGCAGCTTGTTGATCTCCCTCTTGGCCATGGACGCGTACTTGGTGATGACGCCGTGCTGGTTGAGGCCGGGCAGCAGCAGCAGGAAGCTCACTGCAGGAGGACGAGGACAACACGGAGGTTAGGTCTGTAGCCGAGACTCAAGGAGCTACAGCTCATGTTAGACCGCAGTACAGTGACGGAAGGTAAACAAACAGTCAAGGATTTAACCTTTTCTTCAATGTGTCCACATTCAAAGCTTTCCAAATAAACATAATACAAAAAGAGATTTAAATAATTAACAGAATCCATATTCTGGTGATTATGAATCCATATTTAATGTATTCAGGGTCATGTCATGTTTCCGCCGACATCCTTTTGTTTCTTGGGTGAATTCTTTAACCGCATCCAGATTATTTTATATTAATCTAACCATTCGGTGCCTCCTCGGCTCGACTTGATGCCAGATTAAAATAAAGAATGCTCTGTTGTCGTCATGTGACCTCTGAAGACATGACTCCCTCCTGCAGCCTCACGGAGCTGCTCGGCCCCCCAGAGACCATCAGGTTCGGTCTGAAGCTCCAGTAAAGACCGAATGATACATAACGTACGTCATTCATAAGACAATAACTCAGATAATTCTATATCCTGTTGCCTCGGGGCTCCAGGTATTGATCCACAGCACCAGGAGCCGGGTGGTGTTGGGTGGTGTTGGGCGAGGCTCACGTGACGGGGAACAGAAACACTGCTCATGTTCAACACGGTGACATCATACTAAACAGCTGCCACTCAGATTAAAACTCCTTCATGTGCAGAACATACATGACTAGCGTGACTTCCTGTTTCAGGTCTGCAGCGTCATCAGAAAGCACTTCCTGACTTTAGGTGATCAAAGCTTCACTTCCCAGATAAGCCGCTCGTATCAACGATTTCATTTCTCATTCATTAAATAATAATGTGTGGATTTTAAATATAAACCCACGTCCACTAGCTCTCTAACGGCTCCGCTCATCACCAGTGGACATGTACACGTGTCACGGTGAGTCTAGAACCAGAGATGAGACGCAGGAGGAGTCACACGTTGAGCTCTACTCACCGATCAGGTAGGTGAGGAACAGGTTGTGCACCTGCTGTCCGATCCAGGCCACCGCCAGCAGGCTGCTGATCACCGAGGCGAAGTACTGAGGAGAGCAGGGGGAGAAGGGAGAGCAGGGGGAGAAGGGGGAGCAGGGGTCAGATTACAGGCTGATTGCATCCTGGCGCCATGAAGAGCAGAATCATTCCTCACATGTGCTGCAAAATAACTCAATTTATTTATATCAGCGGAACATTTAGAAGAAGGCAACAAAGCGGCCATTGAATTAAAGGATGTGATTTAACGGTGCGTCTAACCCGGTTACCGGCGCCTGTAACCCAGTTTGAGGTCCGCTAAGTGGAGCGAAGCCAAATCAGCTGAGGATATGTTATCTGGAGCGCAGAGAGAGAGAGAGACACAGAGAGAGAGAGAGAGAGAGAGAGAGAGAGAGACACAGAGAGAGAGAGAGAGAGAGAGAGAGAGAGACACAGAGAGAGAGACACAGAGAGAGAGAGAGAGAGAGAGAGAGAGACAGACACAGAGACAGAGACAGAGAGAGAGAGACAGAGACAGAGACAGAGAGAGAGAGAGAGAGAGAGAGACTCATTGTAACAGACGTAGGCTCCTTTACTGCAGCAGGCGGCACGGCAGCCTCGAGGCCGAGAGCGGGTAACGTTTAGGGACAAACAGCTCTGTGTGTGTGTGTGTGTGTGTGTGTGTGTGTGTGTGTGTGTGTATACCATCTTGGGCTTCTCCTCCTTGAGGGCGCAGAGGCGCCTCCACCAGCCCACCATGCGGCGCTGCGTCTTCACCAGGTTCCCACAGATCTCGTGGAAGCGCTGCTGCTGCTCCGTGGTCCTGCTCACAGGGAGAGGTCCAGCTCAGAGGGTTGTTCTGAGCGCAGACTCCTCCTCCTCCTCCTCCTCCTCCTCGCAACAGGAAACGCTGACAGCCGTGTGGTTTGTCACATCACGACCGCCTGAGTGTTGCACAGAGATCTGCAACAACTTTTAACTTCCCTCATGCCTGTAGAGCTACACCCTTTACACCATCAAGTAAAGATTAATCCTAGTTTCATCGTTTAGTTGGTTTTTAAGCAAAAGCAATCGTCCTGCCTTCTCAAATGTGACTTTTGATCCTTTTATTGTATTAAACTGCATATTTTGGAGTTCAGGTCCGTGGATTAGATAAAACTGTTTCTCTGGAGATGTTAGTTTGGTCTCTGAACTCCATGGGCATGTTTCACTACGTCACCAGAGACCGAGACCTGATTGAAGCACGGTTTAATACAAAAGGCCCGTTGGTGACATGAGGGTTCAAGACCAGAGAAGGACCCGACTGGAGGAGGGAAGCCGGGACAAGTGGCCTTTATTTTCTGCTTCTTCATCGTCTCCTATTCCTGTCCTTGTTGTCAGGGAGCCAAACAGACTTGATCCCCTCCCGCCCCCCCGACAGACGCCTGCTATCTGGCTGACTGCTGCATGTTCTCAGAGAATCTGGATCACACCCACAGACCCTCTCCTCTGGCCTACATCTACAAAGCTGCCTTTTAAACCGGGGCGTGTGACTTGTTGGTTCCCATCCCCCGAGTTAATTTCCTCCAGAGCTAAGCCGCGACACAACGCTGCTGAACCGAGTCACAAAACACCAAACGCAAAGTGGAACACGTGAAGACGCCACGAGAACTCTGCACTTAAACGATCGCCTTAAAAACCTATTCAGTCCCGACCCGCCGCCCTGTGCAGAACGCGAGGGGGCAAAGGAGGTCATGCCCCGCTGAAGCCGGGTTATATATCGAGGCTGAAGGCGTCTGGTGGAGGACAGACGTCCAACACACGGTGCCAACTGTTACTCTATCCTGTCCCGGTGTCCCGGTGTCACCGTCACACAGCTGAGAGGCGGAGCAACGTCAACGCTCCATGAAACAGCTGGGCAGCGTATGGGACGGTGTCAGGCGACAACATTCAGATGTATAAAGCAAAAAGAAAGAGGACTCCTCTTTTATCATGCTGGTTTTCAGTCTGCGGTGCAATATAATTGGACGCAGCAGCGAGAATAAAGAAGAACTATTTACAGAAGATTTATGGCCCATTTAACTCCTCAGATTTATCCAGTGGACCGCTGCCAGGAGTCTCTATTTTTAAAGTGAGACGCAAAGAACAATAACATCCCAGCGAGCGGCACATTCGTCCAATCAGGTGTGGGAAAGGTTCATGTTAATAGCCAAGTGTAATACAAAACAGAAATCCAATTCAAAATCCATAAATAGCACAAAAAATAAGGAACATTTGCTTGAAAGCCAAAAAAAAGGTTTTTTTTCTTCTTTTTTATGCAAGAAATAAACACGATTTGTGTCTGAAGGAGAAAACATTTAATTTTTGCCACCAATGTGACTTTCATGCTCTCACCACTTATTGGAGCCGAAGACTCGGGGAGCGAGGGTGGGCACCAGGTAGTCTGCTAGGCAGAGCAGCATGACGGCGCAGGAGAGCCCGGTCAGCACTGATGGGTCCAGGTAGTAAATCAGCCTGAGGAGGAAGCAGTCAGCCGGGGTTAAGAAACAGCCTCCTCATTTCAAAAGCTCAGTGCAACCAAGAGCATTTTCATCATCCGTTGCTCACATTCTCTTCTTCTTAGTTTATAACGGTTTTAATGCAGCTGCTTGTTGTGATTAAGAGACTCATGCATGCTGGAGCTGTAATATTTAAAAAAAAAAAAAAATATGCAAAGAAAGTGCAATTAGACAGATTGAGGAGGGCGGTGCATTCGGGTAACATTAAAAAGGAATGTGGGAAAGCTGACATAACCTTTGAAACCCACGTGTAGATACTTCTGGTTACGGATACGTCTCACTGCTGAGGGGGAGGAAATGTGTGCGATGACAACTATGTGTGTGTGTGTGTGTGTGTGTGTGTGTGTGTGTGTGTGTGTGTGTGTGTGTGTGTGTGTGTGTCTCACATGAAGAGCGCGGTGGTGGCACCGACCAGGGCTCCGGGGAACCAGGGCTTCTCCCAGCGCACGACGCGGTCCCCGGCCAGGATCACCTCACCCCAGCCCTGCAGCTGCTCCTCCAGCTGGGCCGTTTCCTGAGCCTGCACACAAAAGGATGCACGTTACAAAAACTATGATAAAAAAATTAATTAAAAAAAATAAATCTATAATTGCAGAGACCAGGCATGCATCAAGAGAAGCCAAGGACAGGGAAACCTTGAGTCTGAAAGTAAAATTATTACGTTGCAATATATTTAACTAATTCACCATAAAACTCTTAATTAAATAAAAGGGGATTTAATTTAGTTTGGATAGGTGCCAACATATTCACAATTCAAAGCAGAAGTTAAACTCAATTTAGTCACATTTTCAGCCTTGATAATAGTTTATTCTGCTATGTTTCGAGACGTTTGTAACAAAGAGTTCTGAATGAGGACAAGTCGAGGGTGTGGGTGCCCTGGCCGATGAGCAAGGCACTGATAACGGCTCTCACGCCTCTGATATGACGGTGCAGTACAGGCTGCGCGCTGGAAACCGGACATGACCGCGTGAAACACACGTTTCGTGTCGAAAGGTCGAGAGCAACCGTCGTCAGCGCCGGTTACCGGGAACCACAAAGAGGAACGTCACCCCTGAAGCTAGCTGGCCTGTCAAACTCACGCTAGCTAGCTAGCTAGCTTAACTAGCTTAACGAGCTAACTAGCTAGCGTTAGCCGCCGTTAGTCGCAGCCGCGCGGCGGCTACCGTTGGCCGGTTGAATCCGGTTAAAACTCACGAGCATATTCGCGCTCTTGTTGTCGCCTTCAGACATCGTCTCCGGTTGTGTTTCTCTCGTGGATTCGGTTCCGTTCTTCACCAGGTAAACGGCCCCGCAGCGCAGCAGCTAGCACGCCTCCTTCTCTGGCTCCGGCGTCACTAACGGGCGGACTGGAGCAGCAGGACGTATTTATGGGAGAGAAAAAAAGAATTGCGTCAAAATCCGCAGACGGGCATTCTGGGAAATGTAGTTTTGGGGTTCTTTATGCGAAGCGGAAGTGGGCGTTCCCTTCTCCTTTGATTGGTCAATTTTGTGAATGCAGATAAGGAATATTACTCAATCTGCACGTATACAGTAGGATTTATTCCTTTAGATAATAATAATAATAATAATGATATATGATAGATTATTATTATCATCATAATAGATAAGAGATAATACATAATAGATAGTTATAATTATAATAGATAATAGATAATAATAGTAATAGATTATAGATAATAATAATAGATAATAATAATAATGATAATAGATAATAGATAATAGATAATAGATAATAGATAATATATAATTATAATTATAATAGATAATAGATAATAGACAATAGATAATAATAGTAATAGATGATAGATAATAATAATAGATAATAATAATAATTGATAATAGATAATAATAATAGATAGTAATAGATGATAGATAATAATAATAATAGATAGATAATAATAATAGATAATAATAGATAATAATAATAATAATAATAATTGATAATAGATAGTAATAATAGATAACAATAATAATAGATAACAGATAATAATAAAAATAAAAATAATTTAATATAATACAGTACATTCAGCTAAAAATAAGGACAACAAAGCCGGTAAAGATTAAACAGGACAATTGACCGTATAAAAGCATTTTGGTCTGCTTTTTCAATAAAATACAATGCAGTAAAACCTGTTTGTAAAAGCATATTATTTGTATTCTTTGTAGTCTTTAACTTTACTTAAGAAAATGGATGTAAACATTTAAATGTTACAACTTAATAGTGTAGTTGACAGTTAAATTGTAGTGTAAGACCCCCGAAAATGTATTTAATTATTATTTTGTTCTCTAATTTTAATTTCTATGATGTTTTTGACTGTAGAAAAAATGACACTTGTATATTTATTTTATTGAGCAATGAAATAAATAATTATTTTGCCGAAATCTGGGCTTTTTTTTTCTTCCTCAAAGTTTGCGTATATGTGCAGCTATACAAACTACAATCTTTAATACCAAAACAAAACAAAAATCCTCCAGGTGTCAAGTGAAATAGTTTGATTTCAGATTTTTTTTTTTCTGATAAAAACAATGGCTGGAAGTCAGTGCCACATAAAATACTCGCAGAGGTCACATACTTTACAGATCATTTTCTTCCTCATCCATTATTTGTCATTTGGATTATCAAACATAAATGGACAGTTTAAATAGTGGTGTCTCCTTTGAACCTTCTTTTATATTTCTCAGGAAGAAGGAGCTGCAGTTCTCTCCTTTGCCACAGGGGGGCGTCTTTATCAACAAGGTGAACCCTTCTTATATACAGCCTACAGGTGAACCCTTCTTATATACAGCCTACAGGTGAACCCTTCTTATATACAGCCTACAGGTGAACCCTTCTTATATACAGCCTACAGGTGAACCCTTCTTATATACGGCCTACAGGTGAACCCTTCTTATATACGGCCTACAGGTGAACCCTTCTTACATACGGCCTACAGGTGAACCCTTCTTACATACGGCCTACAGGTGAACCCTTCTTACATACGGCCTACAGGTGAACCCTTCTTATATACGGCCTACAGGTGAACCCTTCTTATATACGGCCTACAGGTGAACCCTTCTTATATACGGCCTACAGGTGAACCCTTCTTATATACGGTCTACAGGTGAACCCTTCTTATATACGGTCTACAGGTGAACCCTTCTTATAGTCTACAGGTGAACCCTTCTTATATACGGTCTACAGGTGAACCCTTCTTATATACGGCCTACAGGTGAACCCTTCTTATATACGGTCTATAGCTGAACCCTTCTTATATACGGCCTACAGGTGAACCCTTCTTATATACAGCCTGCAGGTGAACCCTTCTTATATACGGTCTACAGGTGAACCCTTCTTATATACGGTCTACAGGTGAACCCTTCTTATATACGGTCTACAGGTGAACCCTTCTTATATACGGCCTACAGGTGAACCCTTCTTATATACGGCCTACAGGTGAACCCTTCTTATATACGGTCTACAGGTGAACCCTTCTTATATACAGCCTACAGGTGAACCCTTCTTATATACGGTCTACAGGTGAACCCTTCTTATATACGGTCTACAGGTGAACCCTTCTTATAGTCTACAGGTGAACCCTTCTTATATACGGCCTACAGGTGAACCCTTCTTATAGTCTACAGGTGAACCCTTCTTATATACAGCCTACAGGTGAACCCTTCTTATATACGGCCTACAGGTGAACCCTTCTTATGGTCTACAGGTGAACCCTTCTTATAGTCTAAAGGTGAACCCTTCTTATATACAGCCTACAGGTGAACCCTTCTTATATACGGCCTACAGGTGAACCCTTCTTATGGTCTACAGGTGAACCCTTCTTATAGTCTACAGGTGAACCCTTCTTATATACAGCCTACAGGTGAACCCTTCTTATAGTCTACAGGTGAACCCTTCTTATATACAGTCTACAGGTGAACCCTTCTTATATACGGCCTACAGGTGAACCCTTCTTATATACGGCCTACAGGTGAACCCTTCTTATATACGGCCTACAGGTGAACCCTTCTTATATACGGCCTACAGGTGAACCCTTCTTATATACGGCCTACAGGTGAACCCTTCTTATATACGGCCTACAGGTGAACCCTTCTTATAGTCTACAGGTGAATATACAGCCTACAGGTGAACCCTTCTTATATACGGCCTACAGGTGAACCCTTCTTATATACAGCCTACAGGTGAACCCTTCTTATATACGGTCTACAGGTGAACCCTTCTTATATACAGCCTACAGGTGAACCCTTCTTATATACGGCCTACAGGTGAACCCTTCTTATAGTCTACAGGTGAACCCTTCTTATAAGTCTACAGGTGAACCCTTCTTATATACAGCCTACAGGTGAACCCTTCTTATATAGCCTACAGGTGAACCCTTCTTATGGTCTACAGGTGAACCCTTCTTATAGTCTACAGGTGAACCCTTCTTATATACAGCCTACAGGTGAACCTTCTTATATAGGTGAACCTTCTTATAAGTAACCCTTCTTACGGCCTACAGGTGAACCCTTCTTATATACGGCCTACAGGTGAACCCTTCTTATATACGGCCTACAGGTGAACCCTTCTTATGGTCTACAGGTGAACCCTTCTTATAGTCTACAGGTGAACCCTTCTTATATACAGCCTACAGGTGAACCCTTCTTATATACGGCCTACAGGTGAACCCTTCTTATGGTCTACAGGTGAACCCTTCTTATAGTCTACAGGTGAACCCTTCTTATATACAGCCTACAGGTGAACCCTTCTTATAGTCTACAGGTGAACCCTTCTTATATACAGTCTACAGGTGAACCCTTCTTATATACGGCCTACAGGTGAACCCTTCTTATATACGGCCTACAGGTGAACCCTTCTTATATACGGCCTACAGGTGAACCCTTCTTATATACGGCCTACAGGTGAACCCTTCTTATAGTCTACAGGTGAATATACAGCCTACAGGTGAACCCTTCTTATATATGGCCTACAGGTGAACCCTTCTTATATACAGCCTACAGGTGAACCCTTCTTATATACGGTCTACAGGTGAACCCTTCTTATATACGGTCTACAGGTGAACCCTTCTTATATACGGTCTACAGGTGAACCCTTCTTATAGTCTACAGGTGAACCCTTCTTATAGTCTACAGGTGAACCCTTCTTATATACAGCCCAGAACCCTTCTTATATACGGCCTACAGGTGAACCCTTCTTATGGTCTACAGGTGAACCCTTCTTATAGTCTACAGGTGAACCCTTCTTATATACAGCCTACAGGTGAACCCTTCTTATAGTCTACAGGTGAACCCTTCTTATATACAGTCTACAGGTGAACCCTTCTTATATACGGCCTACAGGTGAACCCTTCTTATATACGGCCTACAGGTGAACCCTTCTTATATACGGCCTACAGGTGAACCCTTCTTATGGTCTACAGGTGAACCCTTCTTATAGTCTACAGGTGAACCCTTCTTATATACAGCCTACAGGTGAACCCTTCTTATATACGGCCTACAGGTGAACCCTTCTTATGGTCTACAGGTGAACCCTTCTTATAGTCTACAGGTGAACCCTTCTTATATACAGCCTACAGGTGAACCCTTCTTATAGTCTACAGGTGAACCCTTCTTATATACAGTCTACAGGTGAACCCTTCTTATATATGGCCTACAGGTGAACCCTTCTTATATACGGCCTACAGGTGAACCCTTCTTATATACGGCCTACAGGTGAACCCTTCTTATATACGGCCTACAGGTGAACCCTTCTTATATACGGCCTACAGGTGAACCCTTCTTATAGTCTACAGGTGAATATACAGCCTACAGGTGAACCCTTCTTATATATGGCCTACAGGTGAACCCTTCTTATATACAGCCTACAGGTGAACCCTTCTTATATACGGTCTACAGGTGAACCCTTCTTATATACGGTCTACAGGTGAACCCTTCTTATATACAGCCTACAGGTGAACCCTTCTTATATACGGTCTACAGGTGAACCCTTCTTATAGTCTACAGGTGAACCCTTCTTATAGTCTACAGGTGAACCCTTCTTATATACAGCCTACAGGTGAACCCTTCTTATATACGGCCTACAGGTGAACCCTTCTTATGGTCTACAGGTGAACCCTTCTTATAGTCTACAGGTGAACCCTTCTTATATACAGCCTACAGGTGAACCCTTCTTATAGTCTACAGGTGAACCCTTCTTATATACAGTCTACAGGTGAACCCTTCTTATATACAGCCTACAGGTGAACCCTTCTTATATACAGCCTACAGGTGAACCCTTCTTATATACAGTCTACAGGTGAACCCTTCTTATATACGGTCTACAGGTGAACCCTTCTTATATACGGACTACAGGTGAACCCTTCTTATAGTCTACAGGTGAACCCTTCTTATAGTCTACAGGTGAACCCTTCTTATATACAGCCTACAGGTGAACCCTTCTTATATACGGCCTACAGGTGAACCCTTCTTATGGTCTACAGGTGAACCCTTCTTATAGTCTAAAGGTGAACCCTTCTTATATACAGCCTACAGGTGAACCCTTCTTATATACGGCCTACAGGTGAACCCTTCTTATGGTCTACAGGTGAACCCTTCTTATAGTCTAAAGGTGAACCCTTCTTATATACAGTCTACAGGTGAACCCTTCTTATATATGGCCTACAGGTGAACCCTTCTTATATACGGCCTACAGGTGAACCCTTCTTATATACGGCCTACAGGTGAACCCTTCTTATATACGGCCTACAGGTGAACCCTTCTTATATACGGCCTACAGGTGAACCCTTCTTATAGTCTACAGGTGAATATACAGCCTACAGGTGAACCCTTCTTATATACGGCCTACAGGTGAACCCTTCTTATATACAGCCTACAGGTGAACCCTTCTTATATACAGCCTACAGGTGAACCCTTCTTATATACAGCCTACAGGTGAACCCTTCTTATATACAGCCTACAGGTGAACCCTTCTTATATACGGCCTACAGGTGAACCCTTCTTATAGTCTACAGGTGAACCCTTCTTATATACAGCCTACAGGTGAACCCTTCTTATATACGCCTACAGGTGAACCCTTCTTATATACTGCTGCAGGTGAACCCTTCTTATATACAGCCTACAGGTGAACCCTTCTTATATACGGCCTACAGGTGAACCCTTCTTATATACGGCCTACAGGTGAACCCTTCTTATATACGCCTACAGGTGAACCCTTCTTATATACGGCCTACAGGTGAACCCTTCTTATAGTCTACAGGTGAATATACAGCCTACAGGTGAACCCTTCTTATATACGGCCTACAGGTGAACCCTTCTTATATACGCCTACAGGTGAACCTTCTTATATACGCTACAGGTGAACCCTTCTTATATACGGCCTACAGGTGAACCCTTCTTATATACGGCCTACAGGTGAACCCTTCTTATATACGGCCTACAGGTGAACCCTTCTTATATACGGCCTACAGGTGAACCCTTCTTATATACAGCCTACAGGTGAACCCTTCTTATATACAGCCTACAGGTGAACCCTTCTTATATACGGCCTACAGGTGAACCCTTCTTATAGTCTACAGGTGAACCCTTCTTATATACAGCCTACAGGTGAACCCTTCTTATATACGGCCTACAGGTGAACCCTTCTTATATACGGCCTACAGGTGAACCCTTCTTATATACGGTCTACAGGTGAACCCTTCTTATATACAGCCTACAGGTGAACCCTTCTTATATACGGCCTACAGGTGAACCCTTCTTATAGTCTACAGGTGAACCCTTCTTATAGTCTACTGGTGGTCATTTCCACCAATAACGCGCTCTGCTCTCTAAAAATCTATTTTCCAACCCGGCCCCTGAACGCATCGCACCTTAAACGTGCGTCATGACGTCATTCGGTTTTCATCTCGTTCTTTGGTTCGGAGCGATCAGACCAGCTAGCTCGCTAGCCGATAGCTAACTGACGTTGTCCGCGTTTCTTTATTCTTTACCCCCCTCCCTCCTCCTCCACACACGGTTCGAAAGACTAAATTATCACCAGCTCCGTGTTACCGCCTGACTCAACGGGATATTATTCACCTGCGAGTTCCTCCCGACGCCGTTTCCCTGAGAAACCCAGCGGTACGTAAGTAGCATGTTAGCCTGCTAGCTTAAAACGCGAATTGTTCGCTGCGCATAAGATGAGTTGGGCCTTTTTTAAGCGTGTCGCGTTGAATCCACCGCGTTGCTTCTCAAACTAACCGACTTCCAGCCACGTTACCCGCGTCCCGTGAGCCCTGCTGTGTTATTTAAGAGCTAGTCTCATTATTAGTCCTCCATAAAGCTGCTCTCTGACGTAGCAACAGGCCTTTTTTCTGGCGCACGTGTTAATGCGCAACAACATCTGTTTAATTGTGAATAAAAGATGTAATAATGGATGTTTGTGTATTCCTGAGACGGAAAGGCACCCGCTCAGTGTTTCACGATGTATTTAACTACGATGCGTGGCGAGAAACCTACTAAACCTGACACACTTTATACATTTTAAGTATATTGTTGTTATTATTATTATTATTATTGTTTAGTCTCAGGTTTGTGTTTGTAATATTCCGTGAGCATCCTTCCTGTAGTGTCGGGCTGAAGCTCCAGCCGTGTCCAGGCTCTGGATCACTGTGGTTAGTTTGTCAGCCATCTTAGAATACAACTCCCTCAGTGTTTTAAAATGCATAAAATGGCAAAAATGCAGAAGCTTTTGCTGCTTTTACTGGAAAAAAGAGTTAAAATACGTGATTTTGGTGTTTAATGACGAGGAGGACACTGGGTTTTAGTTTGTGAGGATCTGTTTATTTTTCTTTGTTTTCTGGAGAGATGTCAAGATGAAGATTTGTTTGAATAATATCTTGGATGTTGTTATGGCTGAAGAGATATGCTTGTCTCTCTATTATGAACCTTTTCAGTCAAAGAGGATTCCACCGTCCAATAACGGGAAGACCAGGAAGTAAATACTGGATAAAACAGGATTGTTCCCGACAGGAAACACTCTAAATAATTCAGTTTGAACAATATTTAATTCCCTTTTTATTTCTAGCTTTCAGAAGGAAGGAATGATTGAGCCTTAATTGCATTATGCTGAATCTAAATTGGACAATCATGGAACTGTCTACCAAATTAATTGAAGATGCAACACCGTAATACTGTATTTAAATTATGTATTAAATCATCACTAAAGGAGAAACAACATTGTTCTCACACCTAAAACCCCTGTAGTGTATTTATTCTTATTTACTATTTAAACTGTGTTGTAAATCAGCGTTTCGCTACAAATACCAAACACGGTGCACCCGGTCCTCATCAAATAAAGTAAATAGTTTCTCTTTGTTTCCTGCAGAGCCATGTACAATGGGATCGGCCTGACGACTCCGCGGGGCAGCGGCACGAATGGCTACGTGCAGCGCAACCTGTCCAGCCTGCGGGTCAAGCGGCCGCGGGACGAGCGCGGCGGCGAGCGGGACGAGAAGGACCGCGAGCGGCTGGAGAGCCAGCTCAACCGACAGCCCAACGCCGACATCCTGGAGCACCAACGCAAGAGGCAGCTGGAGGTCAAGTGTGCCGAGCTGCAGGACATGATGGAGGAGCAAGGGTGAGGCGCAGCACGGGGAATAAGAATAACTGAACGGTTGTTGCTTTTTTTTTTTATTATTATCCGTGCGGTGTTGGATAATATTAAACACGATGGTTCCTGCTCTCTGATTGGGCGGGCAGGTATTCAGCTGAGGAGATCGAGGAGAAGGTGAACAGTTTCCGTATGATGCTGCAGGAGAAGCAGGAGCCGGCTCCCGTCACCAGCGACAGACCAACGTGAGTAACACAAGATCTCACGTGGCTCCAAGAGAAGAAACAGATTTTCATGCATCACCGGCTGCACTGTAATGCTTTGTTTGTCTTTGGTGCAATCAAATAGAGAGAGAGATAGATGAATACTTTATTAATCCCGCAAGGGGAATTTCTTTTGGGTACAGCAGCATTTTTACATAAGAAAAGAAAAATGTTTACGTAAGAAAAGAACAATATATACAAAAATAGAATAATAATAAGAAAAATGCACAATATATACAACAAATAGAATAAAATAATAAGACAAATGCACAATATATATACAACGAATAGAATAATAAAAAAAAAGCACAATATATACAACAAATAGAATATAATAATAATAAGAAAAATGCACAATATATACAACAAATAGAATAATAAGAAAATAAGAAAAATAAACAATATATACAACAAATATAATAATAAGAAAAATAAACAATATATACAACAAATAGAATAATAAGAAAATAAGAAAAATAAACAATATATACAACAAATATAATAATAAGAAAATAAGAAAAATAAACAATATATACAACTAATAATAATAATAATAATAATAATAACAACAACAAGAAAATAAGAAAAATGCACAATATATACAACGACTAGAATAATAAGAAAAATGCACAATATATACAACAAATAGAATAGATAGATAGAATAGATAGATAGATCGATCGGTAACGGATTGTTCTCCCGGTAACGGTTTGTCCTCTCAGGGCGACGGAGACTCACGCTCTGGCTGCAGCCAACCAGCAGAAGAACGACCGTCTCCGCGCCGCGTTCGGGATCTCCAGCGACTACGTGGACGGGTCGTCGTTCCACGCCGACCGCAAGGAGCGGGAGAAGGAGAAGAAGGAGCAGGAGCGCCTGGAGAGGGAGCGGCAGCAGCAGAAATATACGTAAGGAAACGCATCACGTGAACGGCTGGTTTTCATTTCCATCCTGCAAAGTAGCAGCTGGACAGCGTGGATCAAAGAAATGTCTGTTTTACAGCCGGAGTAGAAAAAGTATGAAAACATTCATGTAGAGCGGAGAGAGAGCTTCATGCTGCGGCCGAGGGCGGGAACCAAAAAGCATCTGTTATAGGTTGAATGGCAATAAAATAATACTAATAATTAATATAGTGATGATGGGCGGAGCCTCGCCTCAGCCTCTGACTCCTCGGCTCTCTTCTCTCTCAGGTTGGTGGAAGATTCAGATAATTCTGATTCTCCTCCCAAGAAGCGCAGTCGGAAGAAGAAAAAGAAAAACAAGAACAGAGACAGGTGAGAGGAGGAGGAAGGAGGTGAAAGGAGGTGAGGTGAGAGGAGGAAGGAGGTGAGGTGAGAGGAGGAAGGAGGTGAGGTGAGAGGAGGAGGAAGGATGAAGGAGGTGAGAGGAGGAAAGAAGGTACTAGGTGAAGGAAGGAACTTGGTGTGAGAAGTGGGGAAGGAACTAGGTGAGGGAAGGAGAGAAGGAACTAGGTGAGGGGAGGAACTAGGTGAGGGGAGGAGGGAAGGAACTAGGTGAGGGGAGGAACTAGGTGAGGGGAGGAGGGAAGGAACTAGGTGAGGGGAGGAGGGAAGGAACTAGGTGAGGGGAGGAACTAGGTGAGGGGAGGAGGGAAGGAACTAGGTGAGGGGAGGAACTAGGTGAGGGGAGGAGGGAAGGAACTAGATGAGGGGAGGAGGGAAGGAACTAGGTGAGGGGAGGAGGGAAGGAACTAGAGGAGGGGAGGAACTAGGTGAGGGGAGGAGGGAAGGAACTAGGTGAGGGGAGGAGGGAAGGAACTAGGTGAGGGGATGAACGGTCCAGAGGATGAAGACGTGGTCCTGACAGGTTTCCTTCGTTCCCTCAGCAGCTCAGAGAGTCAGTCCTCGTCTCCTCGACGAGAGAAGAAGAAATCCAAGAAGAAGAAAAAGAAACGGTATTCTGTCGCTTTCTCTTCAGCATATTTTAATTATCTCACGAGGATTGTGATTAATAACTAAATGTTGTGTTTCAGTGAGGCGTCGGAAGACGAGGAGGAAGAGGACAGGTAGGAACCTGATAGTGTCCTTCATGTCTGTCTTACTGAACACAGGGTTGTGTGTGTGTGTGTGTGTGTGTGTATATATATATTGTGTGTGTGTGTGTGTGTGTGTGTGTGTATATATATTGTGTGTGTGTGTGTGTGTGTGTGTGTGTGTATATTGTGTGTGACGTTGTTCCCTCTGATCCTCTCAGCTCTTCAGAGGAGAAGCAGCAGGAGGCGCAGAAGAAAACTAAGAAGAATCAAAGTCCTCCGAAAGGGAAGGGAGGGCGACACAGAAGCATCTCCTCCGGCTCAGCTCGCAGGTATGGGAGGAGGAGGGAGGAGGAGGAGGGAGGGAGGGAGGGAGGGAGGAGGAGGGAGGAGGAGGGAGGAAGGGAGGGGAGGAGGAGGAGGAGGAGGAGGAGGAGGAGGATGTAATAACAATGTTTTCTGGCACTATTTATTAGTTTATGTATTCATGTTTTCCCGCTGACATCAACAGCCCGTCTCCTGCTCCGCTGAGATCACGTCAACAGGACCAGACTGCAAGGAAAGGTGACGAAGGAAGGAAGGGGAGATCGCCAGAAAGGAGACGACGAGGATACGAGGAGAGCAGTCCGCCTCATCAGGGAGGAGACGGGGTGAGGAGACGCGTCAAAGAATCCCAAAATAGATTTAAACTCATTTCATAAAATAACGCCAACTATTCTCCCCTCGTCTAGAAGAGGCCGAGTGACCTGGAGAAGACCTCCTCCAAGAGGAGACATGACTCCTCGTCTCCTTCTCCGCCGCCGCCAGATAAAAGCAGGGAGAAAGGGAGGCGTTCAAGGAGCAGAGAGGTGGAGAAAAGGAGGCGTTCAAGGAGCGTGGAAAACGAGAGGGAGAAAGGGAGGCGGTCAAGGAGCGTAGAGAAGGAGAAGGAGAGAGGAAGGAGCCCCCGAAGCAGAGAGGTGGAGAGAGGGAGGCGTTCGAGGAGCAGAGACAACGAGAGGGAGAGAGGGAGGCGCTCCAGGAGCAGAGAGGGGGAGAAAGGCAGCCTTCCAAAAGGCAGAGAGGTGGAGAAAGGGAGGCGTTCAAGGAGCCGAGAAAGGAGGGACAAAGGAAAGGAGAGTGTTCCTCAGACGACCAGGCATGACTCGTCTTCATCCCGTTCTCCTTCTCCTCCTCCTCCTCCTCCTCCTGCTCCTCCTGCTCCCAAACAGGAAGCTAGGAGGGAACGGAGCAGAGACACTGAGCGGGAAAAAGACAGGAATAAACAGGACAAAAAGACGAGGCATGACTCCTCGTCCCCTTCGCCTCCTCCTGTGAAGGAGAGGCCTCGGGGAGAGAGGGAGCGTCGGCCTGAGAGAGGAAACGAAGTGGACACCAGGAGAGACGCCGGGAGGAGACAGGAGAAGGAGGCGTCTCCTTTCCAGCAGAAAAATGACCGGAGGAGGGATGGAAGGCACCCGTCGCCCGTCACCAATGGCCGCCAGAGAGAGAGGGAGGAGGAGAGGAGGCGAGGGAGAGACGGGGAGAGCGTGAAGGAGAAGGACCGGCCTCTCAACAAGCAGAGGGAACAAGAAGGAGGCAGGAAGCGAGACGAGGAGAGTAGGCGAGACGCGTCGAGACCCGCGGAGAAAGGCGTGAGCGTCAGACCGGAGACGAGCGAGAAGACGAGGAGCCCCGTGAGGAAGGAGAAAGGAGACGAGAAGGAGAAACAGGAGAAGAAGAGGGAGAGCAGCAGCAGCAGCAGTGGCAGCAGCAGCAGCGGGAGCAGCAGCGGCAGCAGCAGCAGCGGGAGCGACAGCGACAGCTCCTCCTCCTCTTCTTCGTCCTCCTCCTCCTCCTCGTCCTCTGAAGACGAGGGCAAGGCCAAGAAGTCCGGGTCAGAGGGGGCGGAGAAGGGCAGCCCCCCCAAAAGCGTCCCGCCCGCCATCGGCGCTGCAGTTGAGAGGTATCTAGCCAACGGCCGGAAGGAAAGCCCCGCCTCCGTCTCCGAGGGCGACGGGCCTCGGAGGGCCCAGAGGGAGGGGGGAGGCGGGGGAGGGAAGGGGGAGAAGGAAAGGCCTCCTGCAGAGAGCAAGAAAGGTCAGGAGCGTTATAGCCCCACCCAGATGGACAGCCCCAGTCCTCCTCCGTCACCGGCCACCAGAGCGGAGGCCAGCAGGTTCTCCCCCGCCGAGGTGGAGAAACCCAGGGTGGAGGCCAAAGGCGGGGAGAGGGAGAGAAGGGGGGAGAGGGACGTGGCCAGGAGGCCTGCCGGGTCCAGGAGGTCACGCTCCCCCCCCCAGAAAACCACCGCCGCCTCCCCGGCACGGCGCACACCACCCAGGCAGTACCAGGAACCCCCACCCCGATCCAGGAGAGCTTCTCCACCTCCACCCTGGTCAGACCGGGAGAGGCAGAGGGACCGGGAGAGGGACAGAGACCGGGACAGGGAGAGGGAGAGGGAGAGGGAGAGAGACAGGGACAGGGACAGGGACAGAGAGAGGGAGAGGGAGAGGGAGAGAGAGAGAGAGAGAGACCGGGAGAGAGAGAGAGACAGGGAGAGAGACAGAGAACGTGAGCGGGTTGCCGGGCGAGGCCGGGCCAGTCCGAGGAGGCGCAACAGGTCCAGGAGTCCGAGGAGGCAAAGCCCCCCCAACAGGTGAGATGACCTGAGATGTGAATGTCAGAAATACATTTTTAAAAAATCAATAATCATAATTTACTCAAATGCCAGAAGGGAGTTGAAACATATTTTAAAAGATTATATTTTGGACGTAAAGAGGCAGAAAACAAACTGTTGAAAAGAGACTCTGACCTCACGCTGCCGGGGAGCTAACGTTGGGCTGTTTGATAGCAACGGAGCGCTAATGCCAGCTAACTCTCAGATCATACTGGTGTGAAGCAGCTGTCCCTCGTGGTCATGAGGCTGCAGTGAGATCTGTTGACCTTAAAATGAACAAGTCCATCTTCATTTTGCAACTTTTATGAACTAATCCCAGGTTCAACACAAGCACATGTTTTTCCTTCATCCTGCAGACAGCACGACTTCTTCACGTCTTTCTTAAAGCGACAGCGCTCTGCACGTCTTTCTTAAAGCGACAGCGCTCTCTTCTAAAGGGTCAATACAATAAATGTCTTCCCTTCACAGTTAGTACTTAAACAGGTGGGTAATGTTTTCAAACATTGGAGTAATAAAATATGAATTAACCTAAACACACATTTAAAGTAAATTATTAATAGTGGACACAGTGGTATTAAGTCAGTTAGAGATATGAAATAACATGTTTCAGATCCCTCCGTCACACTTTAGGACAACCAGCTAGCAAACAGTCTTTTTAGGGCCCCGTGCAACCAAATGCTCCTTTTTACACAAACTTAGCTGCATCGTTAAAGTCAAGCATGTAAATAATAGATAACGAACCAATAAAAATATCTTTTAAAATACAAAAGGTTTTGAATAAATTATAGATTTATGAACAAAAATGCTGAGAGCCCTGTAAGAAGGGGTCGGGAGGTCCTAACCAACTGTCTTTGATGTTCTCTTCTTCATCCTCCTCCTCCTCCTCCTCCTCTTCATCCTCCTCCTCCAGGTCCCGGCGCTCCCCGTCTCCTCCGCGGCGAAGGAGGAGCAGTCGCTCCCTCTCCAGAGAGCGAGCCCGAGAGAGGGATCACGAGAGGATCAGGCCGAGGGAGGTGGAGCCAGAGAGGGAGAGGGTGAAGGAGCCTCTCCTCCCAAAAGACGTTCCCCCAGCCCCCAGGTCCTCCTCTTCCTCCTCCTCCTCCTCCAGCTCCTCCTCCTCCTCTTCGTCCTCGGCTTCACCACAGCGAGAGAAGAAGGAAGCAAAAGCACCGACGGAGAAGGAGGACGAGAAGAAGGAGGACGGGAAGAAGGAGGACCGGGAGCCGAAGAGTCGCTCCTCCTCTTCGCACGGCGCCTCCGGAGACTCCTCCCACGCCCCGGCCTCGGGGAGGAGGGGCTCCCAGTCGGACCCCCGGCGCTCCGACGCTCCCTCCAGACGTTCCCCTCCGGCCGCCGGCCAACCGGAAACCAAGCCGGCGTCGCGAGGTCCGAGCAGGAAGTCCCCGGCGGCGGCGGCTCCTCCACCGGTCGAGCAACCGGTCGTTAGCGAGAGCGCCGTGAACGGGAAGGAGGCGAGCGCCAGCAAGAAGCCCAACAGGAGCAGCAGCTCCTCCTCCTCTTCCTCCTCCTCGTCCTCCTCCTCTTCATCCTCTTCATCGTCCTCCTCAGACAGCTCCGACTCCGAAGCGGAGCCGGGAAAAGGGTAAGCGGTGTATAATAATAATAATAATAGTAATAATAATAAATGAACATTCAGAGATACAGAGGTGCAAACAAACATCTGTTTATAATCGTTTGTGACTCGTGTAGCTTCCTTGTTTGTTTTTGGTCTGCGGGTCTCTTTGTGCCCCTGCTGCTGCTGGGTGGGGTTTCCCCTGGTTCCTCTGGGCCTGTTGTGCTCCACAGCGTGGGCGTGGCCCCGCTCTGAGGGCCAATTGGCCTGAAGCTGGGTTTTGTTCTGGTTACATCACTGTTGCAGCAGGAAGATGACGTTTATCCTCGTCACCTCTTCCAGCCCTGATGAGTTTGCACCTCTGTGATTAATCCTCAATGACATGCTAGTTGTTAATAATTCGCCTCGTTACTGTTTTCTGTTCAACAGGAAACTGGCTGTCAAAGCTCAGAGCTCTCCTTCCTCCTCCTCCTCATCGGAGAATGAAAAGGAAACCAAGAAAAAGAGGTAGGAACTTTGACAGTGATGCACGTAGTAGAAAGTTAATTTCCTCTACTCCTTCTTCTTCTGTCTCCTCATTGGTTCTTCTTCTTCTGTCTCATTGGTTCTTCTTCTTCTGTCTCCTCATTGGTTCTTTTCCCTTTTTCTTCTGTCTCCTCATTGGTTCATATCTCCTTCTTCTTCTTCTTCTGTCTCCTCATTGGTTCTTTTCTCCTTCTTCTTCTTCTTCTTCTGTCTCATTGGTTCTTTCCCCCTTTCCAGAGAAGCTCTCCAAAGACCTTTGTTTTTACTCTTGTGGGCTTCATTTCAATCAGCAGGTCTAATAGGATGAACAGGTTGTTAAACCAACCCTCTTGAGTCTGAGAGGATTGTGTTTTACATGATCCGTCCTCCAGCAGCGTTTGGCTCTAAAGACTTGATGCTTGTTTCCTCACAGCCCCGCCGCCGCGCCTCAGAGGGTTCCCGCCGACTCGCTGAGAGATTCCCGCTCACTCAGTTACTCTCCTCCGAAGTACATGAGAGCAGCGCCGCCCTCGCCGAGCCGCAGGTCAGTAGAGCGGAGGAAGAGCGTAGAACGAAGGTAGCAGAACAAAGGACGAAGGTAGTAGAACAAAGGTAGAACGTAGAGGAAGGTAGTAGGACGAAGGACGAAGGTAGTAGGACTAAGGACAAAGGTAGAAGGACGAAGGTAGTAGGACTAAGGACAAAGGTAGAAGGACGAAGGTAGTAGGACTAAGGACGAAGGTAGTAGGACGAATGTAGTAGGACGAAGGTAGTAGAACGAAGGACGAAGGTAGTAGGACGAAGGTAGAAGGACGAAGGTAGTAGAACGAAGAACGAAGGTAGTAGGACGAAGGTAGAACGTAGAGGAAGGTAGTAGGACGAAGGACGAAGGTAGTAGGACGAAGGTAGTAGGACGAGAGTAGTAGGACGAAGGTAGAACGTAGAGCGAAAGTAGTAGAACGAAGGATGAAGGTAGAACGAAGAGAGAAGGACGAAGGTAGAGCGTAGAAGGACGAAGGTAGTAGGACGAAGGTAGTAGAACGAGGACGAAGGTAGTAGGACGAAGGTAGTAGAACGAAGGTAGAACGTAGAGGAAGGTAGTAGGACGAAGGTAGAACGTAGAGGAAGGACGAAGGACGAAGGTAGTAGGACGAGGGTAGTAGAACGAAGGTAGAACGTAGAGTGAAGGTAGTAGAACGAAGGATGAAGGTAGTAGAACGAAGGACGAAGGTAGAGCGTAGAAGGACGAAGGTAGTAGGACGAAGGTAGTAGAACGAGGACGAAGGTAGTAGGACGAAGGTAGAACGTAGAGGAAGGTAGTAGGACGAAGGTAGTAGAACGAGGACGAAGGTAGTAGAACGAAGGTAGAACGTAGAGGAAGGTAGTAGGACGAGGGTAGTAGAACGAAGGTAGAACGTAGAGCGAAGGTAGTAGAAGGAAGGTAGTAGGAGGAAGGTAGTAGAACGACAGTAGAATGAAGGTAGTAGGACGAAGGAAGGTAGAAGGAAGGTAGTAGAACGACAGTAGAATGAAGGTAGAACGTAGAGTGAAGGTAGTAGAACGACAGTAGAAGGACGAAGGTAGAGCTCCACCCGAGCCGATGTGGAGTCACATGAGAGGACGTGAATGCGTCCTCATCGTTGGGTTAATCCTCACGAGGACATAGAACTGATCTTAAATCAGACTTCTGGGTCAGTCGTCAGCATATAGAAACTCCTGAGGACCAGACCATGTGCTCAGGTTCTTGAGACATGACTTTATGAATGTAAACGTACCGACACCAGATGCAGTTTAACACGCAGACCTCATGACTTATCTTTTGTTTTCTTTCATTGCATAGAACCTGCTGGTTCAAATAAAGTTAATTTGATACATGTGTTGCACCAGTATTCATGTGTTCATAACGATGTGTGTTGCTCCAGTATTCATGTGTTCATAACGATGTGTGTTGCTCCAGTATTCATGTGTTCATAACGATGTGTGTTGCACCAGTATTAATGTGTTCATAACGATGTGTCGCACCAGTATTAATGTGTTCATAACGATGTGTGTTGCTCCAGTATTCATGTGTTCATAACGACGTGTCGCACCGGTTTTCATGTGTTCATAACGATGTGTGTTGCACCAGTATTCCTGTGTTCATAACGATGTGTTACACCAGTATTCATGTGTTCATAACGATGTGTGTCGCACCGGTTTTCATGTGTTCATAACGATGTGTGTTGCACCAGTATTAATGTGTTCATAACGATGTGTGGCTCCAGTATTAATGTGTTCATAACGATGTGTTGCACCAGTATTCATGTGTTCATAACGATGTGTTACACCAGTATTCATGTGTTCATAACGATCTGTGTTGCACTAGTATTCATGTGTTCATAACGATGTGTTGCACCAGTATTCATGTGTTCATAACGATGTGTTGCACCAGTATTCATAACGATGTGTTGCACCAGTATTCATGTGTTCATAACGATGTGTTGCACCAGTATTCATAACGATGTGTTGCACCAGTATTCATGTGTTCATAACGGTGTGATGTCCCGTAGGAGCGGCAGCAGAGCGTCACCGAGCCGCTCGTCCAGCAGCAGGCGGAGGAAATGATCTCCACCCGTCTCCTCCTGTGTTTCTCTGTTCCCCTCCGGCCGGGTTGAACTGGACTATAGCGTGGACTCTGTGTGTGGTGGGGGGGGGTCAGAACCAGAACCAGAACCAGAGCCGGAGCCGGAGCCCCTCACATCCACGACGCTCCCGTAACCACGACGACCCGTGGCTGGCTTGTACATTTCTTTTTATGAGCCGAGTGAGAAAAGTCCGGTCCAGTGAAATGTAACTTCGACAATGTTCCTCCGTACTCGTACTGTTTGTTGCGTTATACCTGTAGATATGAGCGGGCTGTATTTTGTTTATTATCATGTAACGGATTCAACTTTCCATTTAATGTGAGCAGGAACTGAAAACGTGGTTAATTTCTTTGTTGAAAATGGTTAATAAAAGACAATTGTACATTTTATTTGTGTGGAATTTTTACATGTGGATGTAAAACTTAAGGAAAAGGTTTGGTGGTATTTTCTTTATCAATAAATCACACAAAAAGACCCAAAATCAACAATAAATGTAGCCACGAACACTTATTGTGTGTATCACACTAAATAATAAATAATATATAATACCTCATACAAATACTCACTGGAGCACCAGATGTGGATTAAGCCACCGTGAAAATAGTCCCCAAACAAATGTAATATTTCCTCTTAAAGCAACAGTAACCAGCTGCTTTAGGAAGTTTATTTTTTAAACATGAAACTACACATTTGTGTTTTTAAAGAGTTTATCTTCAGCAGGTCGATACGACTCACGTTGTTGTGTTGAGGTTTGTTTACATTAACAAATATAGAATAGAGCTCATTTATCCTTCAACCTTTTAAAGTAGTGTGAACTAATTCAGTTTAAACATAATAATTCCTAATTTGGGTGGATTATTTCCATATATATCTTTTATTTAATGCAAAAAATATATAATCACATTTCTCAGTGTAAACGATATATAGCATGATTTAAATGTTGGTGTTTTTTTTCTTATTTTCAAGCAAATAAAAGAGGCTTCGGGTGAAAATCCTGTTTAAAGAGGTTCCTGCTCCAAAAGAGCGGTGTGTTTTTAATAAAGTATTTAAGGCACATTTTATTTATTGTGCTGCTTTTAATCCTCTACGAAGAGGATATTATTATTACCGTTCACTCACCTTAACATAGGGATTCTAGTTTTCCTGAAACAGGATGTGAGGTTGCACAACATTAGACTTCAGCTGTTGCAACGTTGAAACTGTGATTGCGACATCAGTGTGAGGCGTGTCGTTAGTGCTGGTATCATTTATATATATATTATATATATACATATCATCTTATATAATAATAATAATTCAGCATGTATTACTGTGAGAGCTGCAGCAGGTTGTAGCAGTGAAGTCACCTGACTGGTTTTGTACTCTTTTGGTGGAAAGAAGATAGATTTAAGATTAAAATAAGATAATCCTTTATTGGGAAATGTACAGGGTTTACAGCGGCGTGGTAACAGGAACAAGATCAAAACAAGTGTTATAAATAAGGAAATAAGCGATAATAAACAGTAAAGAATCCACAATAACTGAAATATATATAAAGACAGAATAACTATTTAATTTAATAAGACAATACATGGGTTCCTTTATTTCTGTGGAACCTTACAAAAAACAAATTTAAGTGTTTTAAAAATAAAAATAAATCTAGCCCCCTGGGATTGAGCGGTGCAGGATTTCCCCACAGGCCGTGAACGCAGCATCATATGATGAGAGTGGGTCATCAGCTGCGGACATCAGGTGTGGTCGGCGGGGAGACGCTCCGACTCTACCGGGACACGAACAACGTCTACCGCGGACCTGTGAGCGTGACCCGGGGACCGAGCACCGAGAGCCGGGGACCGAGCACCGAGAGCAGCTGCCGGTGAGCCGCCACAGTGAGTTTAGCTCGTTGAAGGTCCGGTTCAAAGTTCCGAGGAGGAGGGAGAAGTTTCCCGACGTCTCGGTGTCGGCGGGCCGTGTCGGCGGGCCTAACGTCACAGCAACCGAAACTTTAGGTGGTTATTTAAAATAGTTTAACGTCCGCATTTGTGTTTTTAACGTGGGCCGAATTGAAGAACGACCAGTAGATAGATACTTTCAAATGAGAACCAGCAACGAGAAGCCTTAAAAGCGTTAGCATTACATCGAATATCCGAGAAATAAGAGATTTCCAGAGGGCGTTTGGCGTGTCGCTCCCTCAGTGTGAGTTGTCGGTCAGCCAAGTCTCCAGTAGAGCCGGATTAAAGGTTAATCTCACGTAGAGGTCAGTTTAAGGTGGAGTTAGGGTTAAACGGTGGCGATGTGGAGGATCCGTCTGTTTCTGTTTGACCTGCAGACACGGATCCAAGTCGTTTCGTGTTCTCGGGCATTTTACCCCAGACTACGTTCAAAATATTGGGAAAACAATCTTCTCGTCCACCGGTAAGTGCCGTCACCCCGTATTAAATTAATTTAGACTCTTTGTCTCAAACGGTCGGTATCCTTCTTTAATTCGTCTTATCTATAAATACAATAGTGTATTGATTTAAACTTGTATAAATAATTAGCTGTACTTCACACAACTGTGAAATAAGTGCAGCTTGTGAGATTTCAACTAAGCCGAATTGAATGGCGACTAATACAGGACTCGACACTATTTTAAATTGCACTTAACAAGGTGTGTTTATCATTGCTGGCATGTAAATCATAATTAAATTGCGGGTTTTTAAGTGGCGATAGATCAGCTCGCATTAGCCAGGTCCCATCAATCATCATACTTCCTGTTTTCATGGAAAACTGTTCCAACGTGAGCTGACAGGACTCAGCAAACTCCTGTTTGACTTCCGGATTCAGCTCATTGCCATGTGGAGGCAACGGGAGGCTTTTATTGTTGCTAGAGGGCTAACGGCTAAGTGTAGGAAGAGGGAGTTATATTTAGTGACTCAGCTGTTGTTTGAGGAGCAGGGAGGAAGGTAAGGAGAGTACACACAGCACTCCTTCACTTTGTTACCTTTAACTCCCCAGAAAGGAACACTTCATCCTTCAGTTTATCATAAACATTCATCACATAAAGAAACACTTCATGCTTCAGTTTATCACATTAAATACACAGAGGAACACTTCATGCTTCAGTTTATCACATTAAATACACAGAGGAACACTTCATGCTTCAGTTTATCACATTAAATACACAGAGGAACACTTCATGCTTCAGTTTATCACATTAAATACACAGAGGAACACTTCATGCTTCAGTTTATCACATTAAATACACACAGGAACACTTCATCCTTCAGTTTATCACATTAAACACTCATAGAACATTCATCCTTCAGTTTATCACATTAAATACACAGAGGAACACTTCATCTTCAGTTTATCATAAGGAACACTTCATGCTTCAGTTTATCACATTAAATACACAGAGGAACACTTCATGCTTCAGTTTATCACATTAAATACACAGAGGAACACTTCATCCTTCAGTTTATCACATTAAATACACACAGGAACACTTCATCCTTCAGTTTATCATAAATTCATCACATGGAACACTTCATCCTTCAGTTTATCATAAACATTCATCACATAAAGGAACACTTCATCCTTCAGTTTATCACATTAAATACAAAGAGGAACACTTCATCCTTCAGTTTATCATAAACATTCATCATCACATCTGGACAGGAAGTAACTAAAGTTGTCATAAATGTAGTATAAAGTACAACATGTACCTCTGAGATGTATTTAGTTACGTTCCACGGTGGTTAACATCCTGATTTGATGTGTTTATTTTAACTTGTTGTTGTTGTTGTTGTTGTTGTTTTCTCTCTTGTTGTTCAGCACCTGAAGAAGTGAGACTCCGCTTCGCTTCATGAAACCGGGACCGGACGACGCTTCGGCTGAACATCATAGGACCTGAAGTGGAACCCGAAGACGGACCTGAGGGAACCGCGACTGAGGGGAACGTCTAAAAAGGGGCGGAGCCAACGAGCGATAAAGGGGCGGAGCCAACGAGCGATAAAGGGGCGGAGCCAACTAGGACAACTGGAAATAAGTGACTTTATGATCAGCTGTCTGTCCACAAAGTGCCACGTTGCCCCTCTGATCCCCCCTCCTCCCCCCCTCTGACCCCTGACCTCCGACCCCCCCTCTCCCTCCCCATCATGAAGCCTGACTTGTGAGCTAATGCTCAGACTCCTATTGGCTGTGAGCTTGCGTCCGAAGGAGGAAGGAGTCACTGAGGGAAACTGTGAAGAGGAGAAACCGATGAGTCGTCACGAGCTGGAAACCCCCCTCCGGAGAGCCGCCGGGTGGAACTGGAACTAAGGCGGAACCACGCGGCCGCCCGGCATGCAGGAACCCGCGCTGACGCTTCGTTTTCCGCCGGCTCGCCGCGGCTTCGCTGTGAGGGTGACGTGAAGAACGACCTCGACACCAAAAGCTTAAAAGAGGATTAAAAACCTCCAAAAATAAAACTACAAGCTGCAGAAACTCAACTGGAACTCGGAGGCCTTCTGTGCTGCTCTCGGAGGATCAAACCACTGGAGGGGGGGCGGGGGGGCATTAAGACCACCTCCTCCTATGAAACGGATTCTACCTGTGAATCCAGAACGAGGCCGTCCAGATGGCGGCGAAGGACTACAACCACCTCTTCAAGCTGCTCATCATCGGAGACTCCAGTCAGTGCTTTTCCTTTTGACTTAGAGACCGTCTTCTTATGAAAGTGGTTTTAAATATATTAAAAGATTTAGATTTGTTTGGCTTGTTTTTTAACCAACCTTTTTAATAACTTAAGCCGCTAACGTTGCGATGCGAGTCATCGGGCTCTGACGGTACATCCTGGTGTTTCAATGCAAAGTTACTTTAATCCGTTGTGTTGTGTTCGTACCTCGTGAGATGAACTGATATCTCTTCATACTTCATTCTGGTTCGTCAGGTCTCAACAAGTCTCCGCTGGTTCTCTCGTTCGCCAGCAGATTATTTTCGTGTTATTGTTTCTTTTTTAAAATCACACCCTTGAAGGCGGTGTGAGTTCAACCTTTCCCCTCGTTTCTATTCGGTTTCACTTCTGCTCTCCGGCCCTCCTGTGTGTGTTTCGTGACATAACCAGGTTGCTCTTTATATTTATATATTTATATATATATGACTGGCTGCTCTGTTCCTGATTGGTCACGTTTGTTATGATATTAATGTACGTACTGATCTGCTCCCTTTGATCTTCTCCCTCTCAGATGTGGGGAAAAGCAGCCTCCTGCTCCGCTTTGCAGACAGCTCCTTCTCCGGTGAGTCCAGTGACGCTACGCCTCCTTTTACTCCTCAGGGACCTGCGGTGGGTTAGGAGCTCGTTAGTAGGAGGAGCTCGTTAGTAGGAGGAGCTTGTTAGTAGGAGCTCGTTAGTAGGAGGAGCTTGTTAGTAGGAGTTTGTTAGTAGGAGGAGCTCGTTAGTAGTAGGAGCTCGTTAGTAGTAGGAGCTCGTTAGTAGGAGGAGCTCGTTAGTAGGAGCACGTTAGTAGTAGGAGCTCGTTAGTAGGAGGAGCTTGTTAGTAGGAGCTTGTTAGTAGTAGGAGCTTGTTAGTAGGAGCTTGTTAGTAGGAGCTCGTTAGTAGGAGGAGCTCGTTAGTAGGAGCTTGTTAGTAGGAGGAGCTCGTTAGTAGGAGCTTGTTAGTAGGAGCTCGTTAGTAGTAGGAGCTTGTTAGTAGGAGCTTGTTAGTAGTAGGAGCTTGTTAGTAGGAGCTCGTTAGTAGTAGGAGCTTGTTAGTAGGAGCTTGTTAGTAGGAGCTCGTTAGTAGGAGGAGCTTGTTAGTAGGAGCTTGTTAGTAGGAGCTCGTTAGTAGGAGCTTGTTAGTAGGAGCTCGTTAGTAGGAGCTTGTTAGTAGTAGGAGCTTGTTAGTAGGAGCTCGTTAGTAGGAGGAGCTTGTTAGTAGGAGCTTGTTAGTAGGAGGAGCTTGTTAGTAGGAGCTTGTTAGTAGGAGCTCGTTAGTAGGAGCTTGTTAGTAGGAGCTCGTTAGTAGGAGGAGCTTGTTAGTAGGAGCTTGTTAGTAGGAGCTCGTTAGTAGGAGCTCGTTAGTAGTAGGAGCTTGTTAGTAGGAGGAGCTTGTTAGTAGGAGCTTGTTAGTAGGAGCTTGTTAGTAGGAGGAGCTTGTTAGGAGGAGCTTGTTAGTAGGAGGAGCTTGTTAGTAGGAGCTTGTTAGTAGGAGCTCGTTAGTAGGGTTGTTGGGGTTGTTAGTAGGAGCTCGTTAGTAGTAGGTGCTCGTTAGTAGTAGGAGCTCGTTAGTAGTAGGGGCTCGTTAGTAGTAGGAGCTCGTTAGTAGGGGCTCGTTAGTAGTAGGAGCTTGTTAGTAGTAGGAGCTCGTTAGTAGGGGCTCGTTAGTAGTAGAAGCTCGTTAGTGTCCCTCAGAGGACGGGAGCTCCAGAGACACCAGTCTGGACAAACAGACATTTGGGACGTAGAGAACGCCGTCCTCCTCAAACACATTGTGTTAAATTACATCTCATAATATTTATATATTTAATATATTTTAGTGCCTCTGCGATATATTCTAACGTGATTCTAACTGTTTTCACGTCTCCTAACGAGGTCGCTATTCATTTCAAAAGGCTGTTAATGCTGTTGAGTAACGAGACCGTATCAGTTTGAACATCTTAAAGGATTCGAGCCCCTCGTGGACGTCTCGCTGGTTCAGACCAAAGACTTCGTTATATGATGTGGGGCAGGAGGCGGAGCCTTATGTGGTGTTATGGGGGCGTTAATTATGCTAATTTACAGTCGTCATGACGTTGGCTCATTTACATGATACATGATGCAGTTTGTTTGTCTGAATCTTAATCTCACGTACATGATGTTTGTTTGTTTGTTTGTTTGTTTGTGTCCTGCAGGCAGCTACATCACCACCATCGGGGTCGACTTTAAGATCCGGACGGTGGACATCGATGGCGAGCGGGTGAAGCTGCAGATCTGGGACACGGCGGGTCAGGAGAGATTCAGAACCATCACGTCCACGTAAGGACCTTCACACCAGAACCCTCCTCGTCTTCCTCGTCTTCCTCGTCTTCCTCATCTTCCTCCAGGTGGAGAACCGAGTCGCTGAGTCTCCTCTTCCCTTGTGTCCAGGTACTACAGGAACACCCACGGCGTCATCATCGTGTACGACGTGACCAACCCAGAGTCCTTCGTCAACGTGAAGCGGTGGCTGAATGAAATCTCCCAGAACTGTGACAACGTCTGCAAGATCCTGGGTGAGTCCTCCATGTAGTACTCACTAGGTCAGGATGTAGTACTCACTAGGTCAGGATGTAGTACTCACTAGGTCAGGATGTAGTACTCACTAGGTCAGGATGTAGTACGCACTAGGTCAGGATGTAGTACTCACTAGGTCAGGATGTAGTACTCACTAGGTCAGGATGTAGTACTCACTAGGTCAGGATGTAGTACTCACTAGGTCAGGATGTAGTACTCGGAGTACTACTGGTCAGGTGTAGATACTAGGTCAGATGTAGTACGTACTAGGTCAGTATGTAGTACGTATCACTAGGTCAGAATGTAGTACTCACTAGGTCAGTATGTAGTACGTACTAGGTCAGAATGTAGTACGTACTAGGTCAGAATGTAGTACGTAGTACGTACTAGGTCAGAATGTAGTACGTACTAGGTCGGTATGTCGTACATACATTGTACGTACTAGGTCAGTATGTAGTACGTATTCGGGTCAGTATGTAGTACGTACTAGGTCAGAATGTAGTACATACATTGTACATACTCGGTCATCAGTACGTACTACGTACTAGGTCAGTATGTACTAGGTCAGTATGTACTACATGCTACATTAATGAAGTTAGTTTGAAGTAAACTCCAGCCATACGTCACATGACCGGGGGTCACATGACTGGGTCACATAACCGGGGGTCACCTGACTGGGTCACGTGACCGGGGGTCACATAACTTCATACATTACGTAACTCGTCTGATCCTCTGAATGAAAGTAGTTTATCACAAATGTAAATAAACAACCTCCTCTCAGTTTATGTATTTTAAAGTATTATTTTAGGGCTACTATGTTGTCTTTAGTACATTAATGTTTTCTTTAGTACATTAATCATGTGAGCGTCCATGTTTTTCCTCTTAACTGTACCGTAATAATTCTATCTCACGGTTAATTGTTTAAACCTCGCATTCATTAAACCCTCAAACCATGCAGTTGGAACGCACTGCAGTTTGTGTCATACTTTGTATAAATATTAAATAGTTTATACGTTGGTTTGGCCAAAGTTACTGTTGCTGAAATATAAATGTTACTGAATTAAAATGTTCCTGCTGGTGAAAATGACTTCCTGTGTTCTGTAATTGTCTAAAATGTGAGCTTCAAATGGAATTTAATGATTTCAGCTCCACCCAAATATAAAAGTATGACTTAATGTTAGTTTTAACCCTTCGGAGTCGAGGTCTACTCAGTAAATACTTAAAGTAAAACTCCTCGTTGGTTTTAGTCTTTTTCATACGATAATAAAAAGGTAAGAGTAGAAATAAAGATGATTTATTTTTTTATCTCTCAGTGGGAAACAAGAACGACGACCCGGCCAGGAAGCAGGTGGATACCCAGGATGCATTGCGGTTCGGGGAGTCGATGGGGGTCCGGGTGTTCGAGACCAGCGCCAAAGAGAACACGAACGTAGAAGAGGTAACTTTAATATTTCATATTAACATCTTTGTATTATTCTGTTGACCTGGTAATGTTACTGAAGCCTTTTTCACTTTGTTTTATGGAAGACAAAAAACGCAACAATTATTAAAATAAATAAATAAAACAAGACTGAAAGATGGTTTAGTTGCAGATTAATGTTCAGTCGTTTGACTGATTGTTCCCAAATAACTCAAATAGTTATGGATCATTTCACAGCACGGAGGAGAAATAATTATTTATTATTTCTACACAGCAACCTTATTTTAATTTTTTTTTCTGATGCATTTTCAACAATAACGTGTGGGAGCATTACTCATTTATTTTTCATGTTTATGGTTAAACTGTTTGTGGTTAATTTGCATAAAAAGGGGCCAATTTAGCCCCACATGTCTGCGTATGAGCTCATTTGCATATGAGCAACGGGGGGGCGTGGCCTCTGTATTTAAAGGGGCAGGTCTCTCCTTGCTGGTGTTAATGGTCCCGTCTCTCTGGTCCAGATGTTCATGGCCTTCACCCTCATGGTGCTCCGGGCCAAGAAGCAGAGCCAGAGCCGGGCGGAGCGGGAGCGCGAGCGGGAGAAAGACACGGTGAACATCAACGCCCAACGCGACCGCGACCGCAGGAAGAGAGGCAAGAAGTGCTGCTGAGCCCCCGGACCGCCGACCTCCGACCCCCGGACCCCCGACCTCCGACCCCCGGACCGACCTCTGACCCCCGGACCACGGCGCTGCCTCCATGAGAGAGCATTTAAAGAAGATTGGGAAAAGGTGCCTTAGTTAGGAGACGAGTGTTTGAAGCACTGACTGCCTGGAGGTCGCCTGGAGGTCGCCTGGAGGTCGCCTGGAGGTCGCCTGGAGGTCGCCTGGAGGTCGTCTAAGTTGAAGGATCCTTCCGGAGGTTCTGTGAGGTTCTAGCCCGTTCACCACGACTCCCTCTTCCTGGTCGGTGCCTTCGAGACGTCTCCGACGCCAACGGGCAGATTAACATGAAATGACCCTTTTTTTTTTATTACACGTGCACACTTTTTTGATTTGAATGAGTTCGCGACCTTTCAGCCAAACGATCTGCTCTCAAGGTTCTAAGAATGATGAATTATTAATGTTTGTTACAGGAATGCCACTAACGAGTCCCATCAATCAGCAGGCGGAGCTCCAGATGTTCACTTTGTTTAGTCCAGAACCCAAAAAGATGTTTCCACCATAGTCACGTTCAGGTCCATGTCCATGGTTCATGTCCATGGTTCATGTCCATGTCCATGGTTCATGTCCATGTCCATGGTTCATGTTCATGTCCATGGTTCATGCCCATGGTTCATGTCCATGGTCCATGGTTCATGTCCATGGTTCATGTCCATGTCCATGGTTCATGTCCATGTCCATGGTTCATGTTCATGTCCATGGTTCATGTCCATGGTTCATGTCCATGGTTCATGTCCATGGATCATGTCCATGCTCATGGTTCATGGTTCATGCCCATGGTTCATGTCCATGTCCATGGTTCATGTCCATGTCCATGGTTCATGTCCATGTTCATGTCCATGTCCATGTTCATGTCCATGGTTCATGTCCATGGTTAATGTTCATGCCCATGGTTCATGTCCATGTCCATGTTCATGTCCATGGTTCATGTCCATGGTTAATGTTCATGCCCATGGTTCATGTACATCGTTAATGTTCATGCCCATGGTTCATGCCCATGGTTCATGTCCATGGTTCATGTTCATGCCCGTGGTTCATGTCCATGGTTAATGTTCATGTCCATGGTTCATGCCCATGGTTCATGCCCATGGTTCATGCCCATGGTTCATGTCCATGGTTCATGTCCATGTCCATGTCCATGGTTCATGTTCATGTCCATGGTTCATGCCCATGGTTCATGGTTCATGCCCATGGTTCATGTCCATGGTTCATGTCCATGTCCATGGTTCATGTCCATGGTTCATGTCCATGGTTCATGGTTCATGTCCATGGTTCATGTCCATGTCCATGTCCATGTCCATGGTTCATGTCCATGGTTCATGTCCATGTCCATGGTTCATGTCCATGGTTCATGTCCATGGTTCATGGTCCATGTCCATGTCCATGGTTCATGTCCATGGTTCATGTCCATGGTTCATGTCCATGGTTCATGTCCATGGTTAATGTTCATGTCCATGGTTCATGCCCATGGTTCATGGTTCATGTCCATGGTTCATGGTCCATGTCCATGTCCATGTCCATGTCCATGGTCCATGTCCATGGTTCATGTCCATGGTTCATGTCCATGTCCATGGTTCATGTCCATGTCCATGGTTCATGTCCATGGTTAGGTTCATGTCCATGGTTCATGTCCATGGTTCATGTCCATGGTTCATGTCCATGGTTCATGTCCATGGTTCACGTTCATGTCCATGTCCATGGTTCATGTCCATGGTTCATGTCCATGGTTCATGTCCATGGTTCTTGTCCATGGTTCATGTCCATGGTTCACGTTCATGTCCATGTCCATGGTTCATGTCCATGGTTCATGTCCATGGTTCATGTCCATGTCCATGTCCATGTCCATGTCCATGTCCATGGTTCATGTCCATGTCCATGGTTCATGTCCATGTCCATGGTTCATGTCCATGTCCATGGTTCATGTCCATGTCCATGGTTCATGTCCATGGTTCATGTCCATGTCCATGGTTCATGTCCATGGTTCATGGTTCATGTCCATGGTTCATGTCCATGGTTCATGTCCATGGTTAATGTTCATGTCCATGGTTCATGCCCATGGTTCATGGTCCATGTCCATGTCCATGTCCATGTCCATGTCCATGGTTCATGTCCATGGTTCATGTCCATGGTTCATGTCCATGTCCATGGTTCATGTCCATGTCCATGGTTCATGTCCATGTCCATGTCCATGTCCATGTCCATGGTTCATGTCCATGGTTCATGTCCATGGTTCATGCCCATGGTTCATGTCCATGGTTCATGTCCATGGTCCATGCTCATGCCCATGGTTCATGTCCATGGTTCATGGCTCATGGACATGGTTCATGTCCATGGTCCATGCTCATGCCCATGGTTCATGTCCATGGTTCATGTCCGGAGGAGGAATCCTCCGGCCTTTTCTTCATCGTTTGGCATTAAATTCAACTTTCCAGTTTTCCCTTTTAAACGTGACAATCATCACGAACACGATGAGTGAGACGTCTGCTGAAACCGAATAAATTAACTTTAATTATAAGTGTTATAAGTGTTGGAGTCATACAAATGGAAAGAAGTTGATTAAATAGATTCATAAGCGTGTGCGTGTGCGTGTGCGTGCGCGTGCGCTCACTCTGGTACGTCCTGTACGCTGCACTAGTGAACTACTGTCACGATGTTTAGACGTTTACTTCTTAATCCAGTGAAGAATCTCACCACTGAAAGGGAACTGGTAGTTACTGAAGTGTAACCGTGACGCATTAACGTGTGTGTGTGTGTGTGTGTGTGTGTGTGTGTGTGTGTGTGTGTGTGTGTGTGTGTGTGTGTGTGTGTGTGTGTGTGTGTGTGTGTGTGTGT
>JACSYO010001376.1:70000-99873 GCA_016806645.1 Ophiodon elongatus | reverse complement strand
TATATATATATATATATAATGTATATGTGTGTGTGTGTGTGTATGTATGTCCTGAGGGTGAAGGATGGAGACAGAGATTGATCAATTATAATCTGGGTACTTTAGTCCAGTGGAACCTTTCCGATGTGTCTTTTCTCAGACCGCCTATCGTATCTAGAGACGGGTATCGTTAGGATTTTATCAATACTAGTTCTCTTATTGGTTACTTCTCATTATATTGTGAGAAAAAACAACAACCAGAGTTCTCAGCATATGAGAGAGAGACTCTCTCACTTGTCACTGGCATCATGGACCAACAAAAATATTTATTTTATTATTTATTCTATCATCATTCAAAGCGCCATCAAAAGGTTTTGCGTAGCCTGCAATCGGTTTGTTGTTGTTGTTGTTGTTGTTGTTGTTGTTGTTAGTAAAATAACTTCTTTGCAACATTCCCGTACTGAGATGAGATGCTGCGTTCATGGCCCACAGACGGGTTCAGGTTTATTCTAACAAAACGTTCCTCCTTGTGCTTCCTGTCTCAGGGCTGCTGGAGGAGAATGGATGAGACCCGTCAGTAGCAGTTGGATGAAGATTTGGACCGACTCCTCAACCTGAACGATGGAGGGAAGTGACGACGCGTCCGTCGCCGTGACGCAGACGTCTGACGGGGGCCGCGAGGCGGGAGGAGCAGAAACCCCCGGGAAAGTGGAGGAAGGAGCTAACCCGCTCGCTCCCGCCGCTTCCTGCGGCACCAAAGTGGGGGCGGAGCCTCCTGGACCACCGGCACCGGCGGCACCGGCGAGTCCCGCTGCCGAGTCTCCGGGAGGCGTGGCGCTCAAAGTCGCCACGACCGTCCTGCACCCGGTGTGCCTCGGCGACGGCCCGCTGATGCTGCCCATCCACCTGCAGATGGGCGGGGCGGCGGGGGCCCAGCTCGGCCAGATGGGGGCGGCGCCGTACCTCATAGCGAGCCAGAGCCCGGTCTCGCTGCCCCTGGTCCTGGATCAGCAGGTCCTGCAGCACATGGGCTCCTCCGGGATGCCGCCGGCCGCCGGCTGCCCTCAGCTCCAGTTCGGTTTGCCTCCGGCCGGCGACCACAAGTCGGCGGGGCAGACGCAGGACGCCAATCTGCTCTCCCTCCTGCAGAATCCGGCGTTCGCGGCCATCTTGCAGGACCTGTTCCCGTCTCAGGGGGGCGCCGCCACCTGCCAGTCGCCGGGCTCCGCCTTCTTCCCGCTCCCTCCCCTCGCGCCCCCCTACGCCTCCCCTCTGGCGCCCTTGGTCCCGCCCGCCACGCTTCTCGTCCCCTACCCGGTCATCATCCCGCTGCCCGTCCCGCTGCCCGTCCCCCTGCCCGTCCCCGTCCCCGCCCCCCAGGCCGAGGACTCCAAGGGCAACATGCCAAAGCCGGTTTGCACCGCGAGTAAAAGCACCCAGACGTCTCCGAAAGACACTTCCTGTCCGCCGCCGTCCTCGCGCCGATGCATGCCTTCGCTCCCGCCGCGGCACGCGTCCCCGTCCTCGCTGCCCCTCGACGAGGGACAGGCCCTGGACCTCTCGGTCAGAGCGTGCCCGGTCGTGCTGAAACAGGAATACCCGAGCCCCCAGCAGGACGACGTGCTGGACCTGTCGGTGCCGGCGGCGGCGAGGAGGAAGTGCGTCCAGTCGAACGGAGACGTGTCCTTCCGCTCCGGTCCAGAGGGCGGCGCCGCTTCTCTGTCTCTGGGCGTCGACTCCAAGCTCCTCGGCAGCCTGGCGACGCTGGAGTTCAGCCGGCAGCACAAGTGGGTGGTGGACAGCAGCGCGGGCGGGTCCGGCTCCCTGAGCCAGCAGAGCGGCGCCGGGAGCCTGGAGATAGTCAGCGCCTCGCAGACGGCCAAGGTCATCGTCTCGGTGAAGGACGCCATCCCCGCCATCCTCTGCGGGAAGATCAAAGGCCTCTCGGGCGTCTCCACCAAGAACTTTTCCATCAAGCGGGACGGCAGCCAGGCGGCGGCGGCCCTGCAGCAGCTCTACGGCGTGCCGGCGCCGCCCCACGCGGAGCAGCACGACCCCAACAACCCGCATAAGAAGCTCCCCAAGAGCCGGGCCATCAAACTGAAGAAGGTCAGCTCGCAGGAGATCCACTTCCTGCCCATGAAGAAGCAGAGACTTGCAGCGCTGCTTCCCAGGAAGTGAAAGCGGAGGGTGAGGAGGAGGAGGAGGAGGAGGAGGAGGAGGAGGAGGAGGAGGAGGAGGGGGCGGGGCTTTGGACCGCTCTCTGGGAACCCGCCCAGAGCGCGAAACAGAAAACACATGTGGGGACGTTCTGTAATCAAACTCATACACGTACGTGTCCAATCAGAGTGTTTGGCTCCAAACTGAAGCTCATGAATGTCTGACCGTGAACACAGGAGTCAGAGACGCCCTCTGACTTCCTGTTCGTTTGTAATGCACTACTCTACGCCGAGGAACTAAACCACAAGTGTGTTTGTTGTCTGCCATCTTAAAGGGACAGTACGGATGTCTGTGTGAGGTTCTCCTCCAGAGTTTCACTACAGCAGATGGAGCAGAGTGATGTTCTGCTGTGGACGTATTTTAGACTCCTAAAAGAATCTCTATCAGTTTAATGAACGCTATATTTAGAATATCTCCACCTCTTCACCTTGATGTCAGACAGACCTTTCTGAGGGGAACTGAAGCTGTTATCTATGTTCTCTTAAACACACCAGACTCCATTCACAGAAACAGAGATTTAACCTCTCAGGACTCAGGAGCTGCTGCTCTGCTGCTGAATACATCTGGTAGTGTGTTTGTGTTGTTGAATCACTTTTAATGAATCTGAATTAACCCTTTAAAACACTAAAGTCTCACAACAACACAAACACACTCTGGAGAAGAACCTCACACAAACATCCCGACCGTCCCTTTGATGGGCTCTCCGTGGCTTTGAAGATTGTCTTTTATAAATCAGAGATGTTGAGCAACAGCAAAGACACTTTGGGTTCCAGTTTTCCATTTGGGATCATGGTTTGTTTCCACGTGTCCTTTTTTTTATATTTATTTAAGACCTTAAAAAAAAAAAAACCCTGATTCTTGAGGTTCTCACAGACCGAGACTGGAGCGATTCCCTCTCCTCTGATTGGTCGGGGGTTCGAGCCCGACGGGGGTTAATCGTGACTTGGCAACAATTCCCTTAAAGCGAATGTTGGCGACGTCCACGAGTCGTGACTAGAACACGCTCTCCCTCCGTCTCCACATTCAAACACAACTTTCTTCTGAAGAAACTTAAGAGGAAAGTTTAGTTTCCAGGAAAAAGAAAAAGAGCACGTGCATGAAACCCCAGAACCCGGCTGCTGTTTCCTCTAACAGACTAATGAAGTGCAGGTTTTAATGTTGATTTCACTTATTAAATTTAAAGAGGAGAATAACGAGTGGGAGGAAAATCCCGTTGGTGATATTAGTGAAGTGTTATTAGTCTGTTATTAGAATCCCAATCGGTAAGACGCATTAGTTCCAAGTGGTTTGGTGTGTTTTTATTTTTTATAGGTTTTTTTTTTTATATATTTTCGTGGAGCATGGAGGTCTCGTCTCTGTCCCACGACGACGACCAGAGTTGTGAATGTGTCGCGTGTCCGTTTATTTATCCCGTTGAGTGCACTTTGTCATAGTTTTAGTTAAAAGAAAGTCGTTGCAGGGTGTTGCGACCTGTTCCTGAAACCTGTGAATGCCGGCGGACTGTCTGGACGAGGAGGGACGGAGCTTCTTTTTTTAATTTATACTCATGAACTTTATAGCAACTGTGCATCTTTAACTCACGCCAGTTGGACCTGATTCCACCCTAATTTATTCACTGTACAATGTTATTTATACGACCGGTGTGACGCTTCCTTTGTACCCGTCCGACTCCCGAAGCTCTTTTTGGCTTCAGGACTCTGTTGTTCTGATTGAGAGGTAAATGTTTGCTTTCTGTACAGTTTGTGTGCTTTTCATATGGAAGTGAACTTAAAAATCTCCCGAGGTCTGACTTTGTGTCTCTTGACTTTTCCTTCAACAACATTTATTTATTTTATTTTTTTTTTTTATATCTCAGATGTTTGTTTGTGTTGATGCAACTGGTTTTGAAATCAGAGAAAAATGTGTCTCGTGGGGGAATTTACTCATTAAAGAAGTTCTGATAAAAATTCTGCAAAAAAAACACAAATGTTTCCCGAAGCCCGAGATGACTTCCTAAAAATACAGAATATTGAGTTTACTGTCACAAAAGAGGAAATAACTGCGTAACGGATACAGTGTTCATTTTGACAAAGGTGAGATTTTTGTTTTTAATTTCTGGAAGTTGAACCTCAGCTCCTTTTAATAAACTGTGTTGCCAAAATACATTCAGATCCTTCAGGACAAAAATGTTCCATCAAAACCACAATGATCCTATTACAGAATAAAACAATTCATTCTATTTCATCAGACTTTAAATCTAAAGCTTTTAAACTGAACTTTTTACTATTTTCCACCAGATTGAGTTTAATTTTCTTATGTTTGTCCTTATGGAAATAATACATGTTATTCTCCTGGTGTCCAGTAGGGGCATCACTGCTGTATTATGGAAATAATACATGTTATTCTCCTGGTGTCCACTAGGGGCATCACTGCTGTATTATGGAAATAATACATGTTATTCTCCTGGTGTCCACTAGGGGCATCACTGCTGTATTATGGAAATAATACATGTTATTCTCCTGGTGTCCACAAGGGGCATCAATGCTGTATTATGGAGATAATACATGTTATTCTCCTGGTGTCCACTAGGGGCATCAATGCTGTATTATGGAGATAATACATGTTATTCTCCTGGTGTCCACTAGGGGCATCACTGCTGTATCATGGAGATAATACATGTTATTCTCCTGGTGTCCACTAGGGGCACCAATGCTGTATTATGAAGATAAACACAATAACAAACGGTACAGAGTAAAAACATGATACAAAGTTATTAAAAAAAATAGAATAAAGACATACAATACAACTACAAGTATTTAGATAATATGACACCATGATTCTACAAACTCTGGTGCAGGAGGTGATGGTAAGCACCTTTAAATATAGTTTTTGCTCTGCCAATAAATGCACAGAAGAAGAAGATACAATGCATTAAAACCAACGTTGTTGCGAATCATTCAATGTGTCTTTATTGGCATGAAAGTTTCAAAATAATAATGTTGCCAAAGCATCAAAATACAAAAGTACACGATAATATTAATATGAATATTAACCCATGATTGTTATATAATAATTATATAGATAAACATAATTATTATAAATAATTGTAATTATTAGATATAATTATATATATATATATTCAAATTATATATATATATGTGTATATATATGTATATATGTATATATATGTGTTATATATATGGATGTATATAGTATATATATATATATGTATATATATATATATGTGTATATATATATATATATATATATATATATATATATATATATATATATATATGATATAGGGAGGGGCGTGGCCTACCTGCTCTTGAACCTGTCTCCTTATTGGCTGTAAGGCTGGGGAGGGGCGGGGCCTACCTGCTCACTAAGCCATATGGTTTGTAAAGGGGGCGTGTCTGAAGGTGCGTTCACACCAAAAGCTTGCGAATTTTTCGCGCGACCAGATTACATACAAAGTCAATGCACAGATGACAAATGGTTGCGAAAAAGCGAATTTTCGCCGAGCGACGCGATTAACGCGACGCGAATAATTCGCGCGAGTTGAAATTTTTCAACTCGGGCGAAAAATTCGCGTGACGCTGAGTTGCGAAAGCCAATCAGCGTTGAGAAGCTCCGCCCGTCATCACCGCCGTCCTGCCGTCGCTAATCAGAAACTATGGAGGAGAAGTCGATAGACTGGAAGCGGCTTCATCCAGACGCAGCTCCTGGAGAAGCTGTAAGCGACTACGGATGATGTTATGAACCCAGACACGAGGGCGTCTGATGTTCCAACGTTTGTGGGACTTCCACAACGTGTACAAAGCAGAACTAGTGGTTATTTCTTCCACAGTGGATGGCAGAAAGGAACTATTGCCACGGAGATAAGCCACGCCCCCTCTCCGGCGGAGATAAGCCACGCCCCCTCTCCGGCGGCGAGTCGAGTGCGAAAAAGCGAAATAACTACAAATCGTCGATGAAACTCACGCGGAAAAGAACGCACCTTTAGCGATTGATTGGGATCAGGTGGGAGACCTGAGCTTTCGAAGAGGAAATGTTTCTCTAGTTTCTGTCCGCGTGCTTCATGTTTACAAGTGAACTGTGGAGAACCGACGGACCACAGCGCGAGCTCACCGAGGGACAGGTAAGAGAGCCCCGCCCCTCACCTGTAGGAACTTTGTACCTCAAGTTCTATAAGGGTAAGAAAAGAAAATATTGAATAAATAACAGCAGTATTTACACACAAATTTAAAGGGTTTAAATTCTTAAAATGTATTAATATTTGGTGGTTATGATCCAGACTTATGTTGGTTAAAATGTAACTCAGTGAAAGTGGAGAATAATATTAATATTTAGTATTCTTATAGTAATTCTTAAGAAGGGGACATATTTGTCCTCTAATACAACTATAATATAAACATAAGTGTGAGGTTGTTTTTACTTGAGTGTGTACCAAAGAAATGCACCAAAACCAATGTTTACATTTATTTATTTCTTTATTATAATAATTATAATTATTGTTGTGAAATTCAATGTTTCTCTAAATTAATGTATCCAAGATTGAAAAAATACTCCTCCTAGCATTTAATATAAAGGAAATAATTCTGAAAATTAATAAATAAATCATAGTTAAATTGGTTAATAGATCTAACTTAGTGAAAACTAATATTAATATATCGTATTTTTATATACATTTTAAGAAGGGGACATATTTGTTGTTTTAACTTGACTGTGCACAAAAAATAAAATAAAAAATACATCAAATCAATGTTGTTGTTTTTTTT
Source organism: Ophiodon elongatus (assembly GCA_016806645.1). Taxonomy (NCBI): domain Eukaryota; kingdom Metazoa; phylum Chordata; class Actinopteri; order Perciformes; family Hexagrammidae; genus Ophiodon; species Ophiodon elongatus. The sequence goes on along the minus strand of JACSYO010001376.1, from coordinate 92,914 downwards.
ATTATATAGAGAGAACATAATTAAAACTGGCATTTAAAAGGGATAAAATTAATGAATAGTTGGTTGTTATGTACTGATTTAAAAAAAAAAGAGTAATATTAATATATAGTATTTCTTTTATAGCAATTTCAGGACGGGACATGTTCGTCCTTTTTATTTATTTATTTATTTTAAAGCTATTGTTCAATATTGACCCCCCCCCCCCTTCTAGCATTTATTATACAGCAAATAATTCAAACAAATTGATAAAAAGTCTGAAAATAAATAAATATTTGATTGTCAACTTGGTTAAAAGAACTAATTCAGTGAAAGTGGAAAATAATATTAACTTATAATTTTATTTCAACTGAATCCAGGTTTCCTCAGTTTGAGCCGAAGCTCCAAAAATACTGTAAATAATAATAAACTGATAAATAAACTTCAAACTTTATTTATGTCAAGTTCTTTTTTTCTTCTTTTTTTTACTTGAGACATAATATTTTAGTTTAATATTTATTCAGTCTGATTTTATCATATTTTGTTGTTTTTCTTTACTTATTTATTATATTTGTTTTGATCTTTGTTTTAGTTTTTTTTACTTCTCTGCAGCTGTAATCCTACAAATTATTTTTATTTTATCTGAAATACTTGATCCTCTCCATCACCGGTTCCCAAACTGAGGGTCGCGACCCCACGAGGGGTCCTCAGAGCTCCACAGGGGTCTCGAGCATTAAGAACTAAATGAAAGTTATATTGTTAAAGATTTGATAGATGAAGACACCAGACTTCCTCTCAGCTCGACGTCCTTCTTTAAAAAAAGGTTTGCTGTTAAAACGGAGCGATTCAAAGCTTCAGAGAGAATAAAACACTGAACATATTAAGTGTCTGTGATTCATAAATACAAATAAAGGCAGAATTGTTTTAAAAGTTCCTAAAAATATCAGAAAAAAAGAAATAATCTGCTAAAACATTCATCCAAATTGCTATATATAAATATTAAATTAAATATTATATATATATATAATATATTAAATTAAATATTATATATATAATATTAAATTAAATATTATATATATATATGTGTATATATATTAAATTAAATATTATATATATATATATATATAATTAAATTAAATATTATATATATATATATATATATATATATATATATATAATTAAATTAAATGTTTATATATATAATTAAATTAAATGTTTATATATATATATATATATATATATATATATATATATATATATATATAAACATTTAATTTAATTATATATATAAACATTTAATTAATTATAATATATAAATATTATATATATATATATATATATATATATATATATACACACACACTATTAAATTAAATATATATATATACTATTAAACCATGTTTTTGTAACGTGTAAAATAAATGAATTCTTTTCTGCAGTCAGTAAAAACACATCTGTTTAGTTTTTGGTAGGTTTATAAAAAAAAAAAAAAAAAGGAAATACACAACTTCATAAACACACATTGTTTATCTGGTGTGACTTAAAATGGACTCGTGACATTTCAGTTCAAGTAGTTTGAAGAAGATGCAAGAAGAGCGGAGCCCCCGGCTCTCGGGTCCTCGGATCCTCGTTTTGGCACAAGTCTTTTTTTTTGTTTTTAAATCCAGGAGGAGAGAAACAGGGGAAACTTCTTTTCATTATAAACAGTCTGCTACAAAAGCTCGTACTAACAAAGACCACGTAGACCTGAGAAATGTCGTCGGTGAAGCAAGGCAGCGTCTAAATCACTTTACGGGATCCCAAATAAAAGCGCCGCCGCGTTAATAAGATTTAAAAAACAAAAAAAAGAGGCAGAATGGAAATCTGCCTCTTTTTTCTTTTCTCTTCACATTTCTAACTCGGGTATATGATCTCCTTTTAAAATATTAGGTTTCTACAAAAATGTACATTCTGTCGCTGATATTCATGGTTAAACCCATAAAAACTGTACACATCTGTTTCCTTTGCCAACAGTGAGTGAAACGCTGCATCCAGACGGAACAGAGAACAGAGCCCTTTAGAGACGGAGGCCTCAAGACCACCAGCAGAGAGAGACCACCAACAGACAGAGAGACCACCAACCGGCAGAGACCACCAACAGACAGAGAGACCACCAACAGGCAGAGAGACCACCAACAGGCAGAGAGACCACCAACCAGCAGAAACCACCAACCGGCAGAAACCACCAACCGGCAGAGAGACCACCAACAGGCAGAGAGACCACCAACCAGCAGAGAGACCACCAACCAGCAGAAACCACCAACCGGCAGAGAGACCACCAACCAGCAGAGAGACCACCAACCAGCAGAGAGACCACCAACCAGCAGAGAGACCACCAACCGGCAGAGAGACCTTTAGAGAGACGGAGGCCTCAAGACCACCAACCAGCATCATCGACTCGGATCAGAAGAGAGAAGGTGGTGGTGATTGTGATGAAGGTGATGATGATGATGATGGTGGTGGTGGTGGTGGTGGTGGTGGTGATGAAGGTGATGGCGATGATGATGATGATGATGATGGTGGTGGTGATGAAGGTGATGGCGATGATGGTTGTGATGGTGGTGGTGATGATGATGATGTTGGTGGTTGTGGTGATGATGGTGATGATGATGGTGATGATGGTGATGATGATGATGATGGTGGTGTTGGTTATGACGGCAGGAAACTCGTGAGAGCGCGTGAGGTTCGATCAGAATAAAACGTGTCGACATTCGAGCGGAAGAAGAAGACGTCGGTCTGAGGCCGCGGTTACACTCGTCTGCTCGTCCCAGGACGAAGCCGACGCCTCCCTCCTCTTCCTCTTCCTCGAGGAAGAGGAAGAGGAAGAGGAGGGAAGAGGAAGAGGCCGTCTGAGGAGTCACTGCGGAGGATTTCCTTAAATATGAAATCTTTTAAATGGCTCGACATGAAAGGAATTAAATGACATTCTACCAACGTGGCAGGAGGAATAATTTAGTTTGACGTAAAGCTGCAACAATTAACCAGTTAATTAATTAAATTAACCACCAACTTTTATGATAATTGATTAATGAGTTTGAGACATTTTAAGAGAAGATCTTCTGTTTCCTTTTGAGTCGTGGACTAAAAAGGAAACGCTGATCGACGTTTTATAGAAAAGATTTATCAAACAATCGAGAGAATAATCAACGGATCAGTCGACAAGGAAATGAATGGTTATTTTCAGCCATATTGCGAAGAATTAATAGTAAAATGTCCACTAATACTGCAGAAATGACGATCTGTCAACTACTAAATTAATCAGCAAGTGTTTTGATAATCGATTCATGAGTTTGAGTTATTTGATAGAATATAAAAAGTTTAAATTCTCTGATTCCAGCTTCTTGAATGTGTATATTTGCTGGTTTCTTTCCTTTTTAAAAGACTAAACAACTCGTCGATTAACTGATAAAATAATCGAGAATGAAAGTAAAGGTTGGTTGCAGCTCTATTGTGAAGAATTCTGAGTAAAATGTCCAATAAGCCCACAGGGAGGAAGAGGAAGCAGCAGAGATAACGGAGGACTTTTATTGTCATTGTTATAAGTCAGTTATTAAATTAATCACCGACTATTTAACGGTTTTGAGTCATTTTAAGATTCCAGCTTCTTAAACATGAATATTGTCTGGTTTCCTTCCTCCTCTGTGACTTTTGAGCTGTGGACAAAAGAAAAGACATTTGAGGACATTAGTTTGGACTTTCTGAACTAACTAGTATAATTAATTATAATTAATTATGATGATGATAATAATAATAATAATAATAATAATAATAATAATAATAATAATTACAGACAATGAAATTAATGGCTATTTGCAGCCGTATTGTGGAGAATTAAATCGTAAAATGTGCTTTTGTTATGAAACCAGTCCACTAATACTGCAGGGAGGAAGAGAAAGCCGCGGGACTTTTATTGTGAAGAATTAACAGGAAGTGTTTATCCGCAGTTTCCCAGCCGCTCCTTTTAACCACAACATCTCTCCGATCAGACGGCTCGCGCCCGAGAAGACGAGTGTAACCGCGGTAACCGTGTGATCGATGACGTCATCAAACGGAGCGCTTTCGATCGGCGTTCTGCAGGCGATTTTAAAAAAATAATAAAATAAAACTTGAGGCAAACGTGTGAAGAGTGAAACAAACGAGAGAGAGAGAGAGAGAGAGAGGTCTCCTCCTGAAGGGAAGAACTTCTGACGGACTTCAGTTCTTCTCAGTGAAACCGACTTTCGTCCTTATTCGTTCCGACGGGAATAAGAAACGTGATGCAAGAAGAGGAAACGTTCTCCATCTTTGGGGTTATCCAACAAAAGGCCCGGATCAGAAGATTTCCCCTCCGGTGTGCTGAGCAGAAGGTTCTGGTCCTTTTTGGGGTCTGTTTCTCTGGTGGGGGTCGGGGGTCGGGTGGGCGGGGCTTGGGGATGAGGTAATGTGTCGGCACACCTGCTCCACGCCCAGAGGATGAAGTTCCTGACATGAGTTCAGACCCTCGAGGCGGAGCCCAGAGTCCACATGTGCCCCCCCCACCCCCCTCTCTCCCCCTCCTCCCTCCATGAGTCCTGGTCCAGACGGCGGCTCCGCTCACGGCTTGCCTTGTTTCAGCCGCTCGATGTGGTGACACAGCTTGAGGGCGGGGCCTAGCTTCAGACCCATGTACTTCATGATCATGTCGCTCCGCAGCAGCATCAGAGCTTTCCCATCGATCTCCTGCAGGACGAGAGACCGGAGATAAATAAATAAATGTTCACGACACACGACCCGCTGCAACATCAATCAATCAATCAAAGTTTTATTAATACAGAAGCTTTCAGACTCATCGAATGCATTTCAAGGCGCTTTTCAAAAAGATCGACCAAAACGAAGAGGATAAAATAAGGAAAACAGAAAAACAATAAATGTATTACTTATTTATTTATTTACTTAATCTGGTGTGCATTTGTTTCCTCAGTCTCTTCTGTTTTTTTCTTTAATTAATAATAATAATAAAAATAATAATAATAATAAATAAATAATTTATATATATATATATATATATATATATATATATATATATATATATATATATATATATATATATATATATACATACACACACACATAAATATATATACATAAATATAAATATATAAAATAAAAAAAATAAAAAATAAAAAAATATATATATATATAAATAAATAAATAAAACTAATAGTAAAACCTTATAAAAAAAAGTTTGAATTAGAGCAAAATAAAATCTGTATAAATACTAAAAACCACAAACATGTCGGTGTACAAAATAAATAAAACGATAAAATAATAAAACACGATAAATAAAAATATTAATATTTTTCGCTGTTCAAAACTCCTAAAAGCAGCGTCGCCAAATGTTTTGCTTCCGTTTTGTGGAACGTCGGGACTCCAAACTACGTTTACTCGCAAAGCGACGCAGGAAACTACGTAAAGGTCGTTTAAAAAAAATAAATAAAGTGAACTCACGTGTTTTCTGAACAGCTCGGCGTGCGGCGCTAAAGCCGTGGGGTCGGCGTCCCTCACGAACTGCATCACCTCCTCGATGGACCAGGAGGACGGGTGTTTCCCGGGCAGCTCGGCGCCCAGAGCCTCGGGCCCGGTGGTGGAGCTGGCTGCTACCAAAGCACAACGTACACACTGAGCACCGGAGCCTTCACATTTACACACCGTACGTCCACGGAGTCTCACCGTACCTTCTACTCGTCTGAGCGGCTGCTTGGAGCTGAGCTCCGCCGGGTTGGAGGAGAGGCGCCGCATGGCCGCCGCGCCGGTGCCGTGGCGGTAGCGGCCGCCGGCGTGGGAGTGGTACTCCGAGGAGCTGCGCACCGCCTGGGGTCGCGGGGTCATGGAGTTGGAGGCCGAGTCCATGTAGCGCTGCTCCTTTATGAGGCCGTTCTCTTCGTGAGGCAGAGTCTCTGCTGGAGAGAGAAGCGTAGAGACCTGTCAATCACCTTGTAGCCCCGCCCCTAAAGCATCCCCTGCTTTATGGTCTGTTTGACTCTAAATGGACCATAATTTACTAAATGAACATCATGCTGTATTGAAGAAGACTTGAAACTAGAGATTGAGACATAAACTCATGTTTACAATGTTTACTGAGGGAATAAATCAAGAGAAGTAGAGTCATTTTCTATAGACTTCTATACAACCAGAGGAGTCGCCCCCTGGTGGTCAGGAGAGAGAATGCAGCTTTAACACATGAAGCTTTGACTTCTATACAACCAGAGGAGTCCTCCCCTGGTGGCCAGGAGAGAGAATGCAGGTTTGGCCTCCCCTACTAGAACCAGAGGTTGCCTCCTGGTTTTGGTCCGGTTTAGTTCACAGTGCTATTTAACAGCGTTAACTGCTGATGAAGCTACTTTTTAATCTACCAGACTGTGTCATAGAAACAAATGCCGGTTCAGCCGGTTTGCATCAAATCAAACCGGTTTGAGCTCGTAAGCCGGACGCGTCGGAATGTACTGTAATGTAATTGGTGTCACTCGGAGGGAGCGGTTATGAAGGTCAGATAATGGTGTCAGTGTGAAGAGCACTCTAATATGAAGACATCTGTGAAGCGGGCCGTACCTTCTGAAGGATGAGCTTCGGTGCGTAAATGTTTGGGCGACAGAGGAGCCGCGTACGGCGGCGAGACTCCCGAGAGGCTCCGCTTGGACCCCCGAGCCAGAGACGGAGCGTCCAGCGCCTCTTCTTTCACTGCAACACAGGAGCAAAGGACGGTTTAAGTCACCTCTCGCCCAGTTTTACTTTACACCGTCGGAGCTCCGGGAACGCGGGCGTCACCTGACTTGGTCCGGTCGTAGGCCGCGTAGTGGCTGAACGGCTGGCTGCTGAACGGCTGGCTGCTGAACAGGTTGTCGCACTGCAGGTGACGACACATCGTCTCCAGGAAGCGAAGCACGAAGGAGGCGCTGGAGGCCGCCGGCAGTTTGACCACACGGACGCCGCCGTCTGTTCTCACTGCGGGGAAGGACGTGTTTGTGATGTTTAATTTATCTTTTTTTTTTTTTTTAACACGTCGACACGCGGCACAAAGCCGTTAAGTGATAAAATAACAGAACAAAGAACTCAAACTTAAAATCAAATAAACAACGACGACATTGAAACGATGTGAGTAATCAAACAGGGCAGCGTCTCGTTACACTGTACAATTTTGATATATATATATATATATATGTATATGTATATGTATGTATATATTGTATATTATATAATATATATTGCATATAATATATATTATATAATATATTGTATATAATATATATATATCTATGTATAATATATATATTGTATATTATATGATATGATATATTAATATAAGAATACTATTACATTATAATATATATATCTATATATCTATATATATATATATTGTATATTATATAATATTATATATTAATATAAGAATAATATTATTATTATATATAGGAATAAGAGTGAAACATTTTACAAGATATGGCGTAACCCTTCTTGGATTATTTGGGAAATCTCCCATCGCACCAAAGTGATCGCTTCTCTTTTTTATATATATAGATATATATATCTATATATCTATATATAGATATATATCTATATCTATATATAGATATTCAGAATCCCCAACACAAGAATAAAACAGAGAAGCGATCACTTTGGTGCGATGGGAGATTTCCCAAATAATCCAAGAAGGGTTACGCCATATCTTGTAAAATGTTTCACTCTTATTCCTCGAACAATAAGTTATTTTCTCTAAAAGGGAAAGAACTATTAACAGCGAGCCACATTCAAATTCAGACGGCTACATCTGGTTTCCAGATGACCAGCAGTGGTTTAGATTTAGTAAAGTTACCCAATAAACAAGTTCTCAGGGTCCAATAGAAAGTCAATACTGGATCGGGTGTCTATTATTATTATTATTATCCATCTAATAAACCCATTGTTCCTTATTTTAAAAGGTAGCATATTTCCAATAACAACGAGGTACGATGTACTCTCTGATCCTACCTCTGACCACCTCTCCTCCTCCAGAGTGAGTCTGCAGAGCGCTGAGCAGGACTTTGGGCTGGTACGCACAGTCGATGCAGGACTGGACCACCAGCTGGAGCACGGCGTTCACCGGGCCCGGGCCGAAGTGGTCCGGGAGACGCTGCATCTGCTTCCTGTCCAGGTGGGGGCCGCAGTTCCCCTGCTTGTTCACGTACACGCACACTGGAACCACACGGGGGGGAGCGCAGCGAGCTAATGAGACATTCTAATGGTTTTACATTCATAGCTGATTATAGGGGGGTGTGGGTGGGGGAGGGGAAGGGGGGCGGCGATTACCTGTTGAGACCACGGAGTTGAGGCTGCCGGGGCTTTCTTGAGGAACCTGGATGCTCGTCAGCTGTGACGGGCTTTGGAGGAGCTTGGACTTCCTCTGAAAAAGGACACATTCATTTACACCGCAGCAGTAAAGAGTGACGTCGGGGTCCATAGACTAACATGAAGTCACGTGACCGTGGTGGAGTTCCTCTATAGACTAACGTGAAGTCATGTGACCGTGGTGGAGTTCCTCTGTAGACTAACATGAAGTCATGTGACCGTGGTGGAGTTCCTCTATAGACTAACATGAAGTCATGTGACCGTGGTGGAGTTCCTCTATAGACTAACATGAAGTCATGTGACCGTGGTGGAGTTCCTCTATAGACTAACATGAAGTCATGTGACCGTGGTGGAGTTCCTCTATAGACTAACATGAAGTCATGTGACCGTGGTGGAGTTCCTCTATAGACTAACATGAAGTCATGTGACCGTGGTGGAGTTCCTCTATAGACTAACATGAAGTCATGTGACCGTGGTGGAGTTCCTCTATAGACTAACGTGAAGTCATGTGACCGTGGTGGAGTTCCTCTATAGACTAACGTGAAGTCATGTGACCGTGGTGGAGTTCCTCTATAGGCTAACATGAAGTCATGTGACTGTGGTGGAGTTCCTCTATAGACTAACGTGAAGTCATGTGACCGTGGTGGAGTTCCTCTATAGGCTAACATGAAGTCACGTGACCGTGGTGGAGTTCCTCTATAGGCTAACGTGATGTTGGGTGTTAGTGCAGCAGGGCCTCACCTTGCTTCCGGGCTTGGGCCCCCTCTTCTTGTGGGGTCGGGGAACGAGCTGCGTGCTTTCGGGTGCGTCTCCGTTTTGTGCGCCGGCGGCGGCCGCTGCTGCTGCTTCTGCCACGGCTTTGAGCAGAGCGATGGTCTCGCTCTTGGGCCGGCGACCTCTGACCCCCTTCCTGACGGGCAGAGCGGGCAGAGGGTTGGGGAGTCTGTAGGGGGACTGCATGGAGCGCCTGCTGGGCTTGGAGGGGGACGCCGGGAGGATCGGCACCGCCTTTGGTAGGCTGACTGTAGGAAACAGCAGGAAAACGGCACGATTGGTTTGAAGGGAGTCATGAAAAAGACTAGAAGCTAAAAATCCAAGAAACCAAAACTCTTGATTCTGCAGCTACAGAAGAAGAAGAATAGATAAACTAATAAGAACCAACAGAAGGAGAGCTAGTAACGTTAGCAGCACCGCTAACGGAGAACCAACAGGAGGAGAGCTAGTAACGTTAGCAGCACCGCTAACGGAGAACCAACAGGAGAGCTAGTAACGTTAGCAGCACCGCTAACGGAGAACCAACAGGAGGAGAGCTAGTAACGTTAGCAGCACCGCTAACGGAGAACCAACAGGAGGAGAGCTAGTAACGTTAGCAGCACCGCTAACGGAGAACCAACAGGAGGAGAGCTAGTAACGTTAGCAGCACCGCTAACGGAGAACCAACAGGAGGAGAGCTAGTAACGTTAGCAGCACCGCTAACGGAGAACCAAGGAGGAGAGCTAGTAACGTTAGCAGCACCGCTAACGAGAAAACAGGAGGAGGCTAGTAACGTTAGCAGCACCGCTAACGGAGAACCAACAGGAGGAGAGCTATAACGTTAGCAGCACCGCTAACGGAGAACCAACAGGAGAGAGCTTAACGTAGCAGCACCGCTAACGGAGAACCCAGGAGGAGAGCTAGTAACGTTAGCAGCACCGCTAACGGAGAACCAGCAGGAGGTTCCCTTCAGTTACATGGTGATGCGTTCAGGCTCTGCTCAGTGAACATGAGTACTGGCTGAAGGTAAATGATAACGTTCTCATGATGCGTTCACATGTAATCTAGTAAAATGTAGTGTTGGTGATGAACTAGAATAAATCCAGATGTTTTCACATGAATATAAAATAGATATTAGAGATGAATTATGAGGCGTGTGTGTGTGTGTGTGTGTGTGTGTGTGTGTGTGTGCGCGTGTGTGTGCGTGTGTCCGCTTACCGCTGTTGCCCGGCGCCTGGAGGCTGTGCTTGGTGAGCGAGCACCAGCCCACGGGGAAGACGTCGCGGGAGTCGTACTTGCACCAGTAGTCGAAGGCGCCGCGCCACCCGTCGAACATGACGAAGACCTCGTCGCCCTTCACCTCTCCGATGGTGGCGGGGCAGATGAGGTACGGGTTCTTCTTGTCCACGGCCTCCAGCTTCATGCCGGACCTGAAGTTGTTCTGGGGGGGCCTCGGAGGCTCCTTTTTAAAGGCGATGGCTGGAGCCATCTCGGCTCCGTTTAAGGTCCTCAGCAGAAACATGGGCCACGAGGAGGCGTTCATCCGGAAGCCTTCGGGGGGGATTTAATAACGATGAAAGTGAGATGAACTCATTCAGAAAGTTATGAACACAGATTCGGTGTTCAGGTGCTCTGATCAGGGTTTTATTATTTAACTATTCTGAAGCGTGAGTATTAAGAATTACAATCAAAGGATGATGAATTGATTAGTTTTTCTTCTGAAGAAAAAAATTTGACTACCAATTACTGTTAAATGCGAAATATTAAATATTTCTTTAATTTTTTTCCCCCCTATTTATTTTATTTAAAACCTTTTGAACCTTTATATTTATATATATATATATAATTTACCAAAGTGTTTTTTCTTCAGGGAAACAAAAACATTTAAAGAATGTTTTTCAATTTTTATTTAAAAGTTTGATTAAAGTTAATAATTCATTCGTCTTTTATTTATTTATTTATTTATATATATTTACTAAATCTTGGCCGGGAACTTATTCCACTCGTATGGAGCAATTTTTGCAGCAATTTTATAGCAATTATTTTGCAGCTGTATATAATGTTCGTGCACATAATTCAACATTTCAGTTTCCACCTCAAATATAAATCAGAGCTAATTCTCTCTGTCGTCTCTGGACAGGTTATTACAATTTAGTGGCCAAATATTAATTCAACGGCAAACACTATAGTACAACAGTGTACAGCGCAGTACTACACTAATACAATAAATACATCGAAAACAATGATTTCTTACCCAGCGGCGGCTGCAGCATGTCTCCGTTCTTCTCGCAGTTGCCGATGGGCTGGATGTCCGAGGAGTCCACGAGCCTCCAGAAGTCGTTGCTGTTGTCGCTTCCGTCCAGACGGAGGCGCAGGCGGACCCCCGTCAGACCCATCACCGTGGCGATGCACACCGAGGTGGAGTTGCGCGGGTCGTGGGCTTCGAGCTTCATCCCCACCTTGAAGTCGTTGGAGGGCGGGACTCGAGCCTGCGGGTGTCGTGAATACAGAGTATATAGTTTTGAGTGATGCATGAAACCAGTTTGAAGAACTGGGAGCAATCCACAGAAGCACTGTTGCCCCGGTTACGGCAGGAAAGACCCAGAAGCTCAGCTTTAACCCCAAAAGTCGTCCAGCAGGATTGAAAAGCGCGTTTTCTTTAAACAATCATTAAAAATACTCCTTTATCAGTCAGAAGCTGTAAAAAAAAAATGATCGTCAGATTTTCAGCTTTCCGACGGTCCTTGAACGCGTCGTGCGTGACGACCGCTTCCGTCAAGAAAAATCAGCCAAATTGAAGCTTACATTTTTTTACATTTCATCAAAAACACTTTCTTCTGCATGTCTCGTTTCAAATTTAGCTTTCACGAGATTCATGCATTCATTAAAAATACTGCAGAGAAAAACGAGGCCACAGTGAAAAGGTGAGGGGAGCAAAAAACTTCCTATAACTGCGTTTAAATATTTCCAGCATGAAGATAAAACATTTTAGAATCCAGGAGGACGTACCTGACGGAAACAGCCTGGTGGAGCCGGTAAAGAAGACGTCTCTTTTAGATATTCTTCCCAGCTGAAAGCATCTAAATACAAAATAAATTAAAATAAATTACTAACAATTACTGTTAAATGCAAAATATTAAATATTTCTTTAAGTTTTTTTTTCCTTTTTATTTTATCAATTAAAACAAAGAAGAAGAAAATAATGAGAAGCAGAGACGATTCCTGACAACAAGATTAGCAAATAAACCTTGGAATAGTCTCGGCGATATAAACACGGTCAACTTGTAGTTCCTTTGTACGACTTTTTATATATTTTTATATATATATATATATATAATATTTATATATATATATAATATAATTTATATATTATATAATATAATAATATATATATATATATATATAATATTATATATATATATATATATATATATATATATATATAAAATATAATATATCTATATATATAATATATTTATATATATAATATAAATATTATATATATATATCTATATATATATATATCTATATATATATATATATATATATATATATATATATATATATATATATATATATATATATATATATATATATATATAATATAATATTTTATTTATATATATATATATATATTATATTATATATATATTATATATATTATATATATAATATAATATAATATAATAATATGACTTAAGAGTATGGAAATAATATTGTAATATCTACTAAAGGTTTGAGAGTGTCAAGTAAATAACTTCCCAGTAATGCAAAGAAAGTAAATAAAAGTAAATAATGGAAAGAAAAATGTATTTCTAAATTTTCACAACATGTCAGTATGGACTTTAAAGTTAAAAAAAGTTTGTATTTTGCTTTTACATAAATTCCAGTAAATACTTAAGTACACAGTTCGACTTGTGTTTAACCAAAGTATTAGAAAAAACATTACACGTTAAAGCAAACATTAAATTAAAGTTTCACCTTTAGCTGTTGCAGGAGTCGCACCTGTTAGTGGAACCATTCTTCCTGGTTTCTCTTTTTTGCCGTCTTTCTGATCTAAAAATGAATTTATTTATTTAGTTTTTATAAATACATCAACTTTATACATGTATGAAAATACAAGTTGTTTTAAAACAAATCTTCACAAAAGTAAAATACAGCTTTGATGGATTTATTTAACTCCTCCTTCCCAAAACATCTCGTCATTTCTTTTGAACAATTAACATTTTTCATTTGTGAAAAATTTTAATTGCCTTGTAATAACTTCTCATTTGCAAACCTTAACGAGAAATAACAGTTTGAAAAATGGTAATAAATTTGGATTTCTGAGGGATTTATTGTCAAACTTTGAATAAAATACTGAAATGTATTTGTGAAATACTTTACAACTCTGAAATGCTTTAACCCTCCATCATAAAATAAAGCCCATACAGGAATTTTCACTGAATCAATAACTTAAATAATAAAAATAACCTAAACTCATGAACAAAGTCTTTTATCAGGCAAAGTAAAAAACGTGGCCTACTTGCCTTTTAGCGGCGTTTTTCCCATGGTGACTGACGACCAATGGCGACGCTTCTTTGAAGACGACCAATGGCGATGCTTCTTTGAAGACGACCAATGGGGGCACTCCTGTGAAGACAACCAATGGGGACGCTCCTGTGAAGACGACCAATGGGGACGCTCCTAAGACGACCAACCAATGGCGACGCTTCTACGATGACCGACCAATGGCGACGCTTCTTAGACGACCGACCAATGGCGACGCTTCTTAGACGACCGACCAATGGCGACACTTCTTAGACGACCGACCAATGGCAACGCTTCTTAGACGACCGACCAATGGCGAGCAGGTAAGCGTCTGAACCGCTTCCGGTTGTTTTCTAAAAAAAACAACAACAAAAAAACATCAAAAGGTGAAAATATTTCAAATGAAATGCAGCACACACAGTTCCAGAGAGATCAATTAGTTAAAAATGTTTCTAACAACCGTTTTGGGATGAAATCCTGAGCTACATTTGAAGCAGTTATAGTGGATACGATCAATAAATCTCTCAATTATCATCAGCAAGTCAAATATCAGGCAACAACAAAACTGTGGGTCAAAATGGAAAACTGGAAGCAAAAAGAAGAATCGCTGGAAAAAAAAAGCTGCTGCAGGGAACCACATGAAAGATGAAGGAACGCTGCGTGGTGCCGCTGTTTAAATAAAACCAGAACTTCTTTACAGACGTCATCTTTCAATGTAGAAGCAGACAATAAACATGATGCAACAATAGACATGATGCAACAATAAACATGTTGCTACAATAAACATGAATGAAGTGGCCCCATTGTCACGTCTTGGTAAAATACAATGTTTCACAAGCCTCTCCGACTTCAAGCTTATTTTAAATGCCTACAACACAAATATTCAGTGCAATTAGTAAAAGGTGTGTATAGTATTTAAGTATATATATATATATATATATATATATATATATATATATATATATATATATTGCTGTGTCATTTTATTTTCACTCATCACTATTTTTTATTGGATTCTTTGACTATTGAGCTGCTAATAATTTAATTTTAATAATAATCTTTATTTATTTATATACCACCTTTCGTACCGTATTGTTTTTTAGTGAACAGATGTTGTAAATTAGCGTTTCACTATAAAAAACTAAATGCATGTTATAATGCGTTTAATGCAACGTGGTGTTTATTTATAAATAAATAAACTAACTGACCAACTTTCATGAATATAAATGTGGTTTCCGGTACTGGACTTTCCCAGAGAGACTGACGTTTTTTTTTTTTAACAACTTTATTATATTATATACTTATTGTAGGAAATGTTTACTTAGCATTCCTTAAATACAGTGAAATACTGAAATGTCACCTACGAACTTCCTGACGTAAACACTGAATGAATTAGTGATTCTGAGGTGGAATATAACTTTATTAATGTACTGAAGTATTTCCATTTTTATGCTATACTTTATCCCTCTACTCCATTAAAGTGTTGTCTTTTTTACATTTATTTGACAACTTTTTAGTCACTTACAGATTTAGATGACAAACGGGAAATATAAGTTAACTATTAAACGTATTATTATCGGTTAAGCTACCCAGACATGTATAAAGTAAATAAAACTATCTCCACGTTTACCAGCTGCGACGTTAACAAAACAAAAACAAACATAAATAAATAAATAATAATTCTGAAATGGGGCGTTCTGCATAATGAGTACTTTTAACTTTTGGTACTTTAAGCACATTTTGATAATACTTTTGTACTTTTGCTCAAGTAAGATTTTGAATATTGAATATATTGAATACTTTTTTTTTTTTTACTTGTATCACAGTATTTTTACACAGTAGTAATACTGTTTTTACTCAAGTGCAACAGCAGAGTACTTCTTCCACCAGTGGAGTTGAGCAATAAGTAAATAAAATCCTCGTCTTTGGAACTACGTGTCCTCAGAAGTCACGTGATCAACAATAACAGTAAAAACACAAACTAAATAATAAATAACGTGAGTTCTTTAAGGTTAACGGTCAAAATAACAACCGTTATAATAGCTAGATAGTAAATAAAATATAATAAATGCACAATATATACAAAAAATAGAATAATAAGAAAAGTACACAATAGATACAAAGAATAGAATAAGAAAAGTTCACAATATATACAAAAAATAGAATAAGAAAAGTTCACAATGTATACAAAAAATAGAATAATAATAATACACAATATATACAAAGAATAGAGTAATAAGAAAAGTTCACAATATATACAAAGAATAGAATAATAAGAAAGATTCACAATATATACAAAAGATATAATAAGAAAAATGCACAATATATACGAAAGATATAACAATAAAAGTGCACAATATATAAAAAAAATAGAATATAATAATATATATATATTAAATTAAAGTAATGAAACTAACTAACCGTACTGTGAGTCTAATAAAACAGGATATTTAGGGATTTTATTATTGTATCCAACATCGTAACGTAATACAAATGTTATATATAACGTTAAACCACCTGGTGACGTCACCATCAGCCCTCAGATGGTAGCTGAGCTAAAACCGGAGATAAGTACAACAACACTTTACTTCCTATGAAACAAAAACACTTAAAAAACCCACTTGTTGTTGTTTTAAAACTGCGCCTTTCCCCTCGGACGCGTAACAGCAACGTAATGCGGCTCCAGGTGATAGTCTGGGCCCAATGTTGACAACTGGGGCTGCAGCTAATAACTAGGTTTGGCCCTATTTTACTCCACATTATCATACGCGGACTCATCTGATATTCTCCCCGGAACTCTCTTATCGTTGAGCCTGAAGAAAGAAACTCACCTGCGCCGTGTTTTTGTTTTGTTTTGTTGTTTTTCCTCCCCCGAGCGAAGATCCTCACACTTCTCTCTAATCGTCAGCTGCCATTTTTTTTTTCCACGAATGCCGAAGATAGGATATTCGTACGAGGAGCAATACATACTCTGTGTGCCGAGCTGTCGACCAATCAAGTGTCACGATGCTCTTCGCTGACAGCCAATCGGACGAAGGCTTGCTCGTTTTTAACCAATCAGCGTCTGTTCTACTCGGGCTGTAGTTTAGGATTCCAGAAAGTAAAAGGAGTTATTCATCTTCGTTTTTGCCATTCTTTGAAAGTTCTTTCTGATAATGTGGCTACATTTTTATTTTTATTTCAACTACATTTCTCAGAAATAGAGAAACATTAACATAAGAAAATAAAAAATATTGTTAAAATATATATATATATATATATATATATATATATATATATATATATATATATATATATATAATAAACATTAGTATCACCTTTTGAGACAGGAATACTATTGAGACTACGACCACAATTATTATATCATTTTTTATTATCTTCTATTGTTTTGTTTTTGTTTGTATATCTAATTTGGTACTGCTGTTGGATTTGTTTGTTTTATTCAGTGTGGATTTGTGTCCCCCATCGGAATAAGATTTATTACAAGGACTTTACCCTGTAATAAATCTTATTCTTATTGTGCAAACAATAAACATGTTAAGAGGAAATTAAAATGCAGGCAAAGTACTGCAAAAGTCAAGAGCATAAATATAAAATTACAATATAAATATGAAAAATATGCCATGACAATACTGTAACAAATATGTGCAATATAACAGTTATTTAGAATGATAGTCTTTTGTTGGTTATAGGCTGCAGTTTTGTTAGTGTAATTATTTGTTGTTGTCTTACTGGGAAGGGACATTGTTTGTCATTTGTATTTACAAAGGAAAACTAATAAACATTGTTTACAAAAAATATATATATTTACTCAATTCCAATACAGCCACTGACGCTGTCTTGATCTAGCAACTAATGAAAAAAGGCTGCTATATAAAAATAATAATAATAATAAAAATACAATTTAATAAGAGTTTAAATCACTTAACAAAGTGAATTAAACAGAATAGCTGTTTTCATTAAATAAAGAAGAGTAGATCACATACAGTATAACAAAACATATTTTAATTATAAAATACAATAATAAAAAAGAGATGATGTGGATATTAATATTTATTTATATTAACCGAATGAAAAAAAATCTAAATTAAAACGGTAAAATTCCTTGAAGGTTTGTGACCTTTCCAACCATAAAGGAGATAAGAACTCGGTCTCGGTTACGTCATCACATTAGCAGAAGCAGCAGAGGATGACTCACAACAACTTTCTCATATCAGCCTACAAACCGTGGGGTTTCCCCACCTACAAATTTCCTCTAAAGTCTAGATTATTCTAACCAATCAGACGTCGTCGGCTCAATATTCAAGCAGCACGTGGAAACTCCCGAAGTAGTAATAATATACACTGTCTGATATAAGTGACTGTGATTTTCTTTATAGTTTCACTCTGACTTCATCCAAATCGTTTATGACAAGGGTGGAGTGTAATAAAATAAGAGGAGAAATGCATATGTAAGGTACACGTACCATTTTATTCTAATTGAAACTAAAGGAAATATTGTGGTTTTTACTCATTTATCTGGCAGAGATAATTTTCAATTCAAGATTCTACATTTTCATGGATTAAACCCCCCTAAAGTATGTAAAATAACAACAGCTCCATCTCGAACTACAAAATGAAATGCTACTTATATATTAATGCATCAGTAATAATAATTCAATATGATGTTTTAACTCTTACAAGGGTCATTTTCCTGCATTATGAACTTTGAATTAATGAGTGAAATGTACTTAAAACATAAAAAGTAAGTCATTTGACTTAATTAATTTAAGATTTAAGATTTAATGCAGTACTTTTACTTGTAATGGAGTATTTAACATTGTTGTATTGCTATTTGTACATAACTGGAGGATCTGAGTACTCCCCCAATAACATTTAGTGTTGAGGTGACCTGTTATTATTATTATTATTATTATTATTATTATTATTATTATCATTATTATTATTGTTATTATTACAGTGCAGATTTCAACAGGAAAACATTGACTCTTTGACATCCTGTGAATTCTATTTATTTTTTATTATTTGATTTTATTTAATCAATCAAGAAAACATTACAGAAATACAGAAATAAACTTTAGTATATTTGGGGGGCAAACTGCACGTTACTGACTATTCAGATGCAGTTCTAGGTTCCTCCTGTAGGTGGCAGCATAGATTCATGTGATGGCACGAACATGGAAAAAGTAAATATCCTTCAGTGTTTTAAATATCAATAGTTCATATTTGGTTTGAATGACGTTGAGGTTTTGGATGAAAACACGCAGGAACCTATCAGCAGTTTAATGTGTAGGCTGCAGCTTTTCATCTTCTATTCATGATGACGAGGAAAAGAAATAATGATCACTTCTCTATTCACCAAAGACAAAAGTATAATCACAGCCCTTTTGACATTTAAAATGAGAAACATTGGATTAAACACAATGCCCGAAAAGAGTGAAAGAAGAAACGGAAAACCTTTCGTAGCGGTTCATGATTATGAACGATTTCATCAGACAATGTGATGAAGTGGCCTCTGGGGAGCCCCTAAGTGGAGAAAACAAGATGAATTGCCCTCTAGGGTGCCCTTCCAGTGGAGAAAACAAGATGAAGTGGTCTATAGGGTGCCCTTCCAGTGGAGAAAACAAGATGAAGTGGCCTATAGGGTGCCCTTTTATTGGAGAAAACGAGATGAAGTGGCCTCTAGGGTGCCCTTCCAGTGGAGAAAACAAGATGAAGTGGCCTATAGGGTGCCCTTTTATTGGAGAAAACGAGATGAAGTGGCCTCTAGGGTGCCCTTTTATTGGAGAAAACGAGATGAAGTGGCCTCTAGGGTGCCCTTTTATTGGAGAAAACAAGATGAAGTGGCCTCTAGGGTGCCCTTCCAGTGGTGAAAACGTGATGAAGTGGCATCTAGGGTGCCCTTCAAGTGATGAAAACAAGATGAAGTGGCCTCTAGGGTGCCCTTTTAGTGGAGAAAACATGATGAATTGCCCTCTAGGGTGCCCTTTTATTGGAGAAAACGAGATGAAGTGGCCCTAGGGTGCCCTTTTAGTGGAGAAAACATGAAGAAGTGGCCTCTAGGGTGCCCTTTTATTGGAGAAAACGAGATGAAGTGGCCCTAGGGTGCCCTTTTAGTAGAGAACACGTAATGAATTGCCCTCTAGGGTGCCCTTTTATTGGAGAAAACAAGATGAAGTGGCATCTAGGGTGCCCTTCAAGTGGAGAAAACAAGATGAAGTGGCCTCCAGGGTGCCCTTCAAGTGGAGAAAATGTGATGAAGTGGCCTCTAGGGTGCCCTTCAAGTGGAGAAAACGAGATGAAGTGGCCTCTAGGGTGCCCTTCAAGTGGAGAAAACGTGATGAAGTGGCCTCTAGGGTGCCCTTCAAGTGGAGAAAATGTGATGAAGTGGCCTCTAGGGTGCCCTTCAAGTGGAGAAAACGAGATGAAGTGGCCTCTAGGGTGCCCTTCAAGTGGAGAAAACGTGATGAAGTGGCCTCTAGGGTGCCCTTCAAGTGGAGAAAATGTGATGAAGTGGCCTCTAGGGTGCCCTTCAAGTGGAGAAAACGAGATGAAGTGGCCTCTAGGGTGCCCTTCAAGTGGAGAAAACGAGATGAAGTGGCCTCTAGGGTGCCCTTCAAGTGGAGAAAACGTGATGAAGTGGCCTCTAAGGTGCCCTTTTATTGGAGAAAACGAGATGAAGTGGCCTCTAGGGTGCCCTTCCAGTGGAGAAAATGTGATAAAGTGCCTTCTAGGGTGCCCTTGAGTGGAGAAAATGTAGTTTGCGTCCAGGTTGCCCTTCTGATGGAGAAAAGGTGACGAAGTACCCTGCAGCGAGCCCATACAGTAGAGAAAACACGATGTAGGGTCCTGAAGGCTTCCCTGTCTACACGCTAGAGAACTTTCTGTGGGCTGGTGCCCTTTATTTATTTCCACCCCTCCCTCTCAGACAGCCTGAGTCCGCCCCTGGTTTAGTGAGGCTTGAAAAGCAGCATGCTACCCTTGAGCAAGGTTTAAGATTTAGATTTAAGATTTTAAAAAAAGAAAAAAAATGTTTCTGTCTGTTTTATGAATTGTGTTGCTTTATATTGTCCTTTACGATAATGCTATCTATAGTGTGGATTATGTAGATTATGTTATGGTACTGAAAGCAGGGTGGGATCTTGTGGATTATGTAATTGAGAAATTAGAACAATAATATCCCACCTCATACGAAACACCCTCAGACCGCAACACAGCCCCCCCCCCCCCCCCATTCCCTCCCTCCCCTTGTTGCTGCCGTTCTGCTCTCTGATTGGTCCACACGAAGGGGGCGTTGACATAAACAAGCGCTTGAGCCGTTTTCATTGGCCGTCGTCGCGCCGCTCAAACTGTTGCTTGGTGATCTGCAGGCTTGCAGCTTGTCAACCGCACGATCCAGTTACTGGAGCTGCCTGCTGCAATGAAAACACCTCCGTCGGTGGGTGGAGGATATACGGGCCCGGTTCCATCATTTTCTCTCCCGACAGGGACCGAGTGAGTAGTTTATTTCATCTTCAAATGCATGAAGGGCTGCACGCCTTGAAGTAAAATGTTAATATCTTCAGTTCAAGATCAGGAGAAAGGCAGCTTGAGGTTTGTTTTTCAGCTAATTTGCGTGGTTTTAAAAAAAAAAAATAATAATAATGTTTTGTGATTTAAGGCAGAACATCTTAATTATAACCGAAATAACCAGAGTCCAGAAAAAGAGAAAAAAGTGAGGACATTTGTGCCAAGTTGTGCTGAGTGTCGCCATATGTCTGACTTGTTGGGTTTGTATTGCTGCTGCTCTGCATTGCAAGACGTTGGAGCCACATTCATTCTGTGGGGAAGTCGTAGTTAACACACACACTTGAACGCAACGTTACAGCCGAGCCAGGGTCCATGTTAAAAACAATCATTTCAGAGCCACATTTGTGTGTCTGCTGGTGAGGATGCGAGGGGTTCGTAACAAGAAGCAACAGTGTATTCAGATATTCACATGGACGGGAATCATTGTTGTTATTTTAAATCATAATGTAACATTTTACCATAAATGTAAATGTTTTCTTTTCATTTTTTTTTTTTTTTTTGTTGTTGTTGCCAAAATTGTGTTTTCAAAGTACCCTCAAATACCAGTGACGTAGGCTGGATGCCTTGTTTCTGCAACAACAAAAAAAAATAAAAAATTCTTCACAATATGTGTAATCTTACTGATCACAAAAACCCAATTCAGGTATAGATAACAGTGCAATTGATCACAAGACGGGGTTTAAAAGTCCTGCATTTTGAATTCCACAGACTCGAGCCATTACCACGCATGAGTCATTCTGTTGATGGAGACAAAATATATGATCCACACAGCAGCGCCCAGTGCATTCCTGCTCATATTAGCCTTCCAGGGTCTGGGGCCTGGAGAGTATTTGGCCAAAATCTGCTCTGGAAAAACAACAGGCTGCATGCCACTGTGTGTAGGTTGTGAAAGGCTCTTTCTCCCTCCTCTGCAGCCATTGTCTTGCATCATCATCATCCTCCTCAAGTTCACCTATACAGTTTGCGATCAGTTCACTGAGGGAGATAAGGGAGTAATGGACCACACGCCGGCGTGCAGCGTTCTGGGGGACGAGAGTTTATTTTGGTTGGTTGCCGAGGTTATTTTTTATTTTTTGTTGCATGCTGATGAGCAGCTCCTGTGCCCACAGCCACGTAGGTAGTCTGTCTGTGTGTGTGAGGAGAGCTACGCAAGTCCTTGAGCTCCTCCAGCGAGGAGAAGATGAAATGGAGAAAGTGGTATCGGGAGTCTTGTCTGATTCAATAAGAGCGAGGAGCGCGTGGACGCCAGAGGAGACGCTTTGATCACATTAACAGATCGTGTGGTGCTGATTCACCCTCCCAAAACTAAAAGAAGAAGAAGAAGGTAGGAGTGCAGGGAGGAACTTGGTCTCTTTTCCCATTATTTTCATAATGTACAGTATAGTAAATTATAACAAGGCGTGGAATATTACACTTTAAAGTGGACTGAAAATGAATATAAAGGGGCGCTTTACTGTTTGTACACATGAAGGCCAGTGAGAGTAAATCAGTTGTATAATCATATCTCTTTCCGTGGCTCTGGGGGGAGATTACTGAAATCTGGCAAGATAACCCCGATGACGTCATCGGGGTTATCTCGAGTTAAACTTGAGGCTCAGAATATCTGAAACAAAACCTCGTGCCATTTGCTCGGTGGAATGAAGTTTGACAGGCGGTGGAAGATGTGGTGAAATATTCCTTCCGAAGTGCATTCTGGGATCCAGTGTT
>JACSYO010001376.1:35000-65000 GCA_016806645.1 Ophiodon elongatus | reverse complement strand
CGTGGGTCTGATTTTGAAAGGAAAAATAAGAGTTTGAAATAAATGACTACTTTGAATATGTTAGCTGCGGTGAATCTCATTTTAACGTACCGTTTACTTCTTTTTTAAGGTGCCTATGGTGTTGTTTTGAAGTGCCGACACAAGGTAAGATCTTACAGATTTTCATGTCATCACCTTGTTACTCATTGTTTTGAAATCCTTATTGTGTTTATTTTAAAACACAAGTGTTACTCTTTAAAACCATTGTTGACTTTCTGGTACAAGTCTGGTGATATTCCGTGAACATTCTTTGAAACACACAATGAATTGATCCTTAGTCCACAGAACTCCATTGTTGTCCAAAAAAAGATTTAAAAAGATTAAAAACGTATCATGTGAGCCATACCGTGACACTCGGCGGCCTGTTCCTTCATGTCCATGAACAAAGGCTTGAGCCAATCCCACAAACGCTGTACTAGTGCTGTAAATACTCACTAGAACACCAAATATGTATTAATCCACGGCATACGTCTCTGGTAGAGATCTGTCAATCACCTTGTAGCCCCGCCCTAAAGCATCCCCTGCTTTATGGTCTGTTTGACTCTAAATGGACCATAATTTACTAAATGAACATCATGCTGTATTGAAGAAGACTTGAAACTAGAGATTGAGACATAAACTCATGTTTACAATGTTTACTGAGGGAATAAATCAAGAGAGAAGTAGAGTCATTTTCTATAGACTTCTATACAACCAGAGGAGTCGCCCCCTGGTGGTCAGGAGAGAGAATGCAGCTTTAACACATGAAGCTTTGACTTCTATACAACCAGAGGAGTCGCCCCCTGGTGGTCAGGAGAGAGAATGCAGCTTTAAGACATGAAGCTTTGACTCCGCTCGTGTTCGTCGGTGACAAAATATCTGCTCTGAATGGCAACAGCCAGATGAAATTCTTCCCCCCTGAATCTGCCGCTTCATTTCCATCATGTAAAAGGAGCTCCGATAGGTTGTCTTGAATCAATTATTTCTTTAGAACAAGGAAACAAAACAAACAAAAAAAAAAGAGCAGTGAAAAGCCAGACGACCTGCTCTGCAGTAACGAGCTGTTTCAGGAACAGGCTTTTCCTCCAGCGTGAGCACCAGAGACGAGCTACCTCCTACTGACGCAGGATTTCCAAGGTCTTGACGGTTTTGCAATGTTTTTTTTCCACCCATCACCTTACCCAGTGTTCCCGTTAGCCGGGTTTCCATCAAGCTAGCTTGTAGCGTGAGCTCTGGGCGCTGATGTTGAGGTGGCAAAGCCCCCGCTGCAAGACGGAACCGCAGCCTATAATTACGGGGTTTTATTATTCAGACTGCAAAATGCCAAATGTCTCCGTTTTCTACAACAGAACTCTCATCAGTCCTCGGTCACACAACAGACGGAGGCTGTTGCTTTGTCTGTAACATTATCTTTTCTGTGTTTATTTACCACGATCGCAAATATTTATCACTCTGTGTGTCTGCGGGGGTTTTTTCAGAACAGGTAGCTTTAAAGCCAGACGGCTGGTCTGTGTTGGAGAGTAAAATATATTAATGTTGGCAGGTTTTTAAATCACATTTCTTACATATTGATTTTGAAGTCTGACTCAATATTCCAGTTTTGGCCTGAGGCTCGTTACCTTCTTTATATTTCCATAGTGAGTTTGTGCAGCTGATGCATCGGACTAAAACAGGAATGGTTTTAGTTTGTTTGTTTATTGGTTGCTTTTTAATTGTTTTTACGATTTCAGTTTTTAATATGTATTATTAAAGCGCCCTGTAAACGTGGACGGAGGAAATACAACTTTAAAAGGTTATTGTGTGTCAGTGTTGTTTCTTTCACCCAAAAATCTATTAATGCAGATTTAAAGCAGAAGTAAATGATATATTTTATGTTATGAATGGATTTAAATTACTGTGCGTAGTCTGAAAAGTCTTTTTTAGTGATGAACCCACAAAAAGAAATCACCCAATTTTGCAGTTTGTTTTGCAACGTTTCTGCTTTGGTTTAGTTTTTTTGACTTTGTTCTCAGTGAATGCTCCGATTTTAAATACTGTGATCTCACTTCAGTACGGAAACCCTGGGAGGCAAATGAGAAGGAAAAATAATCTATTGATCCGTCTCATCGAGAATGTTTTCTCTCCTGCGTTTATTTATTTTTTTTGTCATAATCTTTCTAAAGAAGCAGACTCAGCTCAGCGCTGGCTGTGCCGTTGCCTTGTTGTTGTTGTCGTTGCCTAGTAACAGCGAAAAGTTTCCTCGGACACATTCCAGTGACATATTTTAACCTTCCTGCGCTTCGCTCAGTAGCGGAGAACAAATTTCCTCATTTCATCACGTTAAGGATTTTTTTTAAGTGTTGTTGTAATACTCATATCGGCCACAAGAGGCTGGAGTGCATAGATCTAAAATAATTCATGTTTTCTTCCATGCGAGTTTTAATTTACGTAACTTAGTAACACACAGTCAGAATATTTGTGGAAAGTGAGGACTTTTGTGAAAAGTCAGAACATTTGTGAAAATTTATGACATTTGTGGAAAGTGAGAATATTTGTGAAAATTTGAGAGTACGTGTTTAGAGTGCATGGCGTAATTCAAACTGTTAAATTAGTGGTGCCTCTTGTGGTCGATATGAGTATTACAACAACAACACTTTTTTATTTCCCCCAAAGAAATGAAGAAAGATTACCCCGGCAGGACTTTTTCACCTGCTCTTAAGTCCCAAACTATTTTAGATCAGACTAAGAAAATGAATCACCAGAATTAATTTCACGTGTAAACGAGGCGTCGTTCTTGATCTCAGAAGATTTTACCATCCAAAAGGCAATTAGTCTGAGAGGAATAAAGTGCTTCCCTCAACGGCCGTGATGTGATTGGCGGATGACTTTCTGTCTGCGATGAAGTAACATTTAAAGAGATCATTGGCTGGCTGCGTTTTCA
Organism: Ophiodon elongatus; assembly: GCA_016806645.1. Classification (NCBI taxonomy): domain Eukaryota; kingdom Metazoa; phylum Chordata; class Actinopteri; order Perciformes; family Hexagrammidae; genus Ophiodon; species Ophiodon elongatus. Next base: position 62,062 of record JACSYO010001376.1, on the reverse strand, counting down.
TGACTCGATTTTGGACATTACTTTATAAAGCCAATTTGTCTTTTTTAATTAGCTCATTACACTTTCATTATCTCTCTGGCACACACCAAAAGAACAGCAATCCCCTAGAAGTCTGACATTCTGCCGCTTTTCTCCTGTGTGTGTGTGTGTGTGTGTGTGTGTGTGTGTGTGTGTGTGTGTGTGTGTGCGTGTGCGTGTTGCATTGCTTAACGTGTGAAAAAAGCTCAGGAGGATGAATCCTTCCGGCTGCAGATCAATATGGACCAGTGCCATCTGGAAAGTATCATATATTTGCTGTGAATGAACAAAAGGGCTAAATCGCAGCTCTATGCTGCATAATTATGTGTGCATATATATCTATATCTATATATATAGATACACACATACACACACACACACACACACACACATATATATACAAAGCAGAACAACACACAAGCTTACCGAGGGGTTTTTGTGAGCATGGAAGCTCACTGACCGGAGGGTAAATGTCTGTATTTGTGCAACAACCCGCAGCTGCTCGCGCTCACAGAACGTACTTATATCACCACCGACACGCCCCTCAAAATTGGTTCATACGGTACATGTATATTTACCAGGAATAATTAGATGCAAGCGAGGGACGAGGGGACCGATTTAGAAAGGATGGAAGCGGGAGTACGCCATTCATCAACGTCCACATGATAATCTGAATCTATTTAAGAGGCTGCTGGAATGCGTCCGCCCCCACATACCCCGAACGCTTCACAACATCTGAACGCAGACTTAAGAGTCAGCGGAGAGAGACGGTGTAATCGTGTCGTTGTCGGTGTAGCGGCCTATATGCTCCATTGAGATATGTGGCTGATCGATAAGCCCCCGACTGTTGTGGCCATTTGTCATAAAATGTCTAAATCGAAGAGCCGCTGATGCATCATGGGTATGTGGTGCACGCAGGCGGTGTTTCTGTGTTGTTTATGATTTTTGTTTCTCCAAAAACAAACAAGTGAATATAAAAACATAGGAAAAAAACATACAATCCATCATGGCATCTCCTGCTCTGATAAAAAAACAGAAGCATAGGCTCACCCAGGTGCATGCTGGTCCAACCGACATGTATAATCACAGATGACCACAGTTTTTAGTTTAGTTTATTTTTGCACAATTTTTAAAATACACAAACGTAATGGAGATAAATAATATCACAGAGCAGAAGAGGCAGAAAACCCACTGGGCTTATTTGAAACTTCCACCTCTATAATATAATACAACAACGTTAATATAATATATATATAAATATATATAATATTAAAACTTCACAGTCCCAATATGTGCAATATATGAAAACAACGGTGTAAAGAGTCATTAAAGGAGGATAACTTAATGAGGGTGTTGAGTTTTAGTTTCTTTCGCAACTCGTTTCAGTCCAGGACTTTTTTAAATTACCAAGTTAATCAGCAGGAGGAGAGCTAGTAACGTTAGCAGCACCGCTAACGGAGAACCAGCAGGAGGAGAGCTAGTAACGTTAGCAGCACCGCTAACGGAGAACCAACAGGAGGAGAGCTAGTAACGTTAGCAGCACCGCTAACGGAGAACCAGCAGGAGGAGAGCTAGTAACGTTAGCAGCACCGCTAACGGAGAACCAGCAGGAGGAGAGCTAGTAACGTTAGCAGCACCGCTAACGGAGAACCAACAGGAGGAGAGCTAGTAACGTTAGCAGCACCGCTAACGGAGAACCAACAGGAGGAGAGCTAGTAACGTTAGCAGCACCGCTAACGGAGAACCAGCAGGAGGAGAGCTAGTAACGTTAGCAGCACCGCTAACGGAGAACCAGCGGAGGTTCCCTTCAGTTACATGGTGATGTGTTCAGGCTCTGCTCAGTGAACATGAGTACTGGCTGAAGGTAAATGATAACGTTCTCATGATGCGTTCACATGTAATCTAGTAAAATGTAGTGTTGGTGATGAACTAGAATAAATCCAGATGTTTTCACATGAATATAAAATAGATATTAGAGATGAATTATGAGCTGTTTGTCTTCCTAACACGCTCTCAGCTCATTATTAGACTTTAAGAATGAAGACATGTGTTTTAATCCATAAAAATACAATCTTTTATTTATCATTAGAATTGTGTGTTTTTAAATGAAGAAAAAAAACACTATAAATTACGATACGAAGTAAACGCAGATGGCGGTTTGGTCGATGACGTCTAGTTTACTGAGGATTTTTTTGGAGGCGGACCTGTAGATTACGTCACCATAATCTGAGATGTGCTTTGCAGAGCGGGTAAAGAATACTTTGTTACGATCTGTAATGACATCGACATTATTGGTCCAAAATAAGCTCGTGTTCATGCTTAATGAGCCAGAACTCTTCACAAACACATAAAACAGCAGGCAGAGTTTATTAAGCAACAGAATACAGACTAACGTTTTTATTTCCTCACGGTGCGACTATGTTGATGGTCTCTCAACGAGTATAAATCGGGAATCAATTAATAGACTTTTCAAAATCAAGAGGAGAGAACCCATTATTCCAATTTTAACGGCCGTTCACTGGCTGCCCATTTGTTTTAGGTTTGATTAAGATAGACCAAAAGGGAACTCGAGGAAACTGTAGTTCACAAATCAACGGGTGTCACCGTGACGACGTCCACTTTTACTGTCGGACAGAACGGACAAACCAAAGGGAGCCTTTAACGTTTTCATGTTTTTATGTCACCTGAAGGCCACGAGCTTGTGAATAATCTTTTTTATTATTTTGTATTTTTGTTTTATTTAATTTAATTTAATTTAATTTAATTTTTTATTTAACTTTAATTTTTAAATGTTTAAATTTTAAATTTAATTTTTTTGTTTAAAGTTTTAATTCTTTTAGTTTTTAATTTTAAATTTAATTTAATTTAAATTTATTTAATTTTATTTAATTTTATTAATTATTCAATGTAAAACACCCAGACTTAAACTGCAATATGCTGCCATGTCAAAAGTGTTGAGCTCAGAAGCTTTTGACTCGTTGTTCTGGCTCATCTTTTATTAATTTCTTATAAATGGATCATCAAAAGAACAAGTTGGGTTTTTTTTTTTTTCTGTCTGCTGTGCGAGGAAAAAAACTGTGTTTTCTTGTGGTGCACTGAGGTAAAATTAGGGGGAAACGAGAGTCAAGGACGCTGCAGCTACGTGCACCTTTTTAAGGACGCCGTTTCATTGAACCACACAGATTATGCTAATTAGTTTGCAAGCTAATTACCGTTAGAGGCTTTTGTCCTTGATCATCCTCCTGGTGGAGCCTCAGTGAGCATGTTGGTAAAGTCAGCTGTTCCTAAAGTATAAAGTTAGCCCTGCTAGCATCGGTTGGCCTGTCGCTCCATCACTTTGGTTCAGACTGAAGTATCTGAACTACTGTTGGACGGATTGCCGTTAAATTCGTTTCGCATATTAATGAGCTGTTGCTCGTCCCCTGACTGTCAATATGGCGCCAGCTTCAAGTAAAATAATTCAGTTTGTCCAATTCTTTATGACAAGAGGGCTGCAAACAAATGTCATTTTTTTTTCTGATTAGCAAATGTGAGCTTACATGCTAAGCTAAGATGATTTGCATGGTAAACATTTTACCTGGTAAACATCAGCATGTGTTAAGTCTTACGAGTGAATTCACAAAGAATGGATTGCGGCCGTCAATCGTGCGTCGCTCATGATTTTCCAACTGGGTGCAATTTGCCCTTTTTTAAGTTTTTAATTTTTTATTACAATTGTCTAAGTGACAAAGTATAAACAAGGTTTCAGAGGAGTTCCTCAAAACTTCAGGAAACGCATTGAAACATGACAGAGAAACACTGTTTGTGATTCAACCCTCTGGAGCCTGAACCCGCTCGGCGAAGCATGCTGTCTTTAAACAATCGTCAAAACTACACCGTTTATCAGCCAGAAGCTGTAGAAACTGTCATAATTGTCAGATTTTCATCTTTTCCGACGGTCCTTGAACACATCACGTGGGACGAATGCTTCTGTCAGAAAAAACAACCAAAACTTTAAATTAAAATTGTGATATTTCATAAAAAAAAAATAATTCTACGCGTCTCATTTAAAATTGCCACAAATAAACCGTTTACTTTAATCAGATTCTGTGAAAAACATTAAATTCTGAGCTCCTCAGTGAAACTATGAAGTCATGATTGATTCATCTGAGACCAACAGTCATGTGACAAGAAATCAGAGAAACTCTAAGTGAAGGAGAGAAAGTGAAGGAGGAGAGGAGAGGTTGTAAATAGAGGTTGTAAAAATGTAAATAGCTTCATATTTAAAGCACCTGGAGCCTCCATTTTTTTAACCAATATTGGTAACACTTGGAAACATGTTGGATATATGGATTTCATTGTTTCCCAATTTTTCTAAAATATAGTATCAAAGAAATGCAACTTGCATATTTTTTTTTATTTTTAATGATTTACGTCATAATAACTGTGTTATTCTGCAGTAAAGACGTGTTCTAGTTCTCTACTTCTAGTCGTGATGGTTCTGTTTCCAGAGGAGCAGGACTTCATATTACAGAGAGAATCAAAGAAACAGAGAGAAAATGAAACATGTGCTTTGTGTTCAGAGGGTTAATATTTCATTATCATTGCAAAGTCTCTTATAAATTCCCTCCTGTTACCACTGATTGCTCAATCTTTGCGACAAATGTCTGCTGCATATTACCTAATTTAAATAAATGCAAATAGCTCGGGAGCACCGAGACGCTATCTGCTCGGCGGCGCGGTTAAAGGTGCATTTTTACGTTGTGAGGTGCTTTAAAATAACACGGTTTCCATTTGTCTTATTGTTAGTTTTTTTTATAGGTTTAACAGTCGCAAAAGCTGCACAAACCTTTTGAGGATTCACCGCTCGGTGTTGTTGAATATTATGGTTTATATTTGTGAATGTCTTTGGTGGACCAAGAAAAGAAAACGTGATCACGAATGAAGACAAAATATAATTTCAATGGAGTCATACAGAAGAAGTCTCTGGTCTCTAACAGTGCTTCTGTGTTTTTTTTTAATCAGCAAATTCAAAATCTTGTCAATATGTTGCCGCCGTTTCGGCCGTTGAGTCACTGTGTTGCCGAAACTTCAGTGTTGAGAGAGGAACCCCCCCCCCTGTGGCCCCCCCCCCTCCTCCCCCTACTATTCCCCTCCCCCTTTGTTCCAGTTTGCCCTCGAGTGCATTGACATGAAGGAATGTTTACAGAGCAAACCAACCCACGTATGTGTGTCTCTGTTTGACCTGTGAGAACTCTGGTGTTCAGAGGTTCTTTACTTCTTGTTGTAATCCACCGAATAGATTATTAATAGAACGTGAGCGTTAAACACTCGGCTCGTAGTTCAGGAGTTTTGTGTGCCGGAGCTGAAATGATCTGTATTTACTGCCGATTCCTGAAACCTGATATCGATGAGATGCCGGTGTTTAATCAATAAGCTGTCGGCCTCACTGTGTGCAGGAGACTGGGATCATTCTCTTATTATATGTGAGGAAATGTACATCGTTGCTTTATGAGCTTTGTAAAACGTATTAAAAAGTACACAGATCGTACATTTACTGAATTTTTATTCATCATTAAAATAGTAAATCTTCAAATTAAACTGGAATTACAATTTAAGTCTTTTTTTTTTTGTTGATTTTTAACAAAATAGAAAAGTCCCTGACATAATACCGCTCACAACAAGGCTCATGATAAAGATAATAGAGGTGATAATATTAATTTAGCAACGAACTCCAGGCTTCAAAACGTCCACAAACCAACTTCGTCCTCTTCCTGTTTACCGTCTGTGGGATTTACCCAGAACACCTTCACACTTGCTACTTTATTACCCCGTGAATGTTTGCTTCAATTTATTGGGAGAGACATTTAAAAAGAACGGAGGTGGTAAATTGAGTTGTCTGTTTTTATATATTTCTTCTATATTTCTTCCCACACAACTCTGGGACCCGTTGATGACTTTCAGTCTAAACTTTCCTCTTGAAGTGGAGCACAAAGGCTTCTCTCTGAGCTAATCTGAGTCCTGGATCCGAGAGGGCAAACACGGCCGCGGCCAGTATTTATTTAAGGAATGCGTCGCTCTTATCTTCCCGTGAGCCGGCTCCTCTAGACTTTTTTTTTTTTTTTTTTTTTTACTCCAGGTTTTTGGATGGTTTGACGTGTTTTAATCTTCTGTGGTGTGTTTTCATAAATCACAGGAGCCTCTTTATGTTCTGGCTACGTGGTGATTGGAAATCGGCCAGAGTCGGACGAGTGTAACCGGCGTCCTTAAAGTATCGATGAGGAACTACCAGCCCACGCGAGTGGAGAAAGAAAGGCCCGTAAAGCGGCTTTATTTTCACCAAATTTATGTTAAAAACACTGTTTTTTTTCTCACTCTTCTGAGGGACTTTAAAACGCAGCTTAAATAAATAAATAAGACATAATCAAACATTCATTTTTACTGCGTTACCCTTCTGGTAACGAGCTCTTTCTTCGGTTTTGTGTCAGAAAGCCCAACGTTTCTGTAACCAATCAGGTCGAGAGTAAAACCAGACCGAAGCAACATTTTGTAAACCATTTTTATAAATTTCCGAGTATATCTGGGAATCTTACTTTGTATTAATTTGATATGGCTGGTCATGAAATGCATTGTATATCTTATATACCAGAGTAGCCGAACCCTTTGCACACACCGGCATGATGACTGGGTGACTACAGGTCGGGAACTGTAGGAACGGCTGAATTTAGAAACCGCAGCAAAGCAAGTAAGACAAAGATCAGAAGGGAAACGGAAAAACGCCGTGAAAGAAACTGTTTTTTTTTTTACTGCTTTTGAACTGCGTAAAAAGCGGCATTTTGTTGGTTTAAAAAAAAAATAAAAAAACAGCAAAAAACATAAATTGGGTGAAAACCGAGGCGTTTAATGGCACTTCGGGCCTTCCATACACGGGAGAAAAGTCACGAGTGCAGAATGGGGTCGACGCACGCGCCGGCGCGTTTTCGCAACGTTTACTCGATGTATAAATTTATATTTTGTTTGAAAACAAAAACGGTTGTAATGTTCATGTTTCATCTGCACACATCCCATGAAGCTGATCTGTATATGAAGTAATGACTCAGTTTGATCTCAGTCCCTCTAACAGCTGGTGGAAGTGGAGAGACAGACATCACTTACTCAATAAACCATATTACAAAATTTGGTTCTTGACATTTATTATATATTTATCTACTATTTTATCCGCATATTCCACCACTGTTGTGAACCTAAGACTTTGGTAAACCAATCTAAAGCACCAGAACAGTTCACATGAGTAAAGTTATGTTTTCACAAGAGATTTGAAGAATTTCAAAAATCGGTGTTCAATTTTTCAGCTTTATGGCCAAATTATCTCTTCACACAGTGTCTTAGGACAATTGCTGCCTCATTATATAGATAGCTGAGTTTGTTCTGCAAATTATCATATACAACACATGGGTATGTCTCATATGCAAGTTCCTTTAAAGGTGAATTTAAGAAAATATGTAAAAATCGGGAAAATGCCCTTAGACCCCAGAGGGTTAAAGGACAATTTTTGACTTTTAAATCACCAGTGAAATCAGTGTTCTTTAGTTGTGTGTGTGTGTGTGTGTGTGTGTGTGTGTGTGTGTGTGTGTGTGTGTGTGTGTACACTTTGGTAAACGTACCGCCATGTTTGTTTTTGTTGACGGTGTGCAGACTTGTTAACGGCCTGCTTTGGCAAACTGCTCGTATAAGATAACACGTCCCATCACAGCGGAGGAGACCGAAACAGAAACAGCAGGTGTAACTGAGAGGCGGTTTATTTTCCATGTTACATATCCAGATAGCAGTTTACATTTTTCTTCAGCGTCATTTTCACGACACACGATGCTGTAATTTTTTTTTTTTCTATTTGTTGACTCAAAAACACCAGAGATCCCACGAGGTGGTGCGTCACGATGCTTTGTCTCATATTTAGATGATATAAATAGCAACGAGAGAAAAGCTTGAAACCTGCAGAACACAGGACGAAGTGTTTGAGATGATGAAGAGTTTCACTACATTTCAAACGGGAAACAACAAGGCGGCTCATGAACTTTCTGTTATTTTCCGACCAAAATCGCTGGTCAGAGATTTGTAAAGTTGAGGTTTCAACTTCATGTGAATACAGACGCGGAGCAATCTCGCTCTGAACTCGTCCACAATACTCCCATCATGCACTGCTCTCCATAGCTCGCTCTTCTTCTGGTGGAAATGTGGCCGAAGGATTCTCTGTGATGGTGTCTCATGTTGACGTGATGGTGTCTCATGTTGACGTGACGGTGTCTCATGTTGATGTGATGGTGTCTCATGTTGACGTGACGGTGTCTCATGTTGACGTGATGGTGTCTCATGTTGACGTGATGGTGTCTCATGTTGACGTGATGGTGTCTCATGTTGACGTGATGGTGTCTCATGTTGACGTGATGGTGTCTCATGTTGACGTGACGGTGTCTCATGTTGACGTGACGGTGTCTCATGTTGACGTGATGGTGTCTCATGTTGATGTTGACGTGATGGTGTCTCATGTTGATGTGGTGGTGTCTCATGTTGATGTGAGGTGTCTCTGTTGATGTTGAGTGATGGTGTCTCATGTTGACGTGATGGTGTCTCATGTTGATGTTGACGTGATGGTGTCTCATGTTGATGTTGACGTGATGGTGTCTCATGTTGACGTGACGGTGTCTCATGTTGACGTGACGGTGTCTCATGTTGATGTTGACGTGATGGTGTCTCATGTTGACGTGATGGTGTCTCTGTTGACGTGATGGTGTCTCATGTTGACGTGATGGTGTCTCATGTTGACGTGACGGTGTCTCATGTTGATGTTGACGTGATGGTGTCTCATGTTGACGTGATGGTGTCTCATGTTGATGTTGACGTGATGGTGTCTCATGTTGGCGTGATGGTGTCTCATGTTGACGTGATGGTGTCTCATGTTGATGTTGACGTGATGGTGTCTCATGTTGATGTTGGTGATGGTGTCTCATGTTGACGTGATGGTGTCTCATGTTGACGTGATGGTGTCTCATGTTGATGTTGACGTGATGGTGTCTCATGTTGACGTGATGGTGTCTCATGTTGACGTGATGGTGTCTCATGTTGACGTGATGGTGTCTCATGTTGAGTTGACGTGATGGTGTCTCATGTTGGCGTGATGGTGTCTCATGTTGATGTTGACGTGACGGTGTCTCATGTTGATGTTGACGTGACGGTGTCTCATGTTGATGTGGCGGTGTCTCATGTTGACGTGATGGTGTCTCATGTTGACGTGATGGTGTCTCATGTTGACGTGACGTGAGGTGTCTCATGTTGACGTGACGGTGTCTCATGTTGACGTGACGGTGTCTCATGTTGACGTGATGGTGTCTAATGTTGACGTGACGGTGTCTCATGTTGACGTGATGGTGTCTCATGTTGATGTTGACGTGATGGTGTCTCATGTTGACGTGATGGTGTCTCATGTTGACGTGACGGTGTCTCATGTTGATGTTGACGTGATGGTGTCTCATGTTGACGTGACGGTGTCTCATGTTGACGTGACGGTGTCTCATGTTGACGTGACGGTGTCTAATGTTGACGTGACGTGATGGTGTCTCATGTTGACGTGACGGTGTCTCATGTTGACGTGATGGTGTCTCATGTTGATGTTGACGTGATGGTGTCTCATGTTGATGTTGACGTGATGGTGTCTCATGTTGACGTGACGGTGTCTCATGTTGATGTTGACGTGATGGTGTCTCATGTTGACGTGATGGTGTCTCATGTTGACGTGACGGTGTCTCATGTTGATGTTGACGTGATGGTGTCTCATGTTGACGTGACGGTGTCTCATGTTGACGTGATGGTGTCTCATGTTGATGTTGACGTGACGGTGTCTCACGTTGACGTGATGGTGTCTCACGTTGATGTGACGGTGTCTCATGTTGATGTGATGGTGTCTCATGTTGATGTTGACGTGACGGTGTCTCACGTTGACGTGACGGTGAATCTCATCGTTATCAAACCCTAACGATTTGAGTTTAGAGCGACGGCCTAGTTTCTGTCTCCCGAGCAGCAGAGAGCGTGTCACGTGATCACATGATCACGTGATCACGTGAGTCATCCTCTTCATCAGCCAGTGAGGAAGAACACGCGTGTCACACGCCAAGAGGAGAGTCTGCTCATGGCGAAGGCTCCCTGGCAGCTCCGGTGTGGCACGGCGCCTCAGATTCCTGGCTCGGTTTGAGTTCCCAGAAACCCTGAGGGTTAAAGACGGGCGCCAACACAGAGACGTTCTTAGTGACCGCGTTCAGCCAATCAGGAGGCGGCATGTATCCAGCCAGCGATGTGAAACGTATATATTATGACCCGTTGACGCACCAAAATGTGGATTTACTATTAAAAGACCAGCTTCCCTTGGTATTTGTTTTCACCGTTATTTGACGGGTTGAAGCCGGAGATATTTTGGTGATTTCACTCGAGGTGAAAAATCTCCGTCACTGATGTAGAAAGGAGAGAATGGAGAGGTTCTGATGCAGCTGCAGAGTTTACTGATTTTAATATTATCATTATTATTATTCAGTGGGTTTTATTTCCCATCTGACGTCATGCATTCTATTTATTCCATTTCATCTTGTTTTTGTTTTTTTTTGTCTGAAGCCGCCAGAAAGATTACGAGATCTGCAAGTGGTCGAGGCGCTTTGTTGTTGCACTTCAGAAGTTTCGTTAGTAAGCAGAGCTTTTCTGTCAAAAATACCTCACTGATAAGAACATTAGTAACACCGGTTCTGAAAAGGGAAGCCAAAGCTTCATGTCTTTAAAACCTGCATTCTCTCTAATGTCCATCAGGGGGCGACTCCTCTGGTTGTATAGAAGTCAAAGCTTCATGTCTTAAAGCTGCATTCCCTCTAATGTCCACCAGAGGGCGACTCCTCTGGTTGTATAGAAGTCAAAGCTTCATGTGTTAAAGCTGCATTCTCTCTCCTGACCACCAGGGGGCGACTCCTCTGGTTGTATAGAAGTCTATAGAAAATGACTCTACTTCTCTCTTGATTTATTCCCTCAGTAAACATTGTAAACATGAGTTTATGTCTCAATCTCTAGTTTCAAGTCTTCTTCAATACAGCATGATGTTCATTTAGTAAATTATGATCCATTTAGAGTCAGACAGACCATAAAGTGTTTTAGGGCGGGGTGTTTCATGCTTTAGGGCGGGGCTACAAGGTGATTGACAGGTTGACACCGGAGACGTATACGACGTCTCTACGTCAAAATGCTGCGTCGCTCTCTGGATATGATTCCTTCATGTTCGCAGTGTGTTCCATGGAGATAAAACACACACTTATCCAAAAGTGAGTAGTTGGTGTATCGACCATCTATTAAGGCCGTCACTATTTCAGCAGCTGCCGAGCAGCGACAAGTGAGTCACCAGTCCTGTTTGTCCTATCTACATCAGAAATGTTCCCTTTTTTTAAATATCTTTTATTTCAGCATCGTTTCAGCGTCACATTTTAGGTTGCGTAACCGATGGCTCTTTTCCCTCAGATAATAGAATTGATGCGGGTGGCTTAAATTTGGTTCTTCCTAAATAAGCTGAGTGGCTGTCAGAAACATCTAGATTTATTTAAAAAAAAAAAAGCTTGTCTGTCCGCCCCCCTTTGAAGGGAACAGTTATTTTTTGCTCCCAGTGAACAGAAACTGGGACAGCAGAGAGGAAAACCATCCAGCATTAAATGGGTCACCTTGAGTGGAGCAGTGTGGTCCAATCAGGAGCCAGAGACGGAGGGACGTATAGAGGGGACGCACGTTTCCTCTCTGAATGTGGAAGTCGTCTTCGGCCCCTGAGAGACGAAGTCTAATTCTGACGACTGAGAGACTCATCCACCTGGTGGTTTGCCCTTTGTGACTCATACAGGATGTGGCCGTTTTCTCAAGGCCAATAATAATAATAATAATAATAATAATAATAATAATAATAATGATAGTAATGATAATAAAAAAATAAAGAAAATAATGATAATATAACATAAAAAATAAAATATATAAAATAATAATGATAATTATAGTAATGATAATAAAATATAAAATAATAAAGTAATAATGACAATAAAATATATAAAATAATGATAATGATAGTAATGATAATAAAGAAAATAATGATAATAAAATATAAAATAATAAAGTAATAATGACAATAAAATAATAATAATAATTATAGTCATTGTTCACTATTTTATTTCATAGCATTTTTCAACCTGACACGCAAAGTGCTTTCCACGTTAAAAGACTTAAAAAATATTTTTTTTTTTTTTTAAATCAGAAAAAGGTGATCTAATATCAGGCTGATACAATGCAAACAAATATGGAATATTTTGATACTAAAACAAGCACAATTTAAATGTCACAGTGAAAGTAAAACCCCATAAATATAATAGAGTATAAAACAAAATGTAGAGAAGAAATATGAAGTTGTGTGATACTGGAGAAATAAGCATTGTTAAAGGTTCTCTATACAAACATGTAGAGCGTTTCTATTTTCCTCCACACGGCTCCTAGCATGTGACGGCTGAGCGGCTAGCTAGTAGCTAACGGCTCCAACATTTCTAACGGCTCCAACGTTGCTAACAGCGCCAACGTTGCTAACAGCGCCAACATTTCTAACGGTGACAACATTTCTAACGGCGCTAACGGCGCCAACATAGCTAATGGCGCCAACGTTGCTAACGCCGCCAACAACGTCAACAGTACCGACAGAGCTAACAGTGTTTGCATGAGGTGGAGGTGGAGGGTGGGCGACTGTGAGCTAACCAGCGTGTGCTAACCAGCGTGAGCTAACCAGCGTGAGCTAACGAGCGTGAGCTAACCAGCGTGACGCGCTAACTAACTAAAAGCACACGCGATCAACAAAGCAAGGAGATTCTCGGCTCTTGCACCTTTTTAACTGCGGCTCCTTTTAAAGTCCGTTCCAATATTAAAGTGACTTGTCGTGTCTTTTTGTTGTTGTTGTTGTTGTTGTTGCCGTGACTTTGAGCACCAGCTGTCGGTCCTCTGCTTGAGAGAAGCTCAGAGGGCCAAAGGAATTAACTCTGCTGTGTATCGAAGTCGCAACAGAAATATATTTAAAGACCCTTTTTATTTATTATTTCCCGCCACCGACTGAACTCTTTGTAGTCTTTCAGCGTTCGTCCTCCCGGAGCTCCGCCAGCCTGTTATTAAGACGTCCCACAGCCTTTATTTGCACGTTGTGAACGGAGACATCGTTAGTTTGATCACGTTGCAGAAACCCGTCTTCATGTTGCGTTCAGGGTTTCAGTTCACTGCAGAACTTTTGCAGCAACGCTCTTCAGACCGAGGCGGGAAAAAAAATGTGACTGCGTCGATGTGACTGCTGACTAACTGTGTGAATAACTTAGTGATTAACTACGGCCTTTTATCATTTCCAGTGGGTGATATTTACATAATTATAAAACTGATGCATCTGTGTCTCCACTGTGAATTGTGGGAAACTGGCAAATTATCTTAAAGTACAAGATTTAGTCACAACTTAATCAACGTTCTCTCAGATTAAATGCCAGTTTAAAATGACTCGTTTGCAGCACTTACTCATAATTTTTCAATTTAATCACCTGAATTATTTATTTATTTATTTTAGCTTTTCTCGGCTTATAAACGTATACGTTTCGCTGTACTCTAATATTTCTGGACGTAGACACTGAGCCTCGGGTTCCTGGCTGTAGGAGGGATCGAACGGGTGTCCCCGTTTGACCCGAGTGTTAGAATCCGTGTCAGGTCGTGGGAGAGAGGGACGTAGTAAATAATGATTTACACAGCTCGGTTTTCGCTCCCACACAAACGAGCCTCGGAGTCCGTCGCCACATGGGAATTCCTAAAGAGCTTAAAATAAATCATTGCACAAAAAGGTTGAGAGCAGCTGGTGTGCTGCACATGAACGTGCACACATTGTGCACCGCGAAACTTAATCGACTGTGGCTGTTAACAAATGAGAGATTAATGCAAACACAAGTGACTTAGTGTCTTTGAATGGTGCAGTTTTATTGGTTTTATGCTGCGTTCAGGATCTCTCACGACTTCCTTCCTGTGGTTTGGACTTGAAGCAGAAATAACCTGAACTGACTTTAAGGACTTTCATGTAATGTTTTGTGAAATAGAGCAAATAATTATAACAGGTTAACTCGGGTCTCTGAAGTTGTGAAGTTACTAGTTAGGTAATTGTTTTTTTATGGAAGCACATTTCTGACAATGTGATGAAAGATCCTGCAAGTCGTATAATGACTTAGTATCTCAAGATAGTGACTTAGTATCTCATAATGACCCAGTATCTCATAATAGTGACTTAGTATCTTATGATAATGACTTAGTATCTCAGAATAATAATTTAGTATCTCAGAATAATTACGTAGTATCTCAAGATATTGACTTAGTATCTCATAATAATGACTTAGTATCTTATAATAATGACTTAGTATCTCATAATAATGACTTAGTATCTCATGATAATGACTTAGTATCTTATAATAATGACTTAGTATCTCAAGATAATGACTTAGTATCTCAAGATAATGACTTAGTATCTCAAGATAATGACGTAGTATCTCATGATAATGACTTAGTATCTCATAATGACTTAGTATCTCATAATAATGACTTAGTATCTCATAATAATGATTTAGTATCTCATAATAATGACTTAGTATCTCATGATAATGACTTAGTATCTCATAATAATGACTTAGTATCTCATGATAATGACTTAGTATCTTATAATAATGACTTAGTATTAGAGATGCACCAATCAATGGGCTGCATACACAAGTAAAGAGATGTAAACCCAATACTTAAGACTTCTGGTCTTGGTTAGTTGAAGTGAGCTGCAGCTCCTGATGGTTTTTGATTTCCTTCATCAGTGAACAACATTCAGTCGTATAACAGGTTGTTTAACTTGAACCCTGAGACGCTCCGTCTCCCTCCACTCAGCGAGTGACGCTCGAGAAGTTGACCCAAGAAGTTGACCCTGCTGTGAGTCATCTTATGTTCTTGGGTGCTGTGAGGAGGGGTTCACTGTGATCCATGGTGTGGTGTGATGCTGCCTTTGGCTTCCTGGCGGGGGGGCAGAGGCTTGTGGGGGGGGGGGGGGGGAACTGGAGCACGGCTGTGAGCCATAGGCAGAAATACCAGGCCTAACTAGGACATGTCGAGAAACGGGGCTAGTGGCGGGAGGCGTCTTCGTGGAGGGAGGATGAGGCGTCTCAGCAAAACATGGACTCGGTGGTGACTGGTGCTTTGTTTGCTCAGAGTGTTTCGTGTCACTCATGCTTAGAAACTAGTGACAAAAGACTGTTTTTGCAGAGTTTTTTTTATCACAACTGTTAGACTTTTCCGGGAGCCCAGCTCTGTTTGCACGATAGTTCAGCAGTGAATCATTCAGCTGAAAAAAAGTTAAATAATCAATTATTTGGCTAATCGACTAATTGTTACGGCGCCACATCAGACTGGTTCAGGGTAAAACCATGAAATATTTTGACGAGGGAAAAAAAATCCTGCCTGTCAGACGCTGCTCTGGGTCATTAGAAACCTGGTACTTGGTCCTCTGCCTGCCAGACGCTGCTCTGGGTCATTAGAAACCTGGTACTTGGTCCTCTGCCTGCCAGACGGTGCTCTGGGTCCACAAGATCCCTGTAGTTTTTCCTCTGCCTGTCAGACGCTGTTCTGGGTCTACAGGGCCCTCTGAGTGATGTTTAAACAGCAGCATTGATTTATAGGTTTTTCTCTCTGTTTTTCTTTTTTTCAGGACACCAATGAAATCGTGGCAATTAAGAAATTCAAGGACAGCGAAGGTAAGTGGACGACAAAGAAATTCATCCTCTTCATCTCGTCTTCATCACTACGTGACGATCCTGACTCCGCCTTCTGTCTCACGTCCAATCAGAAAATGAGGAGGTCAAAGAAACGACGCTGCGGGAGCTCAAGATGCTCCGCACCCTCAAACAGGAGAACATCGTCGAGTTGAAAGAGGCGTTCCGAAGACGAGGGAAGCTGTATCTCGTCTTTGAGTATGTGGAGAAGGTGAGCCTCTTCTTCTTTTAACCCTCTGAACCCCAAAACGACACCGTTCAACAGCCAGAAGCTGTAAAAAGGTCATTATCGTTTCAGATCTTCATCTTTCCGACGGTCCTTGAACACATCATGCGTGACCAAAAGCAACCAAAAGAAGAAACATTTTATTCTACGTGTCTCATTAAAACTCTCGCCCTAAATAAACCATTTACTTTAACCAAATTCTGTAAAAAACATTAAATTCTGAGCCCCTCAACGCAATTATGAAGTCATGATTGATTCACCTGAGACCAACAGTCATGTGACAACAAATCAGAGAAACTGACTGAACTGCAAGAAGTTAACACAGAGCAGAGAGAAGAGGAGAGGCTGTAAAAATGAGAATAGTATATATATATATATATATATAACACTTGTAGACACTTGAAACATGTTGGATATTTACATTCTATTGTTTGTTCATTTCTGTAAAATAAATTATCAAAGAAATTCAACTTGTGTTTTTTTTTTTTAATGATTTATGTCATAATAACTGTTATTCTGCACTAAAGACGTGTTCTAGTTCTGCTTTGTCGGGATGGTTCTGTTTCCAGAGAGGAGCAGGACTTCGGGGTTCAGAGGTCGTCGCCGTGGCCTAACGTGGTCGTCATCTTCACCGCGTGTGTTTTGCTTCTCCCTCAGAACATGCTGGAGCTGCTGGAGGAGTTACCCAACGGCGTGCCCACCGACAAAGCTCGCAGCTACATCTACCAGCTGATCAGAGCCATCCACTGGTGCCACAAGCACGACATCGTCCACCGAGGTACGAATCTCCCTCTCCTCCCTCCGCTTCACTCCATCAGGACACGCGACCAAAACACAGGGAGGCGGAGGAGAGACGTTCAGGCTCCTGCACAGAGGGCGGTATTCACCACTTCACCATCTGCGCTCCGGTTTGAACAATGCTGCACATGTTCAGTGTGAAATCGTATGAATGTTGACGGTGACAGTGGTTTAAAGGCACTACAGGAGAATAGGGTAAACAAATTAACGCATAGATATCACCATGAAACTTGAAGATGATTCTTTTTTTATTACAAGTTTTCTGAATGGTGAGGAATTCTCTTATTATGTGCTAATTTTCATACATTTCCAGAACAGGAATGTGAGCATTGGATGACATTCTTTTGTTGACATATTAGAGTAAAATGTTTTTACAGAGGGAATATTAGATATCTCTTTGTATCACTCTATAAATCACAAAATACTGTAAACACACATAAAAAAAATCAATTTTCTCCATATTTCTGTAAGTAAAATATTGTATAAATGAGGCTCTGAATGCTGTGTGAACAAACCCCTCTGTAGAAAGCTTCAGAATCTCTTTCAGAAGTAAAGAGTAAAGTTTGGTGGATGTAAGAGCTACTGAAGTGGAGATTTCTGGATCAGAGTCTGAGAACAAACTCATTTAGAGAAAACGGCCTTTAAAGAGATGTTTAGTTAAATTACAGACATGAAGAAGACTCTACAGGTGAAGAGGGTCAAAAAATTCAGTTTTCTGAAATGTTGTGTTTAAATATGCAAATGAGGCATTATGTAATGGTAACTTTTGGTGAATTTAGGAGAAATCTATAGACGCAAACAGACAAAGTAGTAAAATAAATGTTTTCTTTCTTCGAGACACCGTCACCCAGCTACACACACACACACACACACACACACACACACACACACACACGCACACACACACACACACACACACACACACACACACACACACACGCGACACCGTCACCCAGGATCTGATGTATAAATCATGGCTTGTCTTTTACAATCTGGGAATTTTCACACGGTTGAATTCTTTGATTTTTTTTTGAAGATACTGTGACAATTTAAATAATTTTTCCCGATGAGACAGATGAACATGTGGAGTGATGATGTAACGATGATGCCAGCTTATGTGCCTCTCCCCCCCTCCCCACCCCCCCCACACCCCCCCTACCCCTCCACCCAATCTGTTCTTTCCTCTTAGACATAAAGCCAGAAAACCTCCTCATCAGCTCCGAGGACGTCCTCAAGCTCTGTGATTTCGGTGAGCGCCTCCATCACATGAACACTCCACATGTAAAAAGGAGTATTTTCCACAGAGTCTATATTTGGCCGGGAGCTCGGCGGGCTTCATCCGGTTATCTAAAGCTCTGTGAATCTTTTCCCTCATCTCGACGCACGAGGAAAGTGTTTGTTGGGAAAACAAGAGGCGGTATCGCGCGTCGGTTCAATCTGGTAGCGCCACAACATCAACGGGGGGAAACGCGGCATTGGCCAACATGATGTCGGCAATCTGGAGCGAGAGACTGGAGGCCTGCTGTGTTGCTCTGTGTGTGTCGGCCAAAGGCACCGAGAGAACCGACACAAAGGCCAAGCGGTTACCACTGAGCAGGGTTACTCTCACGGCACGTTCATTTTCACTTCTCCTCCAGAGTCAGAGTGATGTTCTGCTGTGGACGTATTTTAGACTCCTAAAAGAATCTCTATCAGTTTAAGTGAACGCTATATTTAGAATATCTCCACCTCTTCACCTTGATGTCAGACAGACCTTTCTGAGGGGAACTGAAGCTGTTATCTATGTTCTCTTAAACACACCAGACTCCATTCACAGAAACAGGGATTTAACCTCTCAGGACTCAGGAGCTGCTGCTCTGCTGCTGAATACATCTGGTAGTGGGTTTGTGTTGTTGAGAGACTTTAATGAATCTGAATTAACCCTTTAAAACACCAAAGTCACACATAACACAAACATACTACCAGATGAAAGCAGTTCCTGTGTCCTGAGAGGTAAAATTACTGTTTTTGTCAAAGGAGTCTGGTGTCATTAAAAAAAAAAAAGCCAATAAGCTTATTTCCCCAATAGTTGAACTTCCTCTGCTGAACTGTCCTTTCATTAACTGATTATGGCCGGTTTCTGTAATTGTAAGTTTATAGTAGCTTCAGCATTATTAAAAGGAATTCAGATTTTATTTTTTTTGCCCATAATGTAAAAATCTGCCATCGAATTATATGTTTATATTATTGTATATGTTCAATGAGTTAAATATTTTAACCAACTTCAGTCCTAATCATAGCTACCAAATATTTATTTTCTGGGTTTTTACCCTTTTAAATGATGATGTTTACATCATATTTTTTTTTAGGATTTTCTTTTTTTTTTTTTAATTGAATTAGCTCCATAATACAGCATTGATGCCCCTAGTGGACACCAGGAGAATAACATGTATTATCTCCATAATACAGCATTGATGCCCCTAGTGGACACCAGGAGAATAACATGTATTATCTCCATAATACAGCAGTGATGCCCCTAGTGGACACCAGGAGAATAACATGTATTATCTCCATAATACAGCATTAATGCCCCTAGTGGACACCAGGAGAATAACATGTATTATCTCCATAATACAGCAGTGATGCCCCTAGTGGACACCAGGAGAATAACATGTATTATCTCCATGATACAGCAGTGATGCCCCTAGTGGAGGTCAGGACTCTAGATTTACATAGAAAGAATGATTTTATGCTGTAATGGGATCAAACATTGTGGTTTTAACGAGTCTGTATTTATGCTATATGCATGAACACAGACAAAATAAATGAAGAATGCCAAAAATGCCCCTTGTGATGTCTCAGGGTTAAACAGTATCCAGCTTTAATGTGACTACTTTTACCAGTGCATTGAGTCACAAGAGGGCTCATCATCTCTCCTGTATTACTGCAGCTTTCCTCCAACTCAACTGCTTCATAACTTACACCTCTGAATCCTAATGAGCGTCCAGAGAGCTGCAGTCATTTTTTTTTCGGTGTCTCAGCATGTAGAGCATATCATAAAGCTCCTCATTATACCATATTGCCTCCCTCTGTCTTCTCTTGCCAGGCTTCGCACGTAATCTCTCCGAGGGGACGGATGCCAATTACACCGAGTACGTGGCCACGAGATGGTACCGCTCTCCAGAGCTCCTGCTTGGGTACGTCCGCTATGGTTTCAGGGACGTCGACACGTATGTAGATAGAAAAAAGGATATTTTCCTCTTCGTTTCGGCCTCTCGTCCACACGAGAAAACACATGGTTGTCGCCATGTTGGGTTTTTTTGCAACCAGTGAACAGGAAGTGACCATATCTGGACTGAGGATGAGTGACGTAGAGACACCGTATACATCTCTGGTAGAGACCTGTCAATCACCTTGTAGCCCCGCCCCTAAAGCATCCCCTCTTTATGGTCTGTTTGACTCTAAATGGACCATAATTTACTAAATGAACATCATGCTGCATTGAAGAAGACTTGAAACTAGAGATTGAGACATAAACTCATGTTTACAATGTTTACTGAGGGAATAAATCAAGAGAGAAGTAGAGTCATTTTCTATAGACTTCTATACAACCAGAGGAGTCGCCCCCTGGTGGTCAGGAGAGAGAATGCAGCTTTAACACATGAAGCTTTGACTTCTATACAACCAGAGGAGTCGCCCCCTGGTGGTCAGGAGAGATAATGCAGCTTTAACACATGAAGCTTTGACTTCTATACAACCAGAGGAGTCGCCCCCTGGTGGTCAGGAGAGAGAATGCAGCTTTAACACATGAAGCTTTAAGACATGAAGCTTTGACTTCTATACAACCAGAGGAGTCACCCCCTGGTGGACACCAGAGAGAATGCAGCTTTAACACACTTCCGCATCAGCTTCATTCGGCAGAACCAAATGTTGCCGCCTGGTTCTAAGGTGTAGAATCTTAAAAAACTCTGGTTCCTTTGTATCTGTGTGGACTTTTAAAATGGATTTCCCCACCTCCTCAGAGTCTTCCTTGACAGGATATTGCTCCTGAAAGATTACTGAGACATCTGAATAGTTCGGATAACAAAACTCCCAATCAATGTTTTCTCACTCAGTGTCTCACTGAGCATGCTCAGAATCTTCCTCTCTGATATTTGAAGTATCGTTGACGTAGCTTTTATCGCCACCTAGTGGCCAGGTGAGCTTATCAGAGACATGTGGTGTTCCACAGGGGTCAATCTTAGGACCACTACTTATGTAAATTATATTAAAGTGGTCAACTCAAAGATTTTCATTTAAATAAATGTTTGTTAAGTCACTGTCACCAAAGGAAGATAAAACAATAGTGATTGAGCCTTTGGTCCACTGAAGATTGCAAAAAGTATTGCGATATTTATTTATTTTAAGTATTATGAGCTGGGTGTTTGTGGCAACGTCCCTGGAAAAAAAAATGCAGTATTAAGTTCCTGCTAACGCAAACCAAACATTTCCTCCTGCAACAATGGTCTGGAGAAGTTCTCGTGTGGACGGAGATATTTAGTAAAACGAAGGTGGTTAGGACGAACTTTAATTTTAAAACGTAGAGGAAAATATCTGTATATTTGTAGATGTTGTGGGGGGGAGGGGGAGCATCGAAGCTATTCTCACATCCTCTTTATCGGCTATTCTCGTGCCTGACCTTCATCACCAACCCCCTTTTAAATGTGTGGTCCCAGGGCTCCTTACGGGAAGGCCGTGGACATGTGGTCGGTGGGCTGCATCTTAGGGGAGCTGAGCGACGGGCAGCCTCTGTTCCCGGGAGAGAGCGAGATCGACCAGCTCTTCACCATCCAGAAGGTGTTGGGACCCCTGCCGCCCGAGCAGATGAAGCTCTTCTACAACAACCCTCGCTTCCACGGGCTGCGGGTAACGCCAGGCCTCTCCGACCACTCTCTACCCGCAAACCTCTCACTATCCTGTTGGCTTCGCTCCGCTGACCCCTGACCTCCACGGCCATCTCTTTCCATCTCCTTCCATCTCCTTCCATCTCCTTCCATCTCCTTCCATCTCCTTCCATCTCTTTCCATCTCTTTCTTCTTCCCTCATTTATTTTCTGTCTCTGCTTTTTTTTTCTTTCTTCTTCTTCTTCTTCTTCTTCTTCTCCTGGCTGTGTTTGCTTTGCCGTGACTGATTGGATCACAGTGACTCATGCTGTATCATGTACCCTGTACGCTCTGTGAGGAGGGGGGCGGGGGGGGGGGGGGGGGAGACCTGGGTTGTCCTTCCCTTCGCCTCGCTGCCCACGCCTCAGGATATATTGGTTTTCAAACAGCCCCTCTGTGAAGACCTGACAGTGAATACCCACTAATGAGGCCCCTGCTTGATAATGCTGCATTTAAAAAAAAAAAGTTGAGACACGTATAAACATTGCTGAATGTGTGGAGGACAATTTGGTGGTATTAAATTCCAGAACCTTTTTGTCGACTAGGTTTAGGCAACAATACCACCAACAGTAAGGTTTAGGCAACAATACCACCAACAGTTAGGTTTAGGCAACACAACCAACAGTTAGGTTTAGGCAACACAACCAACAGTAAGGTTTAGGCAACAATACCACCAACAGTTAGGTTTAGGCAACAATACCACCAACAGTTAGGTTTAGGCAACACAACCAACAGTTAGGTTTAGGCAACAATACCACCAACAGTAAGGTTTAGGCAACACAACCACCAACAGTTAGGTTTAGGCAACACAACCATCAACAGTTAGGTTGAAGCAACAAAACCACCAACAGTTAGGTTTCGGCAACAAAACCACCAACAGTTAGGTTTAGACAACAAAACTAGTTGGTTTGAACAAAACCACCAACAGTTGGTTGAACAACAAAACAACAGTTAGGTTTCGGCAACAAACCACCAACAGTTAGGTTGAAGCAACAAACACCAACAGTTGGTTAGCAACAAACCACCAACAGTTAGGTTTAGGCAACAAAACCAACAGTTAGGTTTAGGCAACACAACCACGTGGTTTAGCAACAAAACCAACAGTTAGGTTTGGCAACAAACCACCAACAGTTAGGTTTAGGCAACACAACCAACAGTTAGGTTTAGGCAACAATACCACCAACAGTAAGGTTTAGGCAACACAACCACCAACAGTTAGGTTTAGGCAACACAACCATCAACAGTTAGGTTGAAGCAACAAAACCACCAACAGTTAGGTTTCAGAATGTTGATCTTTCAGATCAATGTGAGGAGTGATAATGTTTTTTATCGTAAGTGGGTCATGCAGTGTGGGACTAACACTGGTCTGGTCTCTGGTCTCGGTTATTGCTCGTCGTGACTACAAAACCAGTTACTTAGCTTTAATAACTTTATTAATTCTCCGAGGAGTCACTGGTTTGGTCCACAGTGACGAATAATAAAAGAGACAGAAGTCAACACAGAACACAACACGGCCTCAACAGTAGTGATGCTAACATGCAAAGTAACAGATACATTATTAACTACAACAACAAAAAATATTGATTTAATAGAATCAATGGATTAATAAATGTGTCTGACCTGAAAATGGGACCAAAAAAACGGGTAATAAACGTAAAATGAAACCAGATATTTTTATACAAAGAACCCGTTATTGATGAGAATGAGGCTCCTTCTTTCTCTATTGAAGGTCAATAACTAACCCTTTAAATAACATTTATATTACTCCTCTACGCTACACACAAAGCTCAGATATCGCTGGTCTTTCCCACAAAGCAGTGATTATTCGCTCATTTATCACTTGGACATTTATTGTTGTTGTTATTGCAACCGTTTTTTATATCTATATCTATAATCCCCCGTTTCTTGTTTTAGTTCCCTGTTGTGAATCACCCCCAAACGTTGGAGCGGAGATACCTGGGGATCATCGGCGGAGCCCTGCTGGACCTGCTGAAGGTCGGGAATCACAGTTTCTTTTCATATTTCTTATCTTATCTGAAATCTTCGCCATCTAGACATCTATATATTTGCACTCAGTGTTTATTATTATTATTATTATTATTATTATTATTATTATTATTACGTCGTGACTGCGCGATGCCTCCTCGCTGCTTCAGCGTCTCTCGGCTGCTGCAAACAGGAGCTCCGTGTCAAGAATGTGGGCGGTGCTTGTGCACTTGTGCTTTTCCCCAGCAGATAAAAAAAAATGACTCACTGGAAACATAATGTCATCTCGGAGCCGACTGCAGCGAAGGACAGGCTTCTCTCTCGCTTCCCATCAGAGCCCTGCTCGGGTCGAGCTTCGCTCTCGGTTTGACAGAATGTGTTTGATGAGCTCTGTTTGGTTCTGTCGTCGTCCTCAGAAAAGTAGCTGCCACTGTGAATGGAAGTTAAACAAGTGCAGTAATGCAGAATTCAGCTTTCATTGTTCTACGGAGACAGGTTAGATGGATGGATAGATAGATAGATAGATGGATGGATGGATGGATGGATGGATGGATGGATGGATGGATACATGGATGGATGGATACATAGATGGATGGATGGATACATAGATGGATGGATGGATGGATACATAGATGGATGGATACATAGATGGATGGATGGATGGATGGATAGATAGATGGATGGATGGATGGATGGATACATAGATGGATGGATACATAGATGGATAGGTAGGTAGATGGATGGATAGATGGATGGATAGGTAGGTAGATATATATATATATATGGATGGATGGATGGATGGATAGATACTTACTTTATTAATCCCGCAAGGGGACATTTCTTCGGTACAGCAGCATTTTTACATAAGAAAAGAAAAATGTTTATATAAGAAAAGAACAATATATACAAATAGAAGAAGAAGAAAAATGCACAATATATACAACAAATAGAATAATAATATTAAATGAACTAACAAAACGAAACAGTAGTGCAAGATGTTATGAGAAAAGAATGTCACAAATCATATTTCACATCATCGTTTGGTGACTGTGGGAAGCAATTAAATGACTTTGATGATGACGGCGGTGACTCATGGCGGTGTTTGAGGGGTCCGGATGCTGGAGGAGGGTCTCTGCAGGACTCACGCTGTCCCTCTTTGTGTCGTTTCCCTCCGTCAGAACCTGCTGCTGCTGAACCCGACGGAGCGCTTCCTCACCGAGCAGAGCCTGAACCACCACGCCTTCCAGAGTCTGCGGCTCGTGGAGCGGCCCGGCCCGCCCACGCCGACGCCGGTACGCTCGTCCAAGAGGAAGCCTCACCACGGAGACAACACCACCCCCAGCAGGTCAGCGCGGGGCTCCGGAGGCTCGTTTGTGACGTGTGCAAAAGCAGAAGTTTAATGTTTTATGCAAATGTGAACGTTTGTCTCCCCCCCCCCTCCCCAGGGGAGTAATATTTGCATTATCTGCAGCAGTCATGACCTTTGTGCAGAACGGATTGGCCTTTGTGAGAAGAGTCAGACAGTTTGTTTGGTTTCATTCGGTCATAAAACAACTTATAAAGCATTTTATTTATTGACCAGGGGACGGTGCACATTAACCAACACGTCAGTTAGCTGGAGAGACACTTTCCATCTGTAGTCCCTGGGCAGGTTATTACAATGTAATGGTTAACTAGAAGGTTAACTAGAAGGTTAACTAGAAGAGTAACTAGAAGAGTAACTAGAAGAGTAACTAAGGTTAACTAGAAGGGTAACTAGAAGGGTAACTAGAAGGTTAACTAGAAGAGTAACTAGAAGGTTAACTAGAAGGTTAACTAGAAGGTTAACTAGAAGAGTAACTAAGGTTAACTAGAAGGTTAACTAGAAGGTTAACTAGAAGGTTAACTAGAAGGTTAACTAGAAGAGTAACTAGAAGAGTAACTAAGGTTAACTAGAAGGTTAACTAGAAGGTTAACTAGAAGAGTAACTTGAATGTTAACTGGAAGAGTAACTGGAAGATTAACTGGAAGAGTAACTGGAAGGTTAACTAGAAGGTTAACTAGACAATTTACTAGAAGGTTAACTGGAAGGTTAACTGGAAGGTTAACTGGAAGGTTAACTAGAAGGTTAACTAGAAGAGGAACTAGAAGAGGAACTAGAAGAGTTCAGGCCAAACACCCCGTCTCGCTTTGTTCACAGAAGTGAAAGATGATTCAGATCCGCCCCAAAATGTTCTGGTTTCTTCCGTTGCCCGTGATATTACACTGATCTCAATGTAATGGTTAACTAGAAGGTTAACTATAAGGTTAACTATAAGGTTAACTAGAAGAGTAACTAGAAGAGTAACTAGAAGGGTAACTAGAAGAGTAACTAGAAGAGTAACTAGAAGGTTAACTAGAAGGTTAACTAGAAGAGTAACTAAGGTTAACTAGAAGGTTAACTAGAAGGTTAACTAGAAAGTTAACTAGAAGAGTAACTGGAAGAGTAACTAAGGTTAACTAGAAGAGTAACTTGAATGTTAACTGGAAGAGTAACTGGAAGGTTAACTAGAAGGTTAACTAGACAATTTACTATAAGGTTAACTGGAAGGTTAACTAAGGTTAACTGGAAGGTTAACTAGAAGGTTAACTAGAAGGTTAACTAGAAGGTTAACTAGAAGAGGAACTAGAAGAGGAACTAGAAGAGTTCAGGCCAAACACCCCGTCTCGCTTTGTTCACAGAAGTGAAAGATGATTCAGATCCGCCCCAAAATGTTCTGGTTTCTTCCGTTGCCCGTGATATTACACTGATCTGGTTTATTATTTAAAACGATCTCAGAAGCCGTCATGTGAACCTGTTTGGAGAAGGGCACCAGAGCGAGCTGTGAGAAGAGTGAAAAGATCGTTTCCAACTAAAAAAGCCTTCAGTTCTGTTATTTGTTCGTCTTTCAATAAAGAAATACAATCAGATGTAGCTGATGCTACGCTAACCTCTTCACCAGCGGCCATTGTTGCAGGAGGAAATGTTTGGTTTGCGTTAGCAGGAACTTAATACTGCATTTCTTTTCTCCAGGGATGTTTCCACAAACACTCAGCTCATAATACTTAAAATAAATAAATATCTCAATACTTTTGCAATCTTCAGTGGACCAAAGGCTCAATCACTATTGTTTTATCTTCCTTTGGTGACAGTGACTTAACAAACATTTATTTAAATGAAAATCTTTGAGTTGACCACTTTAATATAATTTACATAAGTAGTGGTCCTAAGATTGATCCCTGTGGAACACCACATGTCTGTTTTAGCTGTTATATCTACATTTA
>JACSYO010001376.1:0-30000 GCA_016806645.1 Ophiodon elongatus | reverse complement strand
AGAGAGAATGCAGCTTTAACACATGAAGCTTTGACTTCTATACAACCAGAGGAGTCGCCCCCTGGTGGTCAGGAGAGAGAATGCAGCTTTAACACATGAAGCTTTGACTTCTATACAACCAGAGGAGTCGCCCCCTGGTGGTCAGGAGAGAGAATGCAGCTTTAACACATGAAGCTTTGGCTTCAATGTTGCCACCTGGCTTTAACATGCAGCATCCAGCAGCAACAGTGAACTGATATAGTTTGATGGGACAGTGGTGCGATTCAGCCTCTTGTGGCCGACATTAGGATTACAGCAACAAAAAAATGTCACCACGTTTCACAAATGGTAAAAAAAATTAAGTCATGAACACAGAAAAGAAAACATTTTAGATCAGACTTTAAAAATGGATCAGCTGATTTTTCCCTCTCAGGGCTTCCATACAAATAATATCGGTCTCTGTACATTGCTGTAGGAAACAATGGTGGAGTAAATTTCACTCTGGTCACATGACACAGTGGCTTTAGCAGAAATCGCCAGTTCCCACTGGGAGTTAAACATATGGTACATTTAGAGTCATGACATCACGCTCAGTAGCCTGCGTTGTGTTTCCAGGACCGGCCCAGATACCGTCGTGCTGAACCCCTCTGAGCCGTCCAAAGAAAAGGAGAAGCAGGGCTTCTTCAGAGCAATGAAGAAGAAAAAGAAAAAATCTCAAATGGTAACTCGCACGTCAAGTACTTCTGAGGATGGAAGCTACGTCTGGATGCTCTATTTCATGCACACGTCCTCTGATGTCAATAGCTTGTTTGTGAAGCTGTGTGTCTAAATGTTTAAAGTGATGTTTAGTAGTGTGTCTGTGTGAGGTTCTCCTCCAGAGCTTCACTACAGCAGATGGAGCAGAGTGATGTTCTGCTGTGGACGTATTTTAGACTCCTAAAAGAATCTCTATCAGTTTAAGTGAACGCTATATTCAGAATATCTCCACCTTGACAGCGGCTCCTGTGTCCTGAGAGGTTAAATCACTGTTTTTGTGAATGGACCAAAAGGACTAATTCACTTACTCGACATTTCTTTAGTTCCTTTAGTATTTCCAAGAAACTTTTGATTCTTTTAGGAGTCTAAAATAAGTCCACAGCAGAACATGGCTTTGCTCCCGTCCTCCAAACTCCATCTACTGTAGTGAAGCGCCGACTGTGGAGAGGAACCTCCGCCCTATATGACCTTGTCTTCTTCTTGTCATGTGCATCACGTGTCCCTGTGCCACCCGTCATGTGCCTCTGTATTACAGATGCAAGTCCCCGAGGGAAGGCCTCCCGTCATCAAGAAATTTCTGTTCCCTCTGTTTAGCCCAAAGAATAACATAAAGCATAGCTCCTCTGTGAGAGTCCTCCCTGTAGTGTCCTCTCCCATGGTACATTTACATTTACACTGCTCGCCTCCTAACCGCGCCTCACATCGCATGCATTAACCACAAATAATCTGCATTAATCACAAATAATCTGCATTAATCACAAATAATCTGCATTAATCACAAATAATCTGCATTAACACAAATCTGCATTAACACAAAAATCTGCATTAACCACAAATAATCTGCATTAATCACAAATAATCTGCATTAATCACAAATAATCTGCATTAATCACAAATAATCTGCATTAACCACAAATAATCTGCATTAATCACAAATAATCTGCTCCATTGATTCATTTTAAGCTTTGTTTTTTATGAGAACAGGGGGAAGAAATTCATTCAACACTAACCGGTCAGATCCATCCAATAAAGAGCTCGTTTAGAAATGTTCACATTGTTGATATTTGATCGGTTTTAATTTGAGTGGATCCGGCTGGTTGTGTTTCTTTGGTTTCTTTCTTTTGGGTTTGATGCCCCTCGCAGCATGTCGAGTAAAAAGTACAATATTTACCCCTGAGATGTAGTACAGTAAAAAGTACATTATATACCTCTGAGATAGTAGTACAGTAAAAAGTACATTATTTACCTTTTTGCTTACGAGCTGAGGACGAAGCGCTGCCTGGAGTCTGAGTGTCCGGTCGCTCTGGGCGCTCACCAAGCACCCTGGGGAGCTTGATTCCCCCCCTCCACCCCTCCCTCACATGTTCTATTTATACGAGCCGGTCTGTTCGGGGGTTAACGCTGATGACGGAGCACAAATACAACTCAATCTGGAGCCGGAGGCAGCAGCAGGCTTTGGGGAGTGATGTTGCTGCTCGGAGAGTTTAAAACACGCAGACTTCCTGTGTGATCCAGAAACGTCTCAAACCACCCAGTCGTCGCTCCTCTTCCTCAGATCGGTGAATGCTTTCGGTTTCTGGCACCAGATGCATGCTGTTGTTTTTAATTTTTAATTAATTTTTTTTATTTCAATGACTTCACTGCACTTGAGACCAAAACGAGGCTCATTACCAAAAATACCTCCAGACTTGTAATCAACGCGTGTAAAGGATGACACGATTCACACCATTTTATTTTTTTCTTCAGCACATTTTTACGATTTAAAAAAAATAAATAAATAAATAAATTTCGGAAAAGGCGGGTAATATTCTCAGAAAAAAAAAAAAATTCTAATATCTGAGAGAAAATTTTAAAATTTACAAGAAAATTCCTCCCTGAGATTAAAGTGGTAATTTTTACGAGAAAACCCCATAAATTTATGAGGAAAAAAAAAAACCTCTGCTCAGTCTGTTGTTTTCTTCTGGATAAACGTCTCCTCAACTCGTGGGTGTTGATGATAATATGATGATTATATACTAAAATCTCAAGTATTTCCTGATTGCTAAATTTGATTGCAAAGTATAATTAGATTTGTTTGTCAGGGATAATAATACACAGCAAGCGGTCTGTGGTATGATGAGGTTGGTGTTAGTCCTTGTAAAAAAACAAAAAAGAAAAATACAAAAACAAAATATTTTTTCAGAGGGTTTTCTGTTGTAAATTTGTGAGTTTTTTCTTGTAAATGTGAGATTTCTTTCTCAGATTTACAGTTTTAAACTCTGAAATTCAGATTTTTTTCTCAGATTTGTTTTTCCCCTTTTCAGGCTCCGTATTTATTTGTTTTTAACTTTACAATGGCCAAAATTCGACAGCGTATTCAGGTCATTGTGGGTAAAAGAAAAGAGGCGTAATATTCTGAGAAATAAACTCTTAGACACTTGGATATTCTCTGAGATTAAAGTGTTACATTTACGAGAAAAAACCCCACAAATTTACAAGAAAAAAACTAAAATCCGAATGTTTTGTTTTCTTTTGAATAGACTCGACTCAGCAATGTTCCTTCAATGTGCGGCTGCCGATGATAATGTGATTATTCTGGGATAAAATCCAGAGTATTTCCTTACGGCTGAATCTGATTGCGAAGTAAAATAAAAATAAAAAAATAATAATTTTAGGGGTTTTTTTTCGTAAATTTGTGACTGTAATCTTGGACATTTCTCATTCATAATTATTTATAATAGAAATGTGTCTGAAAGCTCGTAAAGCCCATTCGGTGTGTCTCTTGTTGTCCTTCACATTGTTTGGACCCAGCAATATGTTTGACATGAGTAAGTTTGCACAGGTTTAATGGTGTGTGTGTGTGTGTGTGTGTGTGTGTGTGTGTGTGTGTGTGTGTGTGTGTGTGTGTGTGTGTGTGTGTGTGTGTGTGTGTGTGTGTGGGGAAGGTTCCCAGTGAAGGGGTGGACACGGTCATCCAGAAGTCCTCCAGGTCCTCCGGTCACCAGAGCAGCCGCCACAGGACCCGGGACAAGAGCAGAGACCGGGACCAGGACCGGGACAAAGACTGGCCCCCTGAGAAGCTGTCTGACTCCCACACTTCTTCTGTAAGTCGCAATTATACAAAAAAAACCCCAGTTATTTCCTTGGTGCATGTTGTTTGATGTTCAACGTGTGTGGTCGTCTCTCCCTTTTCAGAGTCAGCCACTGAAGTCTCTGCGTAAACTCCTGCACCTTTCGTCCTCGTCCTCCAGCCAGCCGTCGCAGTCCGACATGCGCTACCAGCCGAACCCGGCCTCGGCGCAGGGCGGCTTCCCGGAGGCCCGGGGTCACCCGGGGGTCGTCACCCCCCAGCTGAAGAGCCGACAGGCGGCCTACCCGCTGCCCGGGCAGCTGGAGTCCGGCTGGCACTCGTCGGCCCTGGGCCGCCCCGAGGGAAACCCCTACCCGGAGCAGATGAGCATCAAGGGGGGCCAGAACGGGCACGGCTTCGGACGCCCGTCCAGGTCTCGTATGCCAAACCTCAACGACCTGAAGGAGACGGCCCTGTGATCTCCGCCGACCCCCCAACGGCTCCGCTCAGACTCCGGTTCCCCCTCTGTTGCTCCTACACGGCTCTTGCGTAACAGTACACCTGCTGACTACACACACACACACACACACACACACACACAGATGCCAAACCTTCAGTTTTAAACACTGCTTGCAAACAGGCTAAAAGCCTTTTTACGTCTTCATTTTTTTTAAAGCTTCCATGTTTGATAGACTTTATATTATTACTTCTGTAATTCTGATTATAATTTGTATTATAAAGTAAATATATTACAAATTAAATATATATATATATATATATATATATATATATATATATATATATATATATATATATAGAAGTGTAGATTTTAAGTGTAAGTATTTTTGTTTCTATTCAATATAGGAATATAGTACATTTTACTGCTTAGTATTTCCATAAGACTATCTAAGGCGTTCTCAACAAATACAGTTTTATCAGTTGTTACGATGGAGATTAATAATGTCAGTAACTTTGCAGTGTGTTCATCTCACCCGGGATTGTAACTCTTCGTCCAAGCTGTCCCCTGGTTGTCCCCTGGTTGACCTCTGGATGACCTCTGGTTGTCCTCTGGATGTCCTCTGGTTGTCCTCTGGATGACCTCTGGTTGTCCTCTGGTTGTCCTCTGGACGTCCTACTGGTCTTCTTCTTGAAATTATAGCTCTAGTGCAAGTTTTCTGAGTTGGCACTGACAATCTTTAAAGCTTTTGTCTTTTTTTTTGGGGGGGGGGTATTTAGGTTTTTATGTATTTTTGTAACGCAGCCATTTTAGACACTATTGTGCCATAAATGAGACATAAATCCTGACTTACATCGCCCTCTGTAGGACATAACAAGGCGCTGCATCTACTGTTTTCTGACTGACCTTAACATGCACTAACTACAACATTTAGGCTCCGACTTTTCATGCACAGTTTGTGTGTAAATCATCGTTTTCATATATATTTTAAACAAATATTACACGATAAAAAAAACTATGGTCACTACAAATAGAACACACATAACTGTTCCTTGTACAGACTATACCAACAATCCTTTTGGTAGTAACATAATCTGAAATGATTTACTGACATCTTTATTTATGTAAAAGTGTTGCAGCACCTTTTATGGATGAATTAAACTGTAGTAAGATGGAAGGATGTGATTATCTGATATCTTCCCTCACTACCGGGATTCAAGGAAGTCTGTTTTGTTGCTCGTTTCTTACTTAAAGATTTCACATAAACAAAGTGGTTCTACTTGTTCAATCACATAAATGTTGAAATACATAATACAAAAATAACTGCTGTAAAATAATATTTATACAACATAAGTTGCAAGTTTTTTTTTGCCCTAATTATTGTTAGAAAGTAATTTGTAAGCAGCTGGAGGAGTGCAGTGGTTCCCAACCTTATTTTGGATTTGTGAGATGAGTTCAATTAGCCTTTTATCAACTCCAACCCTCATGTTCCAGATGTGTTGCTTTCAATTTATCATCAGCTGAATGCTATCAAACCCTATTGATTATATAAAAGTGTATATTGTTCCAGTATTTTTTCATACAGTTTAAATGACAATGTTTACAATTGTTTTACTCGTTACCACCAGGATCATTCCTAAGTTCCCAAAGTCTTACGTTCCCATGGTCCTATGTTACCATGGGGTTCCCAGGGTCCTATGTTTCCCAAAGCCCTATGTTCACAAGGTCCTATGTTCCCAGGGAACAGTGTTCCCAAAGCCCTATGTTCCCATGGTCCTATGTTCCCAAAGCCCTATGTTCCCAAAGCCCTATGTTCCCATGGTCCTATGTTCCCAGGGTCCTATGTTCACAAGGTCCTATGTTCCCAGGGAACAGTGTTCCCAAAGCCCTATGTTCCCAAAGCCCTATGTTCCTATGGTCCTATGTTCCCATGGTCCTATGTTCCCATGGTCCTATGTTCCCAAAGCCCTATGTTCCCATAGTCCTATGGTCCTATGTTCCCATGGTCCTATGTTCCCAGGGTTCAATGTTCAGTGTCCCGTCCTGTGCTCAGTGTTGTGTTCAGTGTCCCGTGTTCAGTGTCCCGTGTTCAGTGTCCCGTGTTCAGTGTCCCGTGTTCAGTGTCCCGTGTTCAGTGTCCCGTGTTCAGTGTCCCGTGTTGTGCTCAGTGTTGTGTTCAGTGTTCTGCAGCTTAATATCTTCTCCTACGACACATTAACTAGACCCTTCGAAGGGTTTTATGTTCACAGTTATCAATGTTTATTTCTCTGGGACTTGAAATCACCCGACTACATCTTACGACCTACTGAAGTAACACTTTTTAAAACCTACGTCGTAACTATTTAAACCATTTATTCATTGCTTTCCACCCACTCTCATTTGCAACACGTAACTAACGTTCAGGTCAAATGAGGTCTTTCCATGTATGACACGTACCCCCCTGGTTAGGAATCACTGCACTGGAGTATTTTGTTATCTGATTGCACATTCTGAGCCACTTGGGATTCAAACCCATGAGAAATCTTGACATTGGAACCACGGTCGTGGGCAGAAGCTCTGTTGTTTTCTGTCCGGGATAAAGTGCCATGAAAGTAGCTTGGCTGAGATAAATCCTAAGCTTTGTGATGTCGCACTTTGAAGAGACTGTACGGCTCAGCAATATGACCCTAAACTCTGTAAATTCCTCCCCATGTTCATCATGTGCACAGTGCGTGAGGCCCGAGGCTCCCGACATGACTGTACCGTATTGTGTATCGTGCATCTGTAAGGACCGTGCACACTCTGTACTCGAACGCGATACGTTTCTCTCTTTGGATTATCGTTTTGCTGAAGGAGCACCGTGTATTATATTAATACTGATGTGTGACTACTTGTGTGGTAATATTTATAAAGGAGGATGTTTATCAACTGTTTAAATGAAATGAAAAGTATTACGTTTGTGCTTTTATTACAGACACAAATTAGTAGCATAGTCAGTGTTTATCTGCTTTTTTTTTCTCAACAGAGCATTTACATGAGAGCATAAACCCACAAATGAATGCTTAACAATTTTAGAATATTCATGTTTACATATGTAACAGTAAATCTCAAATAAAGCATTTGATTTGAATCTTTTACCTGCAGAATATTTATTTTCTATGATGTTTCGAAGGTGTCCAATTTTGTATTTAAAAACAATTAGTTCATACAGACAGATAAAAAGTGCATAAACATGTCCACCTTTCCCAGACTTTGATTATTTTGAGCCTCATTAACGAAAAACCAGCATGTTATTGAGATGGACGTCATGACCAGTGGTGGAAGAAGTATTCAGAGCTTTTACTGTGGTAAAAATCTTAATACCACACTGTGAAAATACTCCACTACAAGTAAAATACCTGCAAAACCTTACTGAAGTAAAAGTATTGATTGATCAGGAAACTGTTTTACTATTATATCTGATGTTTCTGGATTATTATTCCTGCTGCATTAATGTGTATGTTGCATTGTAGCTCCTTTATATCCTTAATCTACAGCAATGCATCATATTCTATAACATATAAGTTTGGATGTATGGATGGATTATGAGAGAATGGGCCCCTCCATCTCTCCTACATAGAAGCAAGACAGTCATTGAACCTCTTTTTGTTGTTTTGCCTCTTAACAGTCAGTGTGAGTCTCTTTGTGGTCTCTTTGCAGGTCATTTTGTCTCTTTGCAGTTGTTTTGTGTCTCTTTGTATTTGTTTTATGTCTCTTTGTGGTCATTCTGTGTCACTCAGTAGTTGTTTCGGTCTTTTTTTAGTTTCTGTATTTCTCTATGGTTGTTTTATGTCTCTTTGTAGCTAATTTGAGTCTATTTGTGGTTATTTTACCCACCTGAAAGAAATTAAAGCTGTACAAAGTACAATATCCATATCTAAGATGCAGTACATTAAAAAGTACAATATTTACCTCTGAGATGTAGTGGAGTAAAAAGTACAATATTTACCTCTCAGGTGTAGTGGAGTAAAAAGTACAATATTTATCTATGAGATGTAATGGAGTAAAAAGTACATTATCTATCTTTGAGATGTAGTACATTAAAAAGTACAATATTTACCCCTGAGATGTAGTACATTAACAAGTACAATATTTATCTCTGAGATGTAGTACATTAACAAGTACAATATTTATCTCTGAGATGTAGTACATTAACAAGTACAATGTTCACCCCTGAGATGTAATGGAGTAAAAAGTACAATATTTACTTCTGAGATGTAGTACATTAAAAAGTACAATATTTATCTTTGAGATGTAGTGGAGTAAAAAGTACAACATGTACATCTGAGATCTAGTAGAGTAAAAAGTACAATATTTACCTCTGAGATGTAGTATATTAACAAGTACAATGTTCACCCCTGAGTTGTAATGGAGTAAAAAGTACAATATTTATCTCTGAGATATAGTGGAGTAAAAAGTACATGTACCTCTGAGATGTAGTACCTTAAAAAGTACAATATTTATCTCTAAGATGTAGTACAGTAAAAAGTACAATATTTACCTCTGCGAAGTAGTACAGTAAAAAGTACACTATTTACCTCTAAGT
The DNA here is from genome assembly GCA_016806645.1 of Ophiodon elongatus. NCBI lineage: Eukaryota > Metazoa > Chordata > Actinopteri > Perciformes > Hexagrammidae > Ophiodon > Ophiodon elongatus. Next base: position 21,195 of record JACSYO010001376.1, on the reverse strand, counting down.
AGTACAGTAAAAAGTACAATATTTACCTCTAAGTAGTACAGTAAAAAGTACACTATTTACCTCTGAGATGAAGTGGAAGAGAAATACAGTAAAAAGGAATCAAGCAAAGTACCTCACATGTGTATTTAAGTGCAGTACTTGCGTATATATGTACTCAGTTACTTTCCACCACTGGTCGTATAACGGAGTAACATGATGGATCTTGTTTTTTTAGCCGGCTGCAGGTTATCAGGTGAAGGATGAAGGACGGACAGCGAGGAGGCTGCGATGCCTTCAGGAACACTTGTTCATGCACATGAGCAGCTCCAGCCGCATGGCGATGCGGGTGTGCCAGCCCAGCGGCAGCAGGCGGATGTAACGGGCCACGATGGGGGGGCGCAGCAGGTTCTGCACCGTGGAGGAGCGGTCCGAGTTCCCGTAGAAGACCTGGCGAGTGGAAAGTAAAAAATGATTCACTATATCACTTCATCGTCACACGTTTTATTTTTAATCTCTGATTTCTTTGGTGTTTTTGGTTTAAATAATGTCTCTTTTTAGGCTGATGTTTTCTTTTCTTTTAGTTCTGCTCTGAGTTCTTTTTAGTTTTCCATGTAATGGCCTGTTTATTAATAGTCTTGAGTTGGTGTTGTATGTGTTTTGTATTGTTTAATGTATGTGTTTCGTATCTTCGTATTGTTAAATATACGTGTTTCGTACTGTTAAATATGTTTTTCGCATTGTTAAATATACGTGTTTCGTATTGTTAAATGTTTTTCGTACTGTTAAATATGTTTTTCATATTGTTAAATATGTGTTTGGTATTGTTAAATGTGTTTGGTATTGTTAAATATGTTTTTCGTATTGTTAAATATGTTTTTCATATTGTTAAATATACGTGTTTCGTATTGTTAAATATGTTTCGTATTGTTAAATATATGTTTTTCGTATTGTTAAATATGTGTTTCGTCTTTTTAAATATGTGTTTATTATTATTAAATATGTGTTTTGTATTGTTAAATGTGTTTTGTATTGTTAAATGTGTTTCGTATTGTTAAATGTGTTTTTCATATTGTTAAATATGTGTTTCGTATTGTTAAATATGTTTTTCATATTGTTAAATATACATGTTTTGCATTTTTAAATATATGTGTTTGTTATTGTTAAATATACATGTTCTGTATTGTTAAATATATGTGTTTGGTATTGTTAAATAAACATGTTCTTTGAGTTTATCTGTTCTTATGGTTTAAACTGGATGTCTTTATGGTCATTTTTACTTGTATTGAAATGTTCTTTTATATTATAATTACGTCATTTTAGTTTGTTGGAGTTCATTTTTAAGTTTTTAGTTAAGTTTCGGCCGCAGGTTTTGTTTTTTGATCGTGTTTTTTGCTGTATATTTGTTTTTTTTTGTTTTGGAACATGGTAGTTTTTCTTTTTTTTGGAAATAAAATTTGTATAAAGTAAAGTGTTTTTACATCGAATGGCCTGTTTATAATAGTCTGTTTTGTATTGTTAAATATATGTGCTCTTTGTGGTTTCTTTGGTTTTTCTTACGGTTTAAATGTCTGTAAGTTACTTTTGAATTGTTTTAAGTTGTCCTTTGATCTTTTATATTATAGTGGTGTAATTTTAGTTTGTTAGAGTTTGTTTTTATATTTCATCTGCAAGATTTCCTTTTTTATTGTGTTTTTTGCAGTTTATTTGTTCTTTTGTTTTGGAATTTGGTTGTTTTTTTTTGTATATAGTAAAGTGTTGAATTTGAAATATAGTTTTGATGATAAGCTTTAAAAAAAACCTGCTTATTTTGTGTTCTTACCCTGTTGTTTCCTGTCTGGTCTTTGTAATAGATCCAGTTGAGTGTTTCCACCGTGCGATACTGGATGCTGTACTTAGTAATCCACTCGTCGGCATCGCAGCGGCCCTGAGTGAGGATGCCGGACACCACGGCCACTTCCTTCAGGTCGATCTGGATCCACTGATGCAGGTCGTTAAACTTGGAGAGCCAAGCGCACCTGACAACAACCAACACATGTGCTTTTGTTGTTCACAGTGATAACAAGAAAAAGGGGAACTGGGATGTCGTGACGTACCCAAAGCCTTGGTTGTTAAGGCGAGCCTTGGAGGGGATCCAGGAGGAGTACCAGCCGACGTACTGGTCCTGATTGGTGCAGCTGATCTGGTCTGTATCCACAGATCCAGATTCAAATCCAAGAGCTCTGTGGTAAGGACATTCTGTGGAGGACGTTTAAACTATTATCAATAAATAAAGAGAATCGCTTCGGACCTTTTAATATTTCCATTTCACTGACGTAGAAGTTTTTTGTAGACTTTAAGGAACCTGAAAATAACCATCTGGATATCAGCTACTTTCCCTCATTTACCTCGAATCCTTGAAGAAAACGTTGTTTTTCTCTCGTGCCTCCACGGTGAACAAAGAATTTAAATAAAATTCAGAAAAGTCTTGATGAATGGAAGTAAACGGGGGTCGCGTTTGAAAAACAATCAAAAGCATCTGCTTCCAAACTCTCAGAATAATCAGTCTCATTCATCCAGACGTGTGCTCACTACTTCCCAAGCATCTTCTCTAAAACCTTAATATTTAAAATTTCCTTTCAAGCGTGAGAGTTTATGCAGAAGCGTTTTAAATGGTCAGGTTTTAGAGTCGTGCCTGTTTGGTTCCTCATAAATTGCAAAAACTTGCAAAAACTCTTGCGAGACTCGGCTCCCAGTCCTACAATCTTTCAAGAGTTTCACAAATTGTCGGGTACCGTTATGACACCACCAGGTTTTAGTGAGAAATGCCTGTTTGTGAAGCAGTGATCACACGACTGGATAAATTAGTCGTGTGAGAGTTTTGAAACGGATGTTTTGCTGTTGTTTAACTTCTCGCCTCCATTTACTTCCATTCAATCAATTCTCTGTGTTTTTTTTTATTCTTCGTTCACCGTGGAGCCACGAGAGAAAAACAACGTTTCCTTCAAGAATTCAAGGAAACACCCGGAGAGCAGCTGATATACAGACGGTCATTTTGTTTGGTAAATGTTCCTTTAAAGGCAAACGTGCAACTCGAGCAACTTCAGCAACTTTTCCTTTGTCACACTTGAATCACTACAATCATTCAGCCTTAAAAAAAAAAACACAGCTGGGTCTAATATGCAGTGAAGAGTCCGAGCAACATTTGAATGGCATCGTGATTTTATTCTCCACCAAAGTATTCTGAGCCGCCTGATCTCATTAACCCTGAGATCTGACACCAGGAAGATTGGGTGAGAAGGAGGAAGAAGATGTTCGTGACATTATCTGATCTGTGCTGCTTCGCCCGATATGTCGTGCTATTAAGCGAAGGGCACCACCTATTCTGGGCTTCCTAATCTGATCACCACACTCCTGTACAGGTGATTAGATTATCTCACGGCATTTGCTGTTCCGGGCCTCTTCCTCTTCCTCAGCGGTGTTCAGTTCTTAAGTCTACGTAACAGAACTTAAAGTTGCTGTGACTGGTTGTGAACCAGTCTCAGTCTAGTCCTGGTCCTCTATAGACCTCAGTGTAGTCCTGGTCCTCTATAGACCTCAGTCTAGTCCTGGTCCTCTATAGACCTGAGTCTAGTCCTGGTCCTCTATAGACCTGAGTCTAGTCCTGGTCCTCTATAGACCTCAGTCTAGTCCTGGTCCTCTATAGACCTCAGTCTAGTCCTGGTCCTCTGTAAACCTGAGTCTAGTCCTGGTCCTCTATAGACCTCAGTGTAGTCCTGGTCCTCTATAGACCTCAGTCTAGTCCTGGTCCTCTATAGACCTCAGTGTAGTCCTGGTCCTCTATAGACCTCAGTGTAGTCCTGGTCCTCTATAGACCTCCATCAGTAACCAGACCACCAGAGAGAAGATGGTCTGGTTCTAGAGAGTTCTTCTTAAAGCTCCTCATCGGAGCCACCGGGTCGGATTCTGGTGAGACCAGATGACATCATGCAGGTTCACCAGAACCTCCTTCAGCTCAGACTCCAGCAGAGACCAGTCCACCGTGGACAGACCCAGATCCAGCAGAGACCAGTCCACCGTGGACAGACCCAGATCCAGCAGAGACCAGTCCACCGTGGACAGACCCAGATCCAGCAGAGACCAGTCCACCGTGGACAGACCCAGATCCGGCTTCACCTGCAGCCTCGGACCTGCAGACGGAGTTCCGGAGGGAGGAGGAGAGCTCAGCTCCCCGCAGCAGCAGCAGCGTCTCCTCATCCTCTTCCTCCTCCTCCTCCTCCTCCTTCTCCTCCTCCTCTTCCTCCCAGGACATGTTGCTGGACCCGCTGGAGGGAAGGGGGGCACGGGAGAACCAGAACCAGGACTGAGAGGGTCAGACTGTCAGACCCTGCTGCAGTACCATGAGAGGTTCTCTAAAGGGACCCTGGTGCTCAGAGACACTACCTCTTTGGTCCACAGGGGGCGCCAGAACCAACACTACATAAAAGTTCCTCACAGCAACTTCAGAGTTGAAAATTGCCAAGATCATGGTAGAAGGTGAATCGTGCTTCACTGCAGAGATTTAGAAACTGAGCCAAGACCAGTTTGAGAGCAGACAAGGACGCAGCCAGCTACCGTCGGCTGTGTGATCCATCACAGCAGCTGGAGCTGTCTGTGTGCTCAGCACAGATATTAATCTTCACGTGTGTGACGTTACCATCGTCCTTCACATAATGGACCCGGGTTTACAGCAGACATCCGACATCCTCCCGTGTGAAACAGACTACAGGTAAACCCCGGGTCATGTGACCTGTCAGGGGTGGGGGGAGTCCTCACCTGGCATGCAGGTCAGTGCGTCGCCCTGAGTCTGCAGCGGCGTCGGCGTCGGCAGCAGCGAGGTGGACGGGACAGGTGGGCTCAGGGTCGCTGAGCCGGCAGACTCACAGTCACAGGTGCAGGTTTTGACGTCTGATGTCCAGGTCTCGATCTCCTGCTGGTCCTCCTCCTGCAGCTCCTCCTCCTGGACGGCCTCCTCCTCCTGAAGGACGCACACACACACACACACACACACACACAGTTAATCCAGAGTTCATATCACATCATTTTTCTCTGCGGTGGCTCATTGATGTTGCTCCTACCTCCTGAGAGTGAACCGTCATCAGGGCTGTCAGTGGATGCATGAAATGGAGGAGCAGATGAAAGTGAAGGTGAAAGCGAAAAGTACATTTTTTTTTTACAGGGGAAACTAAACAGGAAACTAAACAGGACGCAAATTAATTGGTGAATTGTTTGCAGGCTTTTTAATGTGACAAATACATCTAATTATTCTGCATAATTTCTGCATATGCGACCAGAAGAAAACTGATTCGAGCTTCAAAGAAAACCACGAGATTGAAGAAACTCAACACAAACAATAATCCGCTCGTTGGCCACTCTGGTACTTTCCTAACACGGTGACAAAAAGGACACTATAAACTATAGACGGTGAGTATAATCCTTATGATTTAATAATATTCCTCGTGACTTACCCTGAGATAGGAGCAGGAGGAAGAGCACAGCGGCACACCGAGCAGTGACCTCCATCTTCCTCTTCAGCTGTGCTGGAATGTGATGAGTGTGTGATACCCAACGAGACAGTGGAGGGGATTACTGTAATCCACAGGCCTGTGATGGTCTTATCTAACACTCCTTATTGGCCCCGAGACACCTCCCTACGGCTCCTCTGTTGTACTGCACCTGTGATGAACAAATAGCACTGTGATCATTCTTTATTCTGCTCGTCGCCTGTCAACGTAACAACCAGGGACGACATGTTCCACGAGGCAAAGACTCAGTTCACAGGAAATCACAGATGATCCTATTAATATTTGAAAGGTACAGCATTTAGGGGATCTATTGACAGAAATGGAATATATTATTCAGTTTTCTTTAGTGTATAATCAACCTGAAGATAGAAATTGTCTCCAATTCTGAAAAGTGAAGTCTTTTAAGTGTGTTAAAGCTGCATTCTCTCTCCTGACCACCAGGGGGCGACTCCTCTGGTTGTATAGAAGTCTATAGAAAATGACTCTACTTCTCTCTTGATTTATTCCTCAGTAAACATTGTAAACATGAGTTTATGTCTCAATCTCTAGTTTCAAGTCTTCTTCAATACAGCATGATGTTCATTTAGTAAATTATGGTCCATTTAGAGTCAGACAGACCATAAAGCAGGGGATGCTTTAGGGGCGGGGCTCTCAGGTGATTGACAGGTCTCTACCACACTTTCACAGTGTGTTTTCACTTCATGAAAGTTCATTGTGACATTTAAGGTCACTTCTGGTTTAAACAAAAAACAAAGTGACAACAACTAAAGCCAAGATGGTGACGGAAGAGTATGAATGTGTATCGTTCAACCACTGCTTTCCACTTTGACTTTCCACTGTGTTGAGCAGAAAACAATCAATATTGTGGTGCCATCAACAGAGAAGTTTCTCCTTTAGCTGTGATACAAACTATTGATCGGTGAATGAGCCTTGGGGCCTCGATGCTGTGTGCATGGCTAAATAGCACTAGAAGTATAGTTTGTTTATTTATTTAGTTTTTACTTCTTTATTTGTATATATGAGCTGAGATTAAAATGATAGTTCTTAATAATAATTATTTCATTTTTTCAGTTATTTTTTTTTACACCGTGAAATACAGTCTTTTAATTTAATTTCAACATTTATAAAATACATAACCCAGCATTCAATTTTAATCTGGCTCTGATTTTAAAATAATGTTATAACCTTATCTTGAAAGCTGTAATCAGCGTTTTTTTTTTTTTTATTATTCTATTGACTTTTATTGATTTATTTATTTATTTTAATGTTTTATTGTATATTTATTTGTATATTTATAAAGTGTATTTATTGGTATTTGTATTGTTTATTTGTTTTCTATATCAAGCAATTTGTGCTATTGTTCGTAGGAAAGATTGTATGTACATACATTAATAATGAATAAATAAATAAAATAAAATAGGATTATATTATTTTACATTAAATATATTTTTTATTTTTCTATTGATATCTAAAGTCCTGCACTTATTCCGCCTCTATTTCAAGTTCTGATGCCCCCTGACGATGACGTCATAATGTAGTTTGATCGAAGTAAATTCCAGCCAATCACGTCCGCGATATCGAGCGAGGGGTTCTGGATGGGCGGAGACTATCCGAGACCGAATGAGCCAATGAACAACGTCGTGGGCTCCTCGCTGGCCAATCAGAAGCCCGCTGCCAGCTCCCCGTGTCGGTTCCAGGGCGGCGATGGGAGGCGGTTTATTCCGTCGGCGGGGGGACACGCAGTCATTCAAGGTAAGTACTTTTCAGTGTATTATTACAATGTTTCCGTTAAAATGTACGTCTCCGGTCGGTTGTGTCGTATTTATAAACCCGCCCGGGTGCGTTGATGAACGGGGGAAGAAGAGCCGTGTTTTTAGGGGTAAATGTGGATAAATGTGATTTTTAAATTCAATGATTAAATCCTGTTGTCTCTGGTGAACTGCTCCCTGGACATGAAGTTAGATGCTGTTTACCTGAAACACATGGCAGCAGACACAAATATGATGTAAATATAAATACTCTGCTGTTGACATTATTCAATATGAATTTATTAACGAGCTGCTTTTTGATTTCCTGAGTTTGATTGACCTGATTAAGGGTCATTTGTTCTGCATCTTTATTCATTTCCTGAGCACCTCCCATGTCTTGCAGTAATAATTTACACAAGTGTTGCTTAAGTTGTCATAATCAGGTTTATTTTATTTGTATATCGTCCAATATCACCAATTTGGACTTTAAAAAGAGCACGAGACACCCTCTGTTCTTTATGGAAGCCCAAAGCTGTCAGTAAAATAAATAAAAAATAAAAAAATGAAAGTTTAGACTTGTGATGACAAAAACATATCCTGTAAGTTATTATAATGACTTGGTAACTCATTATCTTGAGATATATGTAATTATTTTTCATGTATTTTTTTTTCTTTTACTGGGAAAGTGGGGAAATTCCCCAAACAAGTATTATTAAGCACAATCCTATCTTGTCCTCTATTCACATGTTGAGATGATCATCTACTAAATTATTAGCATCTTGCATGATTATAAAAATATATATCTATGTATGTGTGTGTGTGTGTGTGTGTGTATATATATATATATATATATATATATATATATATATATATATATATTCAGCAACAAGACAATCCACAACAGTTTTACATAAAGCATCGAGAAATTGTGCAAAAGAAACATTTATAAAAGAAATTTAAATACAATTTAAAACGGTCATGAAAAAGTCAAGAGAAGCGAACATACAAACAAGCTAAAATAGAATGTATTGAATAAAATACAAGAATAAAAGTGACAGTGTAACTAATCATTTGATAAAAGGCAGCGGCGAACAGAAAAGTCTTCAGCCGTGATTTAAAAGAAGTGAGTTTGTTCCAGATACGTGGAGCTGGTGGTGTAACGGACCGTTGTGGATCCTGGTCAGTACAGTTTAACGTTAACCATCACAGAGTAAATAAGTCAAAGCTTCATGTATTAAAGCTGCATTCTCTCTCCTGACCACCAGGGGGCGACTCCTCTGGTTGTATAGAAGTCAAAGCTTCATGTGTTAAAGCTGCATTCTCTCTCCTGACCACCAGGGGGCGACTCCTCTGGTTGTATAGAAGTCAAAGCTTCATGTGTTAAAGCTGCATTCTCTCTCCTGACCACCAGGGGGCGACTCCTCTGGTTGTATAGAAGTCAAAGCTTCATGTGTTAAAGCTGCATTCTCTCTCCTGACCACCAGGGGGCGACTCCTCTGGTTGTATAGAAGTCTATAGAAAATGACTCTACTTCTCTCTTGATTTATTCCCTCAGTAAACATTGTAAACATGAGTTTATGTCTCAATCTCTAGTTTCAAGTCTTCTTCAATACAGCATGATGTTCATTTAGTAAATTATGGTCCATTTAGAGTCAAACAGACCATAAAGCAGGGGATGCTTTAGGGGCGGGGCTACAAGGTGATTGACAGGTCTACCCGAGACGTATACGGAGTCTCTACATCCTCCTCAGTCCAGATATGGTCACTTCCTGTTCATCCAAGTTAATTCTTGACCTTGTAAATAGTGAGAAAGACTTTGAGAAGTTTCATCTCGTCTTCGTCTCGTTTCAGATGCAGTTCATGCTCCTGTTCAGTCGACAGGGGAAGCTCCGGCTCCAGAAGTGGTACGTGCCGCTGTCCGACAAGGAGAAGAAGAAGATCACCAGGGAGTTGGTGCAGACGGTCCTGGCTCGAAAGCCCAAGATGTGCAGCTTTCTGGAGTGGAGAGACCTCAAGGTCGTGTATAAGAGGTGGGTGGACTCGGGAAGAGGCTTCATTTCACCTCATTGTATCCTGTTGGGGACGGACGCATTCACAGTGTTTTTCTCGGGCTGCATTGAAAAGTCGGAAGCTTCATTCATAACTTTTACGTTCAAATTCTAAATCAAAATTATTATTTTTTTGCACGTCCATTCGTTGTGTTTAACCCTCTGAACCTCAAGCCTCCGCCTCCCGGGATGGAAAAGCATGTTTTCTTCAAACAGTCGCCGAAACTACAGCCAGAAGCTGTAAAAAAAACTGTCAGATTTTCATCTTTCCGACGGTCCTTGAACGCATCATGTGGGAAACATATCACACGTGAGAACATCTCAACGTCATGCATTCACTAGGCAAGGCAAGTTTATCTGTATCGCACATTTCAACAACAAGACAATTCAAAGAGCTTCACATAAAACCTTTAAAAGCATCAAAACATGATGCAAGAGAAAAGAAGATTTAAAAATAATTAAGAACATTCATTTAAACATTAAAAACAGTCAGTAAAACATTAAAAAGCTTAAGAAAATAGAATAAAAGTTGCAGTTTAAGAAATTAAATACAGTAGTGAAGTGCAGAAATTTATTAAGATCCTTTAATCTGGTTCAATTAAAGGAAACAAACAGAAGAGTCTTCAATCTGGATTTAAAGGAGTTTAAAGGAGTTCAGGGTCTCAGCAGACCTGCAGCTTTCAGGGACTTTGTTCCAGATATACACGAGAATAACTACAGATACAATATCGTGTTTACATGAAACATGTCACACATGAGGACGTCTCTACATCGTGCATTCACGATAATTCAGAATATACAAACGGAATGTGATGTTTACGTTCTGAAGAGTGTCATATTCGGAGTAATGGTGGAATGTGAGCGCGTGAGAAGCAAAGCGTCGCCACACTCGTTCCGGTGTTTCATCGTCTCACCAGAATCAGCCGGGTCCATTGTGGCCTCCTTCACCCGCCGGCTGCGAGGGATCAGCTGACCGGCTCCTTTATTAGCCAATCATCACATGCCTAAAGAGTGCCTTCGGGATTATGGGGGATAAAGGAACTCATGGCAGAGCGAGGCTTAACGCGTACAGCCTTCTGGCTTTTAAGTGAATACCGAGCTGACCGGCAGCAGAGAGAGCAGCTCTCAGGACCCCGCTCATGTCGCTCTGCATAAAGCATGAAGTCAGCTTCTTGTATTTACTCTGTCAGGTCAATGGTGCAGTTTTCATGATTTAAAGATTCTTTGTAGAGATGCACCGATGTTCTTGGTCATATTTTCTCTCTTTCTGACTGTAATTATAACTTTATAATGTAAAAGACGGCGTACATAAACTTTTCTTTCAAGCACAATTTAAAGTGAATTGCATGGATCAAAAGGCCACCAAACTGCCCCCCCAAGGAGAAGGGGGGGGGGGTGGAAGCTAAGCTAACCCAGCTAGGACCTGAGGCTACTCCACTACCCAGCATGCTCTTGGGTGCCTGATGTCTGAGGCCCAATCTCAAGCTCCACCCTCGCGGACCCTGAGGCTCCCGCTGAGCCCGTGAGGGTTTAGTTCTGTCCCCTTGTCACATCGTTGAGTGTTTGAGTCTCTGGCAGACATGTTGAGCCCTTTATGAACCCTTTAGTAAGTTAGCATTAGATACCGACTTTGCCCAAGGGAATTACCCACAATTCATAGCAATGTGACGTTAAACACGGCGTTACCATGGAAGCATGGAGCCGTAAAAAAAAAGGTAAACAAAGAGGACACGTGGGTGTTCAGCCCGTAAATTACATTTACAACAACATTAAGGATTAAAGATGGGACATGAAAACACGTGAGATCAGAGGAATGCAAGCAGAGATTATATATATATATATATCTAAAAATATTTATTCATCAAACATTTCGTTTTGCTATCGAAGCTGTTTTTGACAAAAACGAGTAAATATATTATTTTAATGACGACTCATCTCGTGAGGAAAAGAACCTGGAAGATGTTCAGATCAGGGAGTAAAAAGTATAAAATAAATACCCACAATTGTACACAATATGTTTTTTACGTTGTCATGGTAACGTGGTATGTTGCAGCAAAGTGCCGTCCCATTCCTATTTACACCATGTCAAGCCCTCAGCCTCTCACACTCAACCACTTAACGTCAGTGAGTCCCTGAGGGGTCAGGGTCTGAGGGTTTAGGGTCTGAAGGTTTAGGGTTTAGGGGCACACTGGGACTGGGCCTAAGGGTCGCAGGACCTGGAGTGGCCTTGAGTGCTAGCTTAGTTAGCTTAGCTTCCATCTCGCCCCCCCCCTCTCCTTCTCCCTGGAGGACAGTTTGGTGGCCTCGGGTCCTAGCTTAGTTAGCTTAGCTTCCATCTCGCCCCCCCTCTCCTTCTCCCTGGAGGACAGTTTGGTGGCCTCGGGTCCTAGCTTAGTTAGCTTAGCTTCCATCTCGCCCCCCCCGTCCTCCCGTCCCCCCTCCTTCTCCCTGGAGGACAGTTTGATGGCCTCGGGTCCTAGCTGTGTTAGCTTAGCTTCAAATCTCAGCAGTGTATTCAGCCATATGCCACAAGTGCTCCAGTAATAAACACCAAAAAAAACATCAAATTCAAACGTGACTAAATTCCCGATGGCTACCGGTGCCGCGTACGAGGCCGGTCGGGCCCGGTGGATCGATGCCTCTCTGATTGTTTGGAGCGTCTGTCTCCGTGTTGCAGATACGCCAGCCTGTACTTCTGCTGCGCCGTGGAGGAGCAGGACAACGAGCTCATCACGCTGGAGATCATCCACCGCTACGTGGAGCTGCTGGACAAATACTTCGGCAGTGTGCGTTCTCTCCCGTCGGGTATCCGCTGCCATCGCACGTTTTTCCCGCCCGACTGAACCGCGACCTTAAAAATATTCACAGTTGGCGTTTTCTTTCTTTCGTTTTCTGAACAACAGGTTTGCGAGCTGGACATTATTTTCAATTTTGAGAAGGCTTACTTCATCCTGGACGAGTTCCTGCTGGGCGGAGAAGCTCAGGAGACGTCCAAGAAGACGGTGCTGAAGGCCATCGAGCAGGCCGACCTGCTGCAGGAGGTAAGACGGCTAACGGACACCACGGCTAACGGAAACCACGGCTAACGGAAACCACGAGGGAACAGCACCTTTCTCTCCACCTTTCTCCTGCTATATTAATAATCTGCCCTCGCTCTCCACTGTAACCGTCAAAGACGTTAAATTAAGTATGTTACACACGCACCGCTTCCTCAATTAAAGAGAGATTTCAATAATAGTAACAGCAAGTACAGCTTAATACTTTTTAATCCGTTGCACTTTATTATTTGTTTTCTGGCGTTTCCACTCAGTTTCTTTTTTTATTCCCAAATACGCACAACCTTAGATGAACGGGACACTCCCTACATATTTAAAATCGACCCGCCGATAAGAAATGTTGAAACATTAGAGCTCGACATTCACACACGTGTGTGTATGAATGATAGATAGATAGATAGATAGATAGATAGATAGATAGATAGATAGATACTTTATTAATCCCACAAGGGGAAGTTTTTTTCGCTACAACAAAATTTTTACATAAGAAAAGAACATTTTTTACAAAAGAAAAGAAGAATATATACAAAAATAGAATAGAAGAAGAAAAATGCACAATATATACAAAAAATAGAAAAGAATAATAATATTAAATTAAATTAACTAACAAAACGAAACAGTAGTGCAAGATGTAGCCAACAACAAACAAAAGTGCTATAGTTTGGTGGTTTATTTGGCCAGAGGCGATTTATTGTACAGTGTTATTGCAGAGGGCAGGATGTGTACAAACAATAACATCACCACCGTATTTATGCCTCATCGATGTTATTCTGAGTGTTGATGGAACAGCTACAACGTTAGCATAGCAGCTACAACGTTAGCATAGCAGCTACAACGTTAGCATAGCCAAAAGCCCTGATTCATCCAGACTCCATTCAGAAAACGCTCATTTTAAAACTGATTTGCTCGTCGTCCGGCTGAGAGACCTGACACAGCGTGAGATCAGACTTTTTTACGAATCAGCATCATTATTTAGTTAATTCGGCATAATTTTGATCCGTTTATTGCAATTAAATCAAAACAAAATCTGTTTATTTTGGTATCGTAAAGATGCGGTAAATGTATTTTTTTTTAACAATTATAATATTATGAACCCGGACTCGTTAGCGTTTGGTTTTCCGACATATCTGAGAGTTATTTCCACCGTGATCGTTGACGTTGATCTGCTAGTTAGATAGATAGATAGATAGATAGATAGATAGATAGATAGATAGATAGATAGATAGATAGATAGATAGATAAATATATTTCATTAATCCCGCAAGGGAATTTTTTTTTGGTACAGTAGCAGTTTTACATACAGATAAGAAAAGAACAATATATACAAAAATAGAATAAGAAGAAGAAAATAAGAAAAATGCACAATATATACAACAACACAAATAAACAAAATATATTAATCTGTCAAATTTGCGTGCGAGGGTAGTTTAAAGCCAACGTGTGAGTGGCGGACTCCGCCACTAACAATTAAAATGATTACGTATGTTTTGCAGCTATAAGTTTGATAGTCGGAGTGCTTGTGTGACATAGCAGTAAAAGCAGAGCAGCTAAAAAATATATCGAGAAATTGAATTGTTTCCCTTCTTGTGATTTTTATTTTCACCGGCTTCACTTCACCGGCCTCGTTGTCTCTCGTTTACTTCGCTTGATCTTGATTTCAGCTGACAGTTTTTTTTTTTTTTTCTCTCTTTGCCTCTGAATTCTTTCACCGTTGTGATTTGCAGAACATAGACTTTCAGATGCGCCTGTTTGCAGGTACGGTTTGTAGAAACCCTGAGCACCCTTCGCTGTAGCCGTAGATCTTTAGCCGTAGATGTGCTTTTAGAATTCACCAACACAGAAACTGCACATCGGCAACGGCAATATCCCGAGTGCCGGCAACACTCGAGATATGGAAGCTGCTGCTGTGTGTGTTTCTGATGTCTTTAACTCTTTAGGCACTAATCAATAACTCTCCTTCAGCGTCACGTTCTCACTCACAACTCGTCAAACACGGCAGCCTGGTCGGTGGCCTGGCGGCCCCTAGTGGCCGTGGTGATTATGACAGGAAGGAGGTCAGGTGACGTAATATAAAGAGCAACAAAGTCCAAACAAACGCAGGACTTTCACCCAGGAGACGGCTGTTCATGTCCTGAACGAAAACTCATTATGACTTGTTTTGAGTTACGTAATGTACTTAACGTCACATACGCAACACAGTAAGCTTTCCTACTTTAAGTTACTGTGGGGAACTTTTATCTGGTTCTGAACCGGTCTCAGTCTAGTCCTGATCCTCTAGTCCTGATCCTCTATAGACCTCAGTGTAGTCCTGGTCCTCTATAGACCTCAGTCTAGTCCTGGTCCTCTATAGACCTCAGTCTAGTCCTGGTCCTCTATAGACCTCAGTGTAGTCCTGGTCCTCTCTAGACCTCCATCAGTAACCAGACCACCAGAGAGAAGATGGTCTGGTTCTAGAGAGTTCTTCTTAAAGCTCCTCATCGGAGCCACCGGGTCGGATTCTGGTGAAACCAGATGACATCATGCAGGTTCACCAGAACCTCCTTCAGCTCAGACTCCAGCAGAGACCAGTCCACCGTGGACAGACCCAGATCCAGCAGAGACCAGTCCACCGTGGACAGACCCAGATCCGGCTTCACCTGCAGCCTCGGACCTGCAGTAGGAGCTCCGGAGGGAGGAGGAGAGCTCAGCTCCCGACAGCAGCAGCTCCTCCTCCTCCTCCAGGAGCAGAGCTCCTCCTCTCTGCTCCTCGACTCCACGCTGCTGGAGACCCAGGACGTGTTGCTGGACCCGCTGGAGGGAAGGGGAGCAACGGGAGAACCAGAACCAGGACTGAGAGGGTCAGACATGAAGGGGGAAATTATCTATAGAGACCAAAACTCTTTATTTCTGCTGTAAAGTTCATTTTAACACGAAGGTCAACGGGGATCGACTCGTTTTTGGAGCCTCAAGTGGCCGTTTGAGGAACTGCAGCGTTGCATTCTGAGGTTTACGCTCGGTCCCGACCGAGTCTCCATACGTGACGAGTTGTGAGTGAGAACATGTGCAGCAGCGTATCGACATGGTAAATATTAATAGTAGAAGTACAACGTAACATTCAGTAGCTGAGAGACTTTCATGTCTTTCTAAATGTTTTTAGACTCCTGAAAACTAACTGCAAGTACTTCAGACATGTTGTTCTCCCCTTCAGTGAGTCTCTACCCCAAATCCTCTCAGACACACTCCAGGGCTGAGGGGAGGAGAGCTCGGGTAGCAGCCCAGAAACAAAGCCTCGTTGTCTGCATTCCTGAGACCACACACACACACACACACACACACACACACACACACACTTCTGGCCCCGATTAGTAGTTCATTATTACAGAAACAAAAGACACAGGAGCGTCACTGCCATTAGGATTCGTGTGTTCATGAACATATCTTTACCTTGTGCTCTGAGAATTAACGAGACGTCTTGAATATGTTCCAACAGAGCTATTTAAGCGGTTATTTTAAATTTTTATAGACAATAAAAATAAATGCATTATTTGTTTATTTGTGAAACCCGCAGTCGTCTAGCTGAGACCTGATCCGTGTCGGCAGGTTGCGCAACATTCAGTCGTTTAGCCAGTGAGCCAAAATTTTGCTGTTAATGAGTTCTGGGAAGCAAAATCAGGTCACTGCTGACAAACCATTAACATCCAGCGGGAAACGGGGATGTGAACGGTGGAGAACGACCGATACTGGACTGTTGGGGGATTATTTACTCACAAAACAAAATGTTTATGCAAAATGTTCCTCAAATGTTGTTATTTGGGATAAAGAAACGCACTAAAGCAGAATATTTTGCAGCTTGAAATATGAGTATGTGCTGCAGAACAAACTCGAAATAAGAAAAATGTGGATCAAATAAAATATTTTATTTTTCATATATTCTAAGGTACACTGATGTAATGAGATCAGCTAATATCGGCCAATAATATCAGCCTATTGATGTATAGAGAGGTTAAGTCCCGCCTCTTCCTGTTGGTCACCATACCATCGTATTTCTGAAAACAGTATTTACGGTAGTCAACGTCTTAAAGCTGCATTCTCTCTCCTGACCACCAGGGGGCGACTCCTCTGGTTGTATAGAAGTCAAAGCTTCATGTGTTAAAGCTGCATTCTCTCTCCTGACCACCAGGGGGCGACTCCTCTGGTTGTATAGAAGTCTATAGAAAATGACTCTACTTCTCTCTTGATTTATTCCCTCAGTAAACATTGTAAACATGAGTTTATGTCTCAATCTCTAGTTTCAAGTCTTCTTCAATACAGCATGATGTTCATTTAGTAAATTATGGTCCATTTAGAGTCAAACAGACCATAAAGCAGGGGATGCTTTAGGGCGGGGCTACAAGGTGATTGACAGGTCTCTCGTCGCTCCTCCTCAGTCCATATATGGTCACTTCCTGTTCACTGGTTGCAAAAAAACCAAGATGGATTGAATTGTGACCATGAAGGAGTTGTGCTGCCTGTGTGAAGACTTTACTAACGGCACTGAATGGAAAATGCTCCGATTAATCATTCTGTATGTTTTCTCCATTTGAAATGGTGAAAAAGAAAAATAACAATAACCTATGTTATAAAAGTATGTCACATATACTAATAATATTAATTCTGCAGGTTTTTTCTCAGTGTTTCTGGACCCAAATTAACCATTTTACACAATTATCATCCTCTAATATTAAAGATATTAAAGAATAAGTGTTATTCTATTCTCAACAAAGCCCATGAAGAGACCAAAACCAATTTATATCAGTTTAAGTGAACGTGCATTCTCTCTCCTGACCACCGGGGGGCGACTCCTCTGGTTGTATAGAAGTCAAAGCTTCATGTGTTAAAGCTGCATTCTCTCTCCTGACCACCAGGGGGCGACTCCTCTGGTTGTATGGAAGTCAAAGCTTCATGTGTTAAAGCTGCATTCTCTCTCCTGACCACCAGGGGGCGACTCCTCTGGTTGTATGGAAGTCAAAGCTTCATGTGTTAAAGCTGCATTCTCTCTGCAGAATATCTTCACCTCTTTACCTTTCTGAGGGGAACTGAAGCTGTTATCCATGTTCTCTTAAAGACACAAGACTCCATTGACAAAAACAGTGATTTAACCATAACGTGTTTTTGTCGTTTTTCTTACAACAACGCAGCTTCACAGCACAAACGAAGGCGACACATCAGCGTTTTGTCAGCTTATCGTTGGCTTCGGTCTTCTTCTCGGGACTTGTTGAGAAAAACAAAATCGACTAAAACATCGCAATAATTCGCAGCATCATCTGTGGACCGAAAGAAAAAAGAGCTTATTGTGAGAAATCCCATCAAATCCAGAAATGTCTCTGAGAACCCAGAGGGGGAACTCTTGAGTAATCAGACTCCTCCTCCTCGGTGTAATTATCTAATCAGGCTAATTATTTGACCTGTTACGACACCAGGGTGCAAATCATGTCGAGATGCAGAATTTCCTCATGTGTTGACACATTTTTCTTTCTTTTTTTTTAAGATGTCACTTGTAAAATAACACCGGGGCACATTTTGAGTGAGCGCCTCTGGCTTCAGCTATAATTATGTGGAAAAAACACACCACTACGGGGGATTTCGGGTCCAAGTTATTTTAATAAGCCTTTAATGAAACATTTCTCGGGAGCTGGTCGTTACTCCGCTGCCAGATTTAGCTTTTCTTTTTTTTCTCGCCTCAGAAGAATTTGCTGCTCAGCTCAACTTTTGCATCATGTGAGCAGAGGGGCGTCTTTTATTGTGGCGGGGCAGCGTTTTTTTTAATATGTGTGGAGGTTCCTGAGAGCTGCTTTGTTCTGTTTTATATTTGTGTCCTTATATATATATATATATATATATAAAAAAAAAAAAATCTTTGCCTCACAGGTGTGATGGTCCCAAATATGGTCTCTGAGTCCTCTGGTCTTTTCCAGAATTAGGATGCTGAGGTGAATACTCTGTGTGGATTTAGGACGTCCCCCTAGTTCCTGCTGGTTCACACCAGGATCCTGGTCTAGCTAGTCTCCCCACAGCCAGTTTGTACTGAAAACAAAAGTCTGTTTTCGTCTGTTTATGTTTATGTTTATGTAACGTCTCATTGTCTTCTAACACATGTGTTCGTATGATTACACCCCTACAGTTTTGTGTTGTGCCCCCCCCCCCCCCCCTCCCTATTCTTATTACTTAAAGGGCCAGTGTGTAGGATTAAGGGGAGCGGAAATATAATTATCACTGCAACAACTAAACGATTAAATCAATTAGATAGATAAATAGATAGATAAATACTTTATTAATCCCTTAAGGGGGATTTTTTTCGGTACAGCAGCATTTTTACATAATAAAAGAACAATATGTACAAAAATAGAATGGAAGAATAAAATAAGAAAAATGCACAATATATACAACAAATAGAATAGAATAATAATATTAATTTAAATTAACTAACAAAACTTAAATTAAAATCATATTCAGTTGGTTGCAATCTGCAACCTCACCACTAGGTGGCACTAAATCCTTCACACTGTCCCTTTAAGTAAGACAGACTTGTGGATGTATTTTCCCAAAGACCTTCAGAAAGAATGTTAAATTCAGATATACGCTCTTTGTTTGTTTGACTTTAGATAAGAAGGAAAAGTAGAATACCCGATTAAGTCGTGGAATAGTTTGACATTTTGGGAAAGGCTAGCTGTTTCCAGTTTTTATGCTAAGCTAAGCGACCTCTGGCTCTAGCTCAATGTTTACTGTACAGGCATGAGATTGGTATCTTTTTTCTCATCTGTGCTAAGCTAAGCTAACCAACCATATTCATTTTACAGACATGAGATTGGTATCCATCTTCTCATCTATGCTAAGCTAACCAAACACATGTATTGTACAGTTATGAGAGTGGTATCTGCTCATCTATGCTAAGCTAACCAAACATGTATTGTACAGTTATGAGAGTGGTATCTACTCATCTATGCTAAGCTAACCAGCCATATTTATCGTACAGTTATGAGAGTGGTATCTGCTCATCTATGCTAAGCTAACCAAACATGTATTGTACAGTTATGAGAGTGGTATCTACTCATCTATGCTAAGCTAACCAACCAGATTTGGTATCTATTTTCTCACCTAAATCTCAGCAAGAAAGCGAACAAGTTTTATTCATCGAGAAAAAACTTTCCCTTTGAATCCATAAATGTGGATCAGCGGTGAAAGTATTTATTCCCCAAACGGTGACTTTGGTATTTTCCTCCCTGGAACCTATTTCCCACGTTTATGTGTCTAAGTGACATCACCGACACCAGCCGCTAAACGGCCTGAATTTTAATCTCAACGTCTCCTTTAGTCACTCAGATGCAGAAACATGGTTTAAAAAAAAAGAAAAGTGACCCTTTAAGTGACCCTTTAAGTGACCTTTAAGTGACCTTTAAGTGACCCCTGCAGCCTGCTGCATGCCCTGTGGATGAGGTGGCTGTTATGACTCAATGTTTGCTTCTCTGTGTGCGTTTGTCTCCC
Organism: Ophiodon elongatus; assembly: GCA_016806645.1. Classification (NCBI taxonomy): domain Eukaryota; kingdom Metazoa; phylum Chordata; class Actinopteri; order Perciformes; family Hexagrammidae; genus Ophiodon; species Ophiodon elongatus. Next base: position 1,324 of record JACSYO010001376.1, on the reverse strand, counting down.
CATGCAGCCCCGTCATGAGTACTTTAATGTGCCTGTGTACTGATTGGCTGCCATCGCTGCTGCTGCTGCTGCTGCTGCTGCTGCTGCTATCATCGTCCCTGCATGCTGAGCTCCTCAGGCACCTTTACCCTCCGAGCACCCGCCACCGTGATTGGTTCACTGTGGGTGTCACAGCACCCTCAGCGGCATTTATTCAAATAAATACCTCGCTGTCGTGACACGATATTGTCACAGCAGTAAAAATTTAAAAAATAACCACGGTAATTGATCCACACTGATGCTGGGTCGGGTGTTTCCTCTGGAGGATTGAAAATCAATTAAAACTGAAGTCAGTCTTCAGTGTGTTTAGTGATGATGTGTAATAACGTATTTTGTGGCGACATATTGTTACGTGCCTGTCATTCGTGCATTCGTCATTGGTTGAAATGGCTAAAAAAAAAAAATATTCACTCTCCATGCAAACAAACAGAAGCACGCGGCTCTTTATTACGCAAGATGACGTCATCGGACGTCCTGATTTTTTTAAAAAAAAAATTTAATGCGTGAACACGAGATCTCTAAACGACTGCGTCCACTTCTCATGCACAGTCCGTGGGTTCAGGGTGAGCAGATCAAGGGCGGGTCTCCTCGCCATCGGGAGAATGACGTCATTCTGCATATTAATTAGCCGCGCGATGCACGGAGAGTTTGTTTTTGGGATGGATGGCTGTCTGCCGGACAAATGGGGGTGTTTTCAGGCCGTCGTGGCTTCAGACTAACGGCATGCACGCCTTTCTGTTCGCGTCACGTGACTCAAAAAGTCTCGACTCAAGGGTCACTTACTAGATTTCCTTTGGAGCTTTCAACCACCCGGCCTGAAAGAGTGTTGAGAATTATTTTAGTTTTCAGAGGATTTTTCTTTTCTTTTTTTTTTACCTGTTTTATAAACTTTCAAGCTCAACAAATATTTTTCAGTGAGCGGCTGATATACTAATTGTTTAAAAGATTACTTTTTCTTTTTTAAATTTCATTTTAATCAAGATAACGGTGCGTTTAATTTGTTTTTATATCGCTGGTTTTTAACTCTGTATTTTAACCAGATGATGGATTTTAGTCGTCGGCCGTCCGGATGTTAATCCAACATTCCTGTTTATTATGTCCACGAGGTTTTCATCCAATCAGTTTCATGCTTCATGTTTCTGCCGGTTCCCTCGTTGGTCTTGTTCCTGTATGATGTCATGCTGTTACAATTTAGTTTGAAGTATTTGAATCGTAGGTTTTGTCCCTGATGTGATTTGTAGGAGTTGTATTTTTTTAATCGGATCAAACCAGACGACCAAACGGC
>JACSYO010001375.1:17500-28585 GCA_016806645.1 Ophiodon elongatus | reverse complement strand
TACTACCTGTTCAGGTACTCTGTGTACTACCTGTTCAGGTACTCTGTGTACTACCTGTTCAGGTACTCTGTTCTCTACCTGTTCAGGTACTCTGTGTACTACCTGCTCAGGTACTCTGTTCTCTCCCTCAGGTACTCTGTGTACTACCTGCTCAGGTACTCTGTTCTCTACCTGTTCAGGTACTCTGTGTACTACCTGTTCAGGTACTCTGTGTACTACCTGTTCAGGTACTCTGTGTACTACCTGTTCAGGTACTCTGTGTACTACCTGCTCAGGTACTCTGTTCTCTACCTGTCAGGTACTCTGTTCTCTACCTGCTCAGGTACTCTGTTCTCTACCTGCTCAGGTACTCTGTGTACTACCTGCTCAGGTACTCTGTTCTCTGAGGAACCCTCTCCCTGTGTTCCCTCTACAGGTGACGACAGGTACGGCAGGAAGCTGATCACCTTCAGCAGCTGCTGTTTGCCTCCATCTCACCAGCTGAACCACCACCGCCTGCTGGAGTGAGTCCAGACCGGGTCCTCTACCTGGAGCAGGTCTACCTGAACACACCTGTGTGGAGCAGGTCTACCTGGGGGTTTGTGTGGGGGTCTACCTGGTGGTCTACCTGAACACACCTGTGTGGAGCAGGTCTACCTGGTGGTCTACCTGAACACACCCGTGTGGAGCAGGTCTACCTGGTGGTCTACCTGAACACACCGTGTGGAGCAGGTCTACCTGAATTGCACACCTGTGTGGAGCAGGTCTACCTGGTGGTCTACCTGAACACACCTGTGTGGAGCAGGTCTACCTGGAGCAGGTCTACCTGAACACACCTGTGTGGAGCAGGTCTACCTGGTGGTCTACCTGAACACACCTGTGTGGAGCAGGTCTACCTGGAGCAGGTCTACCTGAACACACCTGTGTGGAGCAGGTCTACCTGGTGGTCTACCTGAACACACCTGTGTGGAGCAGGTCTACCTGGAGCAGGTCTACCTGAACACACCTGTGTGGAGCAGGTCTACCTGGTGGTCTACCTGAACACACCTGTGTGGAGCAGGTCTACCTGGTGGTCTACCTGAACACACCTGTGTGGAGCAGGTCTACCTGGTGGTCTACCTGAACACACCTGTGTGGAGCAGGTCTACCTGGAGCAGGTCTACCTGAACACACCTGTGTGGAGCAGGTCTACCTGGTGGTCTACCTGAACACACCTGTGTGGAGCAGGTCTACCTGGAGCAGGTCTACCTGAACACACCCGTGTGGAGCAGGTCTACCTGGTGGTCTACCTGAACACACCTGTGTGGAGCAGGTCTACCTGGTGGTCTACCTGAACACACCCGTGTGGAGCAGGTCTACCTGGTGGTCTACCTGAACACACCCGTGTGGAGCAGGTCTACCTGGTGGTCTACCTGAACACACCCGTGTGGAGCAGGTCTACCTGGTGGTCTACCTGAACACACCCATGTGGAGCAGGTCTACCTAGTGGTCTACCTGGTGGTCTACCTGAACACGCCTGCAGTCAGAAACATGTGTTCCTTCTGCAGGTACCTGAAGTTCACCTTGGACCAGTACGTGGAGATGGACTACATCCTGGTCTACTTCCATCACGGCCTGAGGAGCAGCAACAAGCCGTCTCTCAAGTGGCTACGGGAAGCGTACGGCGAGTTCGACAGGAAGTGAGTCGCCTCCACTTCCTGTTCTGTTGTTGTGCTCATTATGCATTCATTATGCGTAAAGCTGTACTACTGGGCTCCACGTATATTATTATTATTATTATTATATAATTATGTATTCGTAGAATTAGATTCCAGTTTCTGCCTCGCGTGATCCAAATATTCTGATTCATATTTGTTTTTAAAACATTTTCAGTTTTCTCTCCCACACGAAGGAAGGAATCACCAACTACTTATATTTATGAAAGAAAGTTGATTTAATAAAAATGAATATATTAACTTAATTAAAATTTCGGATTTTGTTGAAGGATTTTATTTTTTTTACTTGATGACATCATAAAATATGACGACAGACATTTGAAGCTTCAAATGAAAATATTCAACAAAAATGTTTTTTAGAACATTGACTAAAATATTTACAATCAGTGAATAAATTAATAAAGTATTTTTTTTAAAGTTAATTTTCATCAAAAAATTCTAAAAGTCTCAAATATTTTTACATAATTTAACCACTTTATTATTTCCTTTCCAGCAATGTTGTGTTTGAAATAAATTTAGAAACATCAATCAAACTTTTAAACAAATTAAATATAAATACCTGTAAATTATGGGTTAATTTACCAAAAAAATAAAATGTTCCCAAATCATGTTTTTCTTTTTTTTGACAACTATTTATTTGGCAATATATTGGTGTATTTATGACAGAATGTAAAAAAAAAAATCTAGAAAATTGTTATTTTTTATCATTTACATAAAAATATTCAGATGGAAACTCAGAACTGTGTCTGATTGTTTTCAACAGATACAAAAAGAACATGAAGACTCTGTACGTCGTCCATCCCACCAACTTCATCCGGATCGTCTGGAACCTCTTCAAACCTCTGATCAGGTAAAACACGCCGGAACCCAAACCCTCGGACTTTAAAGGTTCTCGAACTTTAAAGGTTCTCGGACATTAAAGGTTCTCTGGTCTCGAACTTTAAAGGTTCTCGAACTTTAAAGGTTCTCGGACATTAAAGGTTCTCTGGCCTCGAACTTTAAAGGTTCTCGAACTTTAAAGGTTCTCGGACATTAAAGGTTCTCCGGCCTCGGACATTAAAGGTTCTCCGGCCTCGGACATTAAAGGTTCTCTGGCCTCGGACTTTAAAGGTTCTCCGGCCTCGGACTTTAAAGGTTCTCTGGCCTCGGACATTAAAGGTTCTCTGGCCTCGGACATTAAAGGTTCTCCGGCCTCGGACATAGGTTCTCCGGCCTCGGACATTAAAGGTTCTCCGGCCTCGGACATTAAAGGTTCTCTGGCCTCGGACTTTAAAGGTTCTCCGGCCTCGGACTTTAAAGGTTCTCTGGCCTCGGACATTAAAGGTTCTCTGGCCTCGGACATTAAAGGTTCTCCTGTTTCTTCTTCAGTCATAAGTTCGGGAAGAAGCTGACGTACGTGAACTACCTGACGGAGCTCAGAGAACACCTGAACTACGAGCAGCTGATCGTCCCTCCTGATGTTCTCAGGTACTCTTCACCCAGGAGGACTGCTGGTCTCAGCCGAGTGGGGACGCCCCCGAAACCCGGTTCTAAAGGAGAACCGGGTCTCCTTTAGACCTGGTTCTAAAGATAAAACCCAGAGTATTGATCTGGTTCTGCTATCGGTTCTTTATTGGTCCCGGAGTGAGACGTCCTCGTCTCTTTGTCTCTTTGTCTCCTTGTCTCCTTGTCTCTTTGTCTCTTTGTCTCCTTGTCTTCTTGTCTCCTTGTCTCCTTGTCTCCTTGTCTCCTTGTCTCCTTGTCTCCTTGTCTCCTTGTCTCTTGTCTCCTTGTCTCTTTGTCTCCTTGTCTCTTTGTCTCCTTGTCTCCTTGTCTCTTTGTCTCCTTGTCTCTGTCTCGCTTGTCTCTTTGTCTCTTTGTCTCTTGTCTCCTTGTCTCTTGTCTCCTTGTCTCTTGTCTCCTTGTCTCTTGTCTCCTTGTCTCCTTGTCTCTTGTCTCTTGTCTCCTTGTCTCTGTCTCGTCTTGTCTCTTTGTCTCTTTGTCTCTTGTCTCCTTGTCTCTTGTCTCCTTGTCTCTTGTCTCTTGTCTCCTTGTCTCTTGTCTCCTTGTCTCTTGTCTCTTGTCTCCTTGTCTCCTTGTCTCCTTGTCTCTTGTCTCTTGTCTCCTTGTCTCCTTGTCTCTTGTCTCCTTGTCTCTTGTCTCCTTGTCTCTGTCTCAGTACAGAGAGGATTGTCTGTTTGTCTTACCAACCAAACAGCTGAATTGAATGTTTCTTTAACATCGGTTCATTTTAATGCAACACTTAAAGTGATTTTTAACAAAAGTTTGATTTTGGTTGATTTTCCTGAGGGAAGCGTTTCGTGACACGTGATGTGTTCAAGGACCGTCGGAGAGCTGAAAACCAGACGATGATGTCGTGGTTCTCAGTCGGAGCGTAAACATCATCGTCATCATCATCGTTGTTGTTGTTGTTGTTTTGTGTCGTCTCTCAGACACGATGAAAAGCTGCGAGCGGCTCAGAAAGGAGGACCCCCCCCCTCAGTGAGGACCCCCCCTCCCCGACCCCCCCTCCCCACGCAGCAGTTCGGAGTCAGTCTGCAGTAGTGAGTCTGTTTATATATATATATTATTTTTATATATATATATATATATATATATCTGTCAGTAAATGTCCCGATGTTGAGACGTTGTTTGTTGAACAGCATCCTGGAGAAGAACCGGGAGGCCACGGTCCCGCCGGTGATGCAGCAGACGGTGAGCTACCTGACGGAGAAAGGTGAGCTGATGATGTCATCGCTCTGAGATCCAGACAAAGACCTGGGTCTCTAGAGACCTGTGTATTATTCTATAATAATAATAATAATTATTATTATTATAGAATAATAATTATAGAATAATAATTATAATTATAGAATCATTATTATTATACTAATTCTATAATTATTATTCTATAATATTATTATTATAGAATTATTATTCTTATTATTCTAGAATAGTAATTCTAGAATGTAAAGTCCCCAAACGTTGCAGAACAAATGGATGTTGAATTCAGATTAGTGGAAGCTGTCATTGTGTTGTTAATAATTAATAATTAATGTCTCAGGTCTGAGGACCGAGGGGATCTTCAGGCGTTCAGCTCGGGTTCAGCTCATCAAGGACGTCCAGAGGCTCTACAACCTGGGTGAGCGGGGTCTCCCCCCCCGAGTGGCAGGGGCCTCTGTCTATCCTGCTCGGGGTCTCCCCCCCCGAGTGGCAGGGGCCTCTGTCTATCCTGCTCGGGGTCTCCCCCCCCCGAGTGGCAGGGGCCTCTGTCTATCCTGCTCGGGGTCTCCCTCCCCGAGTGGCAGGGGCCTCTGTCTATCCTGCTCAGTGTGTTGATGAAGGCTAAGTCTCTGGTCGTGATGCCTTCAGGGAAACCGGTGAACTTCGATGAGTACGGAGACGTTCACGTTCCTGCTGTGATCCTCAAGATGTTCCTCAGGGAGATGCCAGAACCCCTGCTCACCTTCAGGGTCTACAGCCAGGTCCTGGACCTCCTCAGTGAGTAGGGGAGTCTACAGCCAGGTCCTGGACCTCCTCAGTGAGTGAGGGGGGTCTACAGCCAGGTCCTGGACCTCCTCAGTGAGTAGGGGGTCTACAGCCAGGTCCTGGACCTCCTCAGTGAGTAGGGGGGGTCTACAGCCAGGTCCTGGACCTCCTCAGTGAGTAGGGGGGGCGGGGCTTTGTGTTCGTTCCTGAAGCTTGTTGACATCAAACTTTGTTGCTTTCTGTGAAGAAGAGTTATTTGTTGTTGTTGTTGTTGTTGTTGTTGTTGTTGACGTGCCTCCCCCTCTCAGACGTGGAGAGCAGTCTGAGGGTCAGCAGGTGTAAACAGATGATGGAGAATCTTCCTGAACATCATTTCATCGTCACAAAGTTCCTTCTGAGTTTCCTTCATTCGGTACGAAGGATCAATAATCATGAGACCAGACATCTGGATATGTAGATATATGTAGATATATGTAGATATATGTAAATATATGTAAATCTGTGACCCCTCCAGGTGTCTCAGCAGAGCCTCGTGAACAAGATGAGTCCCTCTAACCTGGCCTGTGTGTTCGGGGTGAACCTGGTTTGGCCTCGAACCGGATCCGTGTCTCTGACGGCTCTGACCCCCATCAACATCTTCACCGAGATCCTCATCGAACACTTCCACACCGTGTTCGGGTCCCGCTGCCCACCTGCACAGGTACCCCCCAGACCTGTAGACCACCACCCACCTGCACAGGTACTCCCCAGACCTGTAGACCACCATCCACCTGCACAGGTACCCCCCAGACCTGTAGACCACCACCTACCTGCACAGGTACCCCCCAGACCTGCACAGGTACCCCCCAGACCTGCACAGGTACCCCCTAGACCTGCACAGGTAACCCCCTGAACCTGTAGACCACCACCACACACACCTGTACAGTTAACCCCTGAACCTGTAGACCACCACACACCTGTACAGGTAACCCCCCCAGACCTGTAGACCACCACACACCTGTACAGGTAACCCCCTGAACCTGTAGACCATCTGCACAGGTAACCCCCTAAACCTGTACACCACCACACACCTGTACAGGTAACCCCCTGAACCTATAGACCACCTGTACAGGTAACCCCCTGAACCTGTAGACCACCACACACCTATATAGGTAACCCCCTGAACCTGTAGACCACCTGTACAGGTAACCCCCTGAACCTGTAGACCACCTGTACAGGTAACCCCCTGAACCTGTAGACCACCACACACCTGTATAGGTAACTCCCTGAACCTGTAGACCATCACACACCTATATAGGTAACTCCCTGAACCTGTAGACCACCTGCGCAGGTAACCCCCTGAACCTGTAGATAACCACACACCTGTATAGGTAACCCCCTGAACCTGTAGACCACCACACACCTATATAGGTAACTCCCTGAACCTGTAGACCACCTGCGCAGGTAACCTCCTGAATCTGTAGACCACCACACACCTGCACAGGTAACCCCCTGAACCTGTAGATAACCACACACCTGTATAGGTAACCCCCTGAACCTGTAGACCACCACACACCTGCACAGGTAACCCCCTGAACCTGTAGACCACCACACACCTGCACAGGTAACCCCCTGAACCTGTACACCACCACACACCTGCACAGGTAACCCCCTGAACCTGTAGACCAGGAGGACATTGATGGATAGTTTCTCCTGCTCCTCAGAAGATGAACCTTCACTTCAGATTACTTTATTTTATTTGCCTTTAATCGTTTGTTACAGTATTAATTAAATTCACTTGATTTGTTTCATGTGTATTTTGTGTTGAGATGAGATATATATATATATATATATATATATATATATATATATATAAATATAAATAAAAAATTAACACTTAAAGATGTTTTTGTAACTATTTAATAACTTCAAGGAGAAACGCTGGTTTCGGGTGTCTGATAAATAGAATGATGACTTTTCATATTGAGATAATTCTGTATTATTAATATTAATTAATATAATTAACATAATTACATCGACATGAAAACAGACGCTTGAAACACTGGAAACCTTTTTGTTCTTGAATTTTGTTTATTAATGATTCCATTTTTCGTAAGAACTTGGTACAAAAAAGTGAGACTACTCTTTACTCATTTACCAACTTCCATCAATCCACGTTTTAATGCATCGTATGAAGAGAAACTACATTGGCATATTAAGACAAACACTTCCTATACACACTATCCACTGGACAGCCCCGCGTCAACCACAGAGAAAACTACGCCCAACACACATCTCAGCTCCATCGCAACGTGTCGTCGTCATGGTGATAAATAAAACATCCAACAAGCTCCAAGTCAGAAGTCAGAACGCGAAACAATAAAATCCAACGTTCTGTGTTCTTCGTTTTTTTTTTTTTGCTTCTTGATAAAAGAATATAAAAATGTTCTAACTTCTTCTCTTTTTTTTTTTTCTCGTTTGTTCAAATGTTGTGTCGTGTATTAAAATAGATCTGTTTACGCTGCACAGTTTCTCCCGGAGAAGAGTTCTAGAGACGTGAGGAGGGTTTGTTTGTTTTAGGGTTCTGAAGCGCTGATATGGTTCCGTCGGGTTCCGTCGGGTTCTGTAACGATATGCATCACGTGGTACGTCCTGACTCCTCACTGATTATGATTTATTCATTTTTAAAGGCAGGTTGGGCTCAACGTTAGTCTGCTGGTCCCTCAGATCCAGAGCCTGGTGGGGTTCTGTATGGAAGCTCATTAACGCCACTAATGTGAGAAGCTTTCTCAAAGTAACGACCTAATATCTCAAAATAATAATAAGTCAACGGTTTCTCATTACATCTCAAGTCATTATTAAAGCCGTTATATTAAGTCTTTATTTTATTTTGAGATATTAAGTCTTTATTTTGAGAGGATTCTCACAGGATCTTTTTTTGTTGCTAATATTTCATCAGATTTTTTTTATTTTAATTATTTTAATTGGACTTCTTTAAGAGCTCCAACAACTTGACACAAAGTTTTTTTATGAACCGGATAAAATCTGTTGGTTTAAATTGTGAACGTTAAAATATCGGAGGTTTTCTTCCTGCCGTGTTTTTAAATATTTTTAAATGTCGGCGCTGAAACGAGACCATCAGCATCTTAAACTTTAATAACATGATGTAATATTTAATATTTAATTACATAATATAATATTTAATGCAGCTGGCTATAACTAACTGATATGAGACGCGTCAGGATTAAATTAACATATAGAAGTAAAAGTACTCGGCCCTCGGGAGTGTTATTATTATCTTTATTATATTTCATTACTTCACGTTATTGCGACACACTGACGTGTAGGTAGAATATGAATATTAACTCCTTTATGTCTCGTTAGTTCTATAAAAATACAAGTTTATAGGTTAAATCATGAAGTTACTTCAGTACAAAGTGCAGTATTTCCCTCTGAATCATACAGAGGTAGAAGTATAACGTATGAAGTACAATAAAGTAAAATTACTTGTTTACGGAGTAAACAAACGTGACTGAACTTTTTTATTTTGTGACTATTTATCGTGTTGTTTACTTTGTGAAACACTAATTATGCTCCTGAAGCTCTGGATTTATATTTATTATATTCAGGGAACAAAATTAATTTGTAATTTGAGGGGAAATTTAACAAAACCTTCATCGGCAGACGTCAACCAGGCTCTGTGTTCTGAGGAAGCACATTTTTTTTATATATATATATATATATATATATATATATATATAAACAAATGTGTATTTTCTTTTTAACCTTGACTTCACCGCTCGCTGTATGAAATGTTCCAGTAATTCATAATTCACGAGTACTTGAGGTCTGTGCATCTCTGTCCAAAGTGTTTTATGAATAACAGACGTTTATTTATTAGCTTCTCAAATGTGAATATACGTTTAGTTTATAGTTAAAAGACGTTTCCTGTGTTATGAGTTATTAGTTGGAGGTTTTGTCTTTTTGTTTTTGTTCAGAAACAAAACGAGATGGAAGCTGAAGAAGAAATGAATCGATAATAAAATCAGGATTTAAACAAAAGGTGAAACTGAACGTCTGGTTTCTTTGGATGAGAACACAGACCTGCTGGCACTCTGGGGCCTCCGTATTATTTATGATGACGTGGATCTCCTCTGGGGGGCGCTCCACCATTAAGAACCAAACTCAGGTGATATGATGAGGAATCTTAACGGGTTCCTTCTCTCCTTAAAGGCATTTGTTCATGTTTGTGCATCAACACCTCGACTGTGGAAATAACTAAATCTAGTTCTGAACACTGAGACTGAACCTTTCTGGACCAGCAGGAAGACGAGCAGGACACGGGACCCGGGACACGGGGGACGGGACACGGGACACGGGACACGGGACACGGGACACGGGACACGGGGGACGGGACACGGGACACGGGACACGGGGCCCGGGATGGGACGCCTCCGTCCCCCGGGGCCTCCGGCAGCCGGAGAGCTCTCTGGCTGTCGGCAACACGCTCAGAAACACCAGCAAAACAAAGAGGAGTAAAAGTAGGCAGGAAGAAAAGAAGCAAACACAACGTTGAAAGATGATCCCAGTACAAAAACAAAGAAAAAGGTTTTTGGCATATTTTCTATACTGGTTTAAAGGGGAGGGGGGGCACTGGTTTAAAGGGGAGGGGGGGCACTGGTTTAAAGGGGAGGGGCACTGGTTTAAAGGGGAGGGGCACTGGTTTAAAGGGGAGGGGCACTGGTTTAATGGGGAGGGGCACTGGTTTAATGGGGAGGGGCACTGGTTTAAAGGGGAGGGGCACTGGTTTAAAGGGGAGGGGCACTGGTTTAATGGGGAGGGGCACTGGTTTAAAGGGGCGGGGCACTGGTTTAAAGGGGCGGGACACTGGTTTAATGGGGAGGGGCACTGGTTTAAAGGGGAGGGGCTTGGAGTCTCTTCGTTGACCCGCTGGCTTTCTGTCACGGCAACACAACCAACAACGTGACGTTTATTCTCTTTCAGCCTCGGCAACTTTACTGGCAACTTTTTTTTGGATATTTTGAATTCTAAGAGCGAAAACTAAAACCATGTGATATGTTCCATGTTCTTGTTTCTATGCCGGCGTACCGGGCATTGTGGGTAATAAATGACTAAAATACAGAGTCGTGGGAGGAGGGCAATAAACCAACTCACGAACAACATTAATGAGACTTTAAGTCGTAAACTAAAAACTTCTTCTGAATATTTTATTTCTGAATCCAAACACTGAAGTTATTTTTCTCGTTAATTTACAACTTTAATCTTCTTGGCATGTCAACCCTTTATGTTTTATTATTTATGTTTTATTATTTATGCCGTTGTGTGTCCCGTTGTCGTCTGTGTTGCCGTGGGAACAGAAAACAAACAGGTGAACGTTCAGAGACTCACCTGTTCAGACGTGTGACTTCAGTAAAAAAACAGAAAACCTGCAATGATAATCATAATAATCATAATAATAATACAACATATGTACAACGATCCCCTTGAATACTCAAACTTACATTTATCAACAGGCATCAGCATGAAAATACTAAAATCTCCACTAGAAACGCTAATTTCTGTAGTTTTATCTTAAATACTTTTTTCTTTGACTTTAACTCTATTAATACTGAAAAAAAGTTATTCTCTGTTTTTGTTTGAAGGCTCGTATGCGTTCACATACACGATGAAAACATTTTCCTGAATTATTATGGCAAACCCTTGTTCTTGGAGGATGAGGAGGAAGGTCTACTGGGTCTATCTGTACAGCCCTCGACTCAGAACAATAATCATACCTGTTAAAAAAGGGAAATATCTTTTGGACCGCACACAGGAACTCCTGTCGTGTTCCCGCGGCAGCAGCAGTCGTCTAACTTTTGTAATAAATACATTAAGGCCAAGAACATTAATAAATAGAAAATAACATAAAAAAAGAAATCTCGTA
>JACSYO010001375.1:5000-12500 GCA_016806645.1 Ophiodon elongatus | reverse complement strand
AGACGGGAGGGCAGCAGGGGCCCCTGGAGGCCCCTCAGTGCTGCTGGGGGCCTGAGGCTGGATTATTATCACCTGGTAGAAACAAACACATTAATCACTCAGTTATTAAACGATTACTTCAGAACAGAAATATTATTTTATTTATTATTTTTTATTTGTGATCAGAAGAAAAAATTTAAATTTCACATCTGAAACTTGTGATTTTCTGAAAATAAATTTTATAAAGTTAATGTTTAACCAAATCTACATGTGTTTAATTTTTGTAAACGGAATCAGAAATCAAAATCACAAACAAGAGAACAAATTATCTTTTAAACATTTTTTTAACAAAATCAAAACAGATATTTAGAACAAAATCTATAAAGTTTTCTTAAAAACAAAATCTAAAAAATCTTTTTAAAATAAATCTTAAAAATCTTTTAAAACTGAATCATAGACTCGGTGAGTGTATAATATATATATACTAATATACATACATTCATATATATATATATATATAAATATATGTAAATATATATATATACATATATATATATATATATATATATATATATATATATATGTATATATGTATATATGTAAATATATAAATATAAATAAATATATATATATATATATATATGTACACATATACATATAAATATAACTATAACGGGTTGTTGGTGGAGAGTGGGGGCGTCACCTTGACGGCCTCGCTGACGGCGGACACCCCGTTGCTGGTGGCGGGCGAGGCGGCGATGATGGCGTACGCCACGCCGGGCCCTGCAGAGGCGTGCTGGACGGGGCCGCCGGAGTCGGCCGGGCCCCCCGACGGGCCCCCCGAAAAGCCCCCCGATGGGCCTTTGGGGGGCGCCGTGGGCGGCGAGGCGTCGCTCTGGCCGTTGGGCTGGGGCTCGGGGCTGAAGGTGCTGTTGGCGGTGGGCAGGGTGGGGCCCTGGCTCCGGGGACTCACTACGGCCGTGGCCCTCTGCAGGCCGAGAGGCTGCAGCTCCTCACACGGACTGTGGGGGAGGCTGTCGGGGATCTGGGTCTTTGGCCTGACCTGCAGGACCACAACCAGGGCACACGTTAACACACGTTCACACCCTGCAACACCACAACCAGGGCACACGTTAACACACGTTCACACCCTGCAACACCACAACCATTATATAATACGTTCACACCCTGCAGGATCACAACCAGGGCACACGTTAACACAGACCTTCACACCCTGCAGGATCACAACCAGGGCACACGTTAACACAGACCTTCACACCCTGCAGGATCACAACCAGGGCACACGTTAACACAGACCTTCACACCCTGCAGGACCACAACCAGGGCACACGTTAACACAGACCTTCAGACCCTGCAGGACCACAACCAGGGCACACGTTAACACAGACCTTCACACATACGTTCACACCCTGCAGGATCACAACCAGGGCACACGTTAACACAGACCTTCACACATACGTTCACACCCTGCAGGATCACAACCAGGGCACACGTTAACACAGACCTTCACACCCTGCAGGACCGCAACCAGGGCACACGTTAACACAGACCTTCACACCCTGCAGGGCTCTAAATAACCGTTTATCCACTGTGAACATTCAACCACACCATGGATCATGTAACGTCATGAGAAATATAACAATATAATAATACAGATGGTTCTCATCGTTGTTTCTCTACGTTTAAACCAATCAGACGGCCGCTGACACGTCATCCAATCAGAGGGCAGAACACAGTCGTCTTCCCCCACTGAGACCTGATGTGTCTGTGCTGCCACCTGGTGGACGTCTGAGGGAGCAACTCCTCTAAAGGAACTACTTTATTATTTTTGTTTTATTATTCTTTAATTCTTTATTATTTACCCTTACAGATGGACTGATACCCCTAGAGGTGGACTGATACCCCTAGAGGTGGACTGATACCCCTACAGGTGGACTGATACCCCTAGAGGTGGACTGATACCCCTACAGGTGGACTGATACCCCTAGAGGTGGACTGATACCCCTACAGGTGGACTGATACCCCTACAGGTGGACTGATACCCCTAGAGGTGGACTGATACCCCTACAGGTGGACTGATACCCCTACAGGTGGACTGATACCCCTACAGGTGGACTGATACCCCTAAGGTGGACTGATACCCCTACAGGTGGACTGATACCCCTACAGGTTACCTGAGGTAGCACAGTGGCTGCTTGTCCTGCCAGCCGGTGCAGGGAGCTGACTTGAGGCACCTTGATGGGCACAGCAGTGAGAGTTCCCAGCATCTGGAAGACACACAAATGCAACACTTCCGTAAAACATCAGTGACATCATCAAACCGGAAGTGACATCATCAAACAGGAAGTTAAACCAGAGATTCACCAGCGACGCTACGAACTATTTACTGGATCAATAGTAATAATTACTTCACACTCAGAAACACGGAGATGTTCAGTTCTCTGCAATGTGACGAAAATATAATATAATATATATGTATTATAAATATAAATATAATATAATATATATATATATATATTATAAATATAAATATAATATATTATATTATAAATATAAATATAATATATTATATATATTATAAATATAAATATAATATAATATATATGTATTATAAATATAAATATAATATATATATATTATAAATATAAATATTATATATATATATATTATAAATATAATATATATATATATTATAAATATAAATATAATATAATATACATATTATAAATATAAATATAATACAATATATATATATATATATTATAAATATAATATATATATATATATATTATAAATATAAATATAATATAATCATTGAAGATCAAAAGATAAATAAATAAAGTTACTGATAAAGTTTTGTATTGTTTTGTTTCCTGAAGTCTTTACGTTTCTGTCTCTTTAACCTACAGACATTTCTTTACTGCATTGCATTGCAAGAATAATTATGTCCCTCAGAGCATCATTTAGTCACAAACCAGTCAAACCAGAGGAAACAGAACTCCTCAGACTTCAGAGCGTTAAGATAAACTCACTATATATATATATATATATATATACATATATATAACTGAGAAAAACACTTATTGTGTGTTCAACTGTTTTCCTTTCAGATGTTGTTGTAGTAACAACATCTGTCCACTAGGGGAGCTCATGATACGCCACACAGAGTGGACCTGGCTCCAGATGCATGCTGGGAAATCCACATTTATCAGAGAGTTTTTAATCTAGATTAATCTTTTTCAACAGTCAAGAATAAAACAAAACAGTGATATTTATTTCTAAAAGATTCTTGAAATGAGAAAAAACTGCAGCGAGAAATAAATAAAATAAATAGTGAATTAAATTAAAATAACCCTCTGAAGCCTCCTGTCTGACTGACTGTCTCTCAATATTTTTAAAATATAAATAAATAAAATAAAATAAAACCGTGTTATCTTATATACTTTTGTCGTGCATGATTCTTACCTATCTTTTATTTCATTTGCTTTTTATTCATGTAGCACATATGAAATGTGCTACATGAATAAACTCTGTGATTGGCCGACACGTAAACCAGTGAATAAACCACAGAAGAAGAAGATTAAAATCTCCTCTCAGCTCGACAGAGAAAGAAAATCGTAAAAAGAGGAAAGTTTCCTCCTCCCCTCCTCCCTCCTCCTTTCTTCATCTGTGAAAATCCCTTCGTTCCATTGTATTGTGCTGCAGAGCTGCTCGGAGACGAGGAGGAGGAGGAGGAGGAGGAAGAGGAGGAGGAGGCACAGGCCTGTTCCCATGGCAACTGCAGAGATGAAAATTCTTGCAGTGCAAGGGCTTTCATTTTCGTAATTGCTTCCTCTTTTCTCCAAACCTAAGCAGCTTCTCTTTAGGGTTCCTCCTCCTCCTCCTCCTCTTCCTCTTCCTCCTCCTCTTCCTCTTTAACACAACCTTGGCCCACAGATTTAATTGTTTAGTTTTTTTATGATTTTTTTCCAAACACCAAAGTCGATACCGTCGCTGACAGAGATGACAGCTCTGCAGCAAACGCTAACAACCCTCCTCCCCCCGCCTCACAGACCTGCTGTGTGTGTGTGTGTGTGTGTGTGTGTGTGTGTGTGTGTGTATGTGTGTGTGTGTGTGTGTGTGAAAACATATGGACTATACTCTTCTGTCTCTCTGAGTTGTTGAAGGTGTATTTTTTCCTCTTTTGATGGTGCTAGGCTAGCAGTTTCCCCCTGCTTACAGTCTTTGTGCTAAGCTAAAGCTAAAAACACCCCGATTCTTTATCTCAAACACAGATAAACACCGTTAAACACAGATTAACAGAGGCATTGTGGAGGAGGAGGAGGAGGAAGAGGAGGAGGAGGAGGAGGAGGAGGAGGAAGGTCACTATGAAACATCACACAACTGAAATAAGAATAAACACATTTGGACGTCTGAAGGCTGAATGACGTGAAGTCATTGTGAAGTGTTTGAGAGTAAATTAATTAATTAAAATACTTTTTAATTGATTAAAAAGTATATAAAGTGTATTTGAGAATATCTGTTACTTATTCCTGAGCCGCTACATTTCCTTTAAGTATGAAAACATTTAGTTTAGAAAGAGACGGATGGAGAGAAAGAGAGAGAGCATCCCTCTGCAGGAGGCTGAGGCCACAGAGCTCTGCACACGTCACTGCTCTGAAATACAGATGAAGATGAGCTGCTGCCAGCAGAGGGCGCTGCTTCAGGACCCGTCACACCTCCCTTCCTCTTCCTCTTCCTCTTCCTCATGAAGAAGCTCTTCACTTCCTCCTTTATGCTCCTCTCAGAGGACGTTCATGAAATATGGATTTAATAAGAATCAGAGCTTCATCAGGTGGAGAAGAAAACATAAATATAGTCCGTAACTTTAATGTCTGGATTTAAATGAGATTATTTTGTTATATTATTTCATTTACAGCTGAAGCTGAAAACTGACTCATAAAATACAAGTTTTACAGAAAAGTTTGCCTTTGTTTTATAATAATCTCCTTAAAAGCACTTTATAATATATATAAAGTGCTACAATATAATACTGTAGTAACGTAATACTACAGTATTATACAGCACTTATATTACTACACTACAGTACTATATTACTAGAATTACTAGTTCTCCTGGACAACATCAAGAACCTCCTCAAGGACCACGAGAACGTTCTCCATGAGCCCTGGAACTTACTCAATGACTCCTTGCGGCCCCTGAGGGCCTCTCTAAGGACCAGAGGAACTTCCTCCATCCTCCATCATCAATACAACTGTTTAGAACTCCAGGAACAAAGAACAGACGTATCTTTGATGACTCCTGCTGTCAAACACCTGAAACATCCAGAACAATGACCACGAGAACCTTCTCCAGAACCCTTAGACCTCCAGATCGACTTCTAGAGTCCTCAAGAACCCCCAAAACCTTCATGACCTACAGAAAGACCTCTGGAACCTTCTGAGGTACAAGACGTTTATAGCAGGAAGTTCATTTAGTTAATTATGCTCCATTTAGAGTCAAACACCATAAAGCAGGGGATGCTTTAGGGGCGGGGCTACAAGGTGATTGACAGGTCTCTACGTCCTCCTCAGTCCTTATATGGTCACTTCCTGTTCACTGGCTGATAAAAACAAGATGGTGACGGCCCTTTAAGACAGAAGATGTTTTCAGTTAAAAAGCTAAATCAACATCCTGTCGTCTCGATGTGTCGTCTACGAACTCAGGAGGGTTCATTAGTTTATTATCATAACAACATGAATGTTGTTTCATATTATTTAGACGTAATGAATAAACACAGTCGATGAAAGATGTCAATAATTTAACCAAAAGAACTGAAAAACAACTTTTATTCTCTGTTTATGTTCAAGAATAGATCTTTGTGAACTTATTGTTTCCATCAATGACAAAAAACTACAAATCTGCAGAAACAAATCACTTCCTTGTGTGTGTGTGTGTGTGTGTGTGTGTGTGTGTGTGTGTGTGTGTGTGTGTGTGTGTGTGTGTGTGTGTGTGTGTGTGTGTGTGTGTGTGTGTGTGTGTGTGTGTGTGTGTGTGTGTGTGTGTGTGTGTGAGTGTGTGTGTGTGTGTGTGTGTGTGTGTGTGTGTGTGTGTGTGTGTGTGTGTGTGTGTGTGTGTGTGTGTGTGTGTGTGTGTGTGAGTGTGTGTGTGTGTGTGTGTGTGTGTGTGTGTGTGTGTGTGTGTGTGTGTGTGTGTGTGTGTGTGTGTGTGTGTGTGTGTGTGTGTGTGTGTGTGTGTGTGTGTGTGTGTGTGTGTGTGTGTGTGTGGGTGGGTGTGTGTGTGTGTGTGTGTGTGTGTGTGTGTGTGTGTGTGTGTGTGTGTGTGTGTGTGTGTGTGTGTGTGTGTGTGTGTGTGTGTGTGTGTGTGTGTGTGTGTGTGTGTGTGTGTGTCCACTGAAGTGCTGAAACAATGCAGCTCTAATGTGAGCACTCATGCAGAGCAGCATTCCCATTACACCTCATTATTGATCTTCAAATTAGAGGCCAGGTGGCGTGAGGGACCTGTCCCCCCCCCCACACCTCCCCCTCCCTCCTCACCTCCCCCTCCCCCCTCACTCCCCCTCCCCCCCATCAGCCAGGACGGCCTCTGATTGGCCGAGCCTTACTCTGGATTGATAAAGGGAAGAAGAGCGTGGAGGCCTGCAGGAGGGGTGTGTTTCTTTTCATGGCCTGGTGCAGGCAGCTGGGTGGAGAGCGGAACAATACAGCTTCAAGAGCCTGGAGTCGATGCTGCTGCCTGACCCGCTCACCCCCAGCGCCGGGGGGGAGGGGGGAGAGGGGAGGGGAGGAGTCTGAGCTCCTCCACGGTGACACATTGATGAAACACAGCAGCTTTATCGCAGTAAACGTCTGCGAGCCTCAGACCTGCTCCGAATCTCAACCACAGACCGGCGGAGCGACGTCACGCAGAGTCGGCCAATCAGAGAGTCGGCCAATCAGAGAGTCGGCCAATCAGAGGCCTCCGAGCGGCGTCCGGATCCTGATGTGACTTGACGAAACTTCTGGGGAACCGAGCCCCGCCCCCTCATCTGTTACTTTACACACAAACACGACCGCGAGCTGATGGAGGCGACGGCTCTGAATACAGAGAGGAGACGAGACCCAAACACAACATCTCACCTCCGGAGAGACTCACACGTCTCAGCAGAACACGGGTTCTCTTCAGAGCGCTGGTTGGATCCACGGTGGAACCACAAAGCTCCCGACAGACACTCGGGTGGACGTTCAGGACGCGGTTTACGTTAAAGAACACGTCGAGAAAAGTTGTTGGATGTTATTTTACGTTGTTGAGCAGAAAACAAAATGGAAGAAAAGAAGTCCAACGGCTTCTACGGATAAACTGCAACACGGAGAATCATCCTGACCAATCAGAGCCAGGCGTCAACGGGGCACAATCCAAGATGGCGACGGTTATAAACAAAGATGACAAAGATTGCGAGGGCCAAAAAAGCAAAGATAGCGCAGGGGAAAACAAATGACGACCTAGAACCAAGATGGCTAC
>JACSYO010001374.1:105000-109610 GCA_016806645.1 Ophiodon elongatus | reverse complement strand
GCGACATTTGACCATAAAACTGCAGAATAAATGATGGAAATAAGTCAAAGAATGCATCATTCTATTTCTGACTACATCTGATGCTTTGTATTTAATAAAGCTATTAAAATGTTGTTAACAAGACGCTTTCTTAAGGAAATCGAGGGGAGTTATTGGACGTTTTGACCAAATAAATCCTCAAAGGAGGCAAAAGTAAATCAGAAAACTATATTTTCCCCTCTCACTTCTACGTTATCTGTCCCTTGTGCAGCGAGGACGACTTGCTTCATAGTACTCTAAGTATTTTGTATTATGAGTACTTTGAAACCTTCAAATAATACATCTTTTGCCCTGAAATGCTGCAACGTTTAGTTAAGTTTAAAGACCAAAAATGAATTAAAATGAAGTTAATGTCATTGCCAATAAAGTTATTTGAATTGACCAAAAATGTACTGATTGATGGATAAAATATAGAATAATAAGTAGATGAGCTGCAGGCTGCTGGTTTAGAGCACTGGCACTGAAATGCAATGCCTCACACACACACACACACACACACACACACACACACACACACACACACACACACACACACACACACACACACACACTCTGACTCAGCTCTGCCCTTGTTAGAAAACTGCAGGCCGAACGAGGATAACAGGCAGAGCCACAAAATTACCCGTTGGCCTCCGCGTTCCCCCAGCGAGGGGGAGAGAGGGGGGAGGAGGGGGGAGGAGGGGGGGGAGGAGGAGGGGAGGAGGGGGGGGGGAGGGGCAGGGCTCTGTGGAAGGCCAGAGTCATGTGAAGTGGTCGCCGGCGGCCTCGATCGATCCGGATCGAGCCGGTTCTCTAACAGCTCTCCGTGCATGAGGAAGAGTTTTTTGTTCCTAAACAAGATGAACTTCTCCAAGAAAAGCTTCAGGAAATCACAACCCTCTGATTATGAGTTTATGAGTTATAAACAGCTGATTCCATGTGAAGGTTCACTCTGAAGCAGCATCTTTAAAAAGGTCCCACAGCAAAAAGAAACTTTAGACTTTTACACCGTTTCTTCTATTTATCGCTTTGTGTGACTTCTCTTCTCATTGTTTAATAAACTGTTTTATTTATAGTAAATCAACTATATTTATACATCACGTAGACACAAGCTGTGTATGTCTGTAAACTTATTAATTATTCATATTTAAGTGGTTTAAAATGTCACACATAGACTTTGAGTTGAGATAAAATCACTTAACGTGGAAAGAGTAGTTTATTAGTGGGTGTAAATGGTGAAACAATATTTTTGTTACATATTATTATCATATTTTCAGTGATTATCACTAAAGTTCTGGTGTTTTCGGTTCCAGCTTAATTGTAAAATGAGAAGTTCGACTGGTAGCAGTTTGTTTGTGAGGTAAGGAACAATGCTAGCTGCTTCCCCCTGTTTCCAGTCTTTATGCTAAGCTAAGCTAACCAGCTGCCGGCTGTAGCTTCATATTTGCGACAGTGGTGTCAATCTTCTCATCGAACTCCCAGAAAGAAAGCAAATACGTGTATTTCCCAAAATATCCAAACATTCCTTGAACATTGTGGTTCGTCCGATGGTTGATGACATGAAGAGACTTCGTACGTGAGACGAGGACACGCCGAAGGAACAAGTGGAGCCACAAAACAGTGGGAGCATTTCAGATGTGCCACAACAGCCGGGTACAAAGACAGGAACAAGCCAACCAGATGGGTCGGTTACACCCAGCGGAGCACGAAGCAGGGAGACATTACACCTCCTCCCAGTGAGGAGGACCAGGTGGCATTGCATCGCACAGGTTATATCAGAGAAGGCCTTCTGTATCATTCAGTTTGATATGAATCAGCAATCTGAGCAATATCACAACGTAAACAAACAGAGAAGGCCATCAAAAGGACACATAAAGTATATAATATAATATATATGCACAAAGCAAAGGCACCAAACTTGAAGTTAAATATAAAATATTCTTTCTTTTCCCATTTTACAACAATGTTACTCACTCTTAATCTGTAGTTCTGCATTAATCTGGGATTACACAGCGTGGACAATACAACAATAAACAACAACGATGATGCATGAGGTGGATAGGTGTATTATTACAGGGGGAATTCTCCTTCAGCAGCAGATCCCGAACGAACCACCCAGAGTGCAGAAACTAATAAAAACTAGTAACAGCGCTGAGGTTTATTGAGACGTGTCCAATTAGAGCTGTGTGGAAACTTCCCAGCCATGAATCATGTCGACTTCACCTGTTCTCACACTCAACCTCTGGTGAATCCATAATGTGTGTTGTGAAATGTGTCGACATTTAAATAACAGCTTTAATCCCATGATGCTTTGCTCCCTCTCGGGGAGTTTCGCTCCCGTTGTGTTTAACGTGATTTACTGCAGAGCACAGAGCCAATTGATTTCATGCCCTCTCAACGTAAAGACTGGACCCTCTTTTCTCTTGGTCCCCACTTTGAGCCTGAACAGGAACGTGTGTTTACGTGCATGGTGAGGATTCCCAGTACAAGCAGACGTTTAGCAGGTTTACAGGGTTTTACCAGTTCAGGGAAGGTGATTATTTAAACACCCGTCCATCGTCATCCATCACTCCAAAACCCGGAGATATCTCATTTACTGCCAAAGAAAAGCAGTAAAATTCTCACATTTCTGCTTTAAAAAACATACATTTATGTAACGATCTACGAATCGACTATTTTAAACAAACATCTTTCTTATAAGACAAAAAGTGTGTGTCGTCTTATATTGGTGAGCAACAGCGGATGCTCTCTTTGAATGTACTCTACAGAGTGCTGCATTGTGGGTTATTTGTTGTCAAACTTGTGTTCTTTACTGTCTTATATTTAAGAGACTGAATAATGATTATAACATGTGTTCATAAACATTACACAAACAGCATGTGTTCGGGGGGTTGTTAACAAATATTGAGAAAAGATGTGTCACCCAAAACTAGACGCAAGAATTTTCAAGAGTGTACGTCTTTGTCTTCGGTTTCACTGTTGCCTTAGTGTGGTTTTGGTGTGTGTGTGTGTGTGTGCGTGTGTGTGTGTGTGTGTGTGTGTGTGTGTGTGTGTGTGTGTGTGGAGGAGGGGGGCTGTCTGGGCATGCTCAGAGTGAGGGCCTCTAACACTCATAAACCCACCAATCGTAGCCGGAGGCGATCTGGTTTACTGGTTCAGAGTCTCAGTGCAGCTACAATGAGCTATTTTAGTCCCCAGAACAACCGGGGGACAGAACATTGATTATGATGGGGGAGGGGGGGGTGAAAGAAGCATGTGAGGTATGAATAGAGAAAGTGTGATAGTTAAGAAGGGACAGAACCAGAGACACAAACAAAATGAATCATAAATAAAAAAGGAACCTGAGAGGACCCACATCGCTGCCCTGGGGGACTCCAGGCTCTTTTTCTGACGGGGCGACAAACACTTCATCTACACCTTCTGCCCCAAACGCTGACGTGTTAGCTGACTTCTACCCCCTCTAACCCCCCCCCCCTCTCCAGCCTCATCTGGGTACCGCACAAAGCTTAGTAACCTCTTTTATGGTCATATGACGATAACTATATTTAAAGTAGTTCACACCTTTTAGAGTCTTCTGAACAGCAGCAAAATAAAAAGAACATGGAATAAATGCTAACCACCATCTGACCTAAAACCAAAAGATATGAAATGAAACAAAGAAAAGCAACAGATCCTAACGACTGAGACAGTTTCAGATTAATCACAAATCAATGATTGGACTAATCGTATCAAACCAGAGCCTTGAAGAGATTAACAAGCAAGCCCACAGCTCCTGAAACGTGAATATCTACTGTATCTCCTCTGACAGCAAACTGAAGGAGTTTCAACTCAACGTCATCTTTAGGAAACGTTTATTATTTTCATTAATGAGGCGATGTAAAGAGCTTAGAGACTAAAGAACCTTTTCTACTGGATGTGCACTTGTTGACCTCGTCCTCGTTTGAAGGCGAGTACCTCCCCATCTTTCTCTCTTTCTCTCTCTCTGTCTCACTCTCTCTCTCTGCTCTCTGTCTGTCTGTCTGTCTGTCTGTGTCTGTCTGTGTCTCTCTCTCTCTCTCTCTCTCTCTCTCTCTCTCATAACACAAACCTCCTCCGTCTCAACACCCGCTTCACAAGCACTCGAGTGGTTTCTGTCGACTTTGAAACCCAAGAGCTGAATGGAGTCATTGTTCTCATCCCTTGGACTGCTGGTGGAGGGGGGGGGGGGGGGGGGGGGGGGGGGGGAGATCAGAATCACCGGCACTCTCTCTCTCCCTTTCCCTCTCAGTTTAAGCTCACTCTCCCCCCTTCCTTCTCCCTCTCTCTCTCTCTCTCTCTCTCTCTCTCTCTCTCTCGCCCCCTTTCCCTCTCAGTTTATGCCCTCCCCCCCCCCTCTGAGCAGGTCTGGACTTGAGTGAGCAGAGAGGAGGCCAGCAGAGCAAAGCCTCGTGTGGTTTGTAAATGAAGAGGTTCAGGCTCTCCGTTCTGAACGTTGTTCTTCACCACGTTGTTGAACGCTCTGTTGTCTCGTGAGGCCGTTTCCTGTTAAGCTGCCGGGCCTCTGATCACAGTGCACCCCACACTGACACCATGCGACCACCAGGGGGCGCTGC
>JACSYO010001374.1:87500-95000 GCA_016806645.1 Ophiodon elongatus | reverse complement strand
ACGGGCCCCGAGGAGACGGGCCCCCGAGGAGACGGGCCCCGAGGAGACGGGCCCCCGAGGACACGGGCCCCGAGGAGACGGGCCCCCGAGGAGACGGGCCCCGAGGAGACGGGCCCCGGGGAGACGGGCCCCGGAGACACGGGCCCTGGGGACACGGGCCCCGAGGAGACGGGCCCCCGAGGAGACGGGCCCCGAGGAGACGGGTAAAATGCTGCACAACCTTTAATTCTGCAGCTTAATTAGCATAATTATCTTTCTTTTTCAGGTCTTTTCTGCTCTAATATTCAAATTAAAAGCAGGCTGGTCTCATCATTTCTAGCAAAAGTCCCACGAAATGACTCTGTATGCCGACGATGATGTTTAATTTAGATTAAATCAGTTTGCTTTGGTACTAAATATGATTTTAGTGATGAACCACAGATGATGTCACGAGTTGGTTTAATGTGTCACGGTGAATCCTGCAGCAACACGCCGACACCTACAGCTGGGATTACCTCCTGTAAACCATCACACACACATGAGCACACATGTGTGTGTGTGTGTGTGTGTGTGGAAGGTTTTATTTTCCTGACTAAGAGAAGAGTCACCTGATCAAAAGGTAACATAATGACCTTATTTCCATACAAAGCTAAATATTCTGCGGCTTCTTTAAAGATGTCGAACACAACCACAGACTGAAGGCTGAATCCATAAATCCAAATAGAAGTTGCGTGTTAATCCACAGCAGTCGGGTGGAGGTCTTCCTCGTCCAGACGGATATAAAGCGATGACACTGCAGCTGAGAAATGTCAGCTGACTCGCGGAGGAATCCGAGCCGAGCGTCAGCGTTTAGCTTTAATGAGAAACTGTGAAAACATTGGTGGTGGATGTAAAAGTCAAAGTGGAAACAGACTCACAGTCAAAACTACTGAGCTGTGAAACTGGTGCATGATCTTTATTAAGATGCAATCTTCTGGCCTTGTTTCCTTCACACCTCTCTGCTGGAGACCTCATTCCTCTTTCCTCTTTCCTCTTTCCTCTCCTCTGGTCCATCACAGGAGAACAACACCCAACAAAGAGACGGTGACGCAGGACTGTGAACCATCTCGTCTTCCTCTTGTGGCTCACATCCCTATCTTTGATTTCAGAGATTAACAATATTCCCAGAAACGGCTGCGGAGACAGCTGGGAAACGTGGGAGGTTTGGGGAGGGGGGGCAGGGGGGGTCTGCTCTGACAGGCTTTTTCTTTTTCATGTTTTGGGTTCAAATAACTCTGAAGAAAAGATGAGAAAGAGGAGAAAGAGGAGTAGGAGGAGTAGGAGGAGTAGGAGGAGTAGGAGGAGTAGGAGGAGTAGGAGGAGTAGGAGGAGAACGAGACTGCTGCTACATATTGTGTTGAGCACTTTTGTAATGAGCGATATGAAACGTCCAAACAAGCCGTTTAATCTGCAAAATGAAGGCAGTGTGGTTCCTAAGGAGCACCGGGTCAGATCTCAGGTCAGATCTCAGGTCAGATCTCCTCTCAGGTCAGATCTCAGGTCAGATCTCCTCTCAGGTCAGATCTCAGGTCAGATCTCAGGTCAGATCTCCTCTCAGGTCAGATCTCAGGTCAGATCTCAGGTCAGATCTCAGGTCAGATCTCCTCTCAGGTCAGATCTCAGGTCAGATCTCCTCTCAGGTCAGATCTCAGGTCAGATCTCCTCTCAGGTCAGATCTCAGGTCAGATCTCAGGTCAGATCTTAGTTTCTATGTCACACAAAGGGAAACAGTGTGAGAGCATCTTTAAATGCATCCTCACACAAACCTGTTGACCTGTTATTCATGGTTATTAAATATTAAAATGAACCGAAACATAAGCTGACGATGACGACGTCACACCGTGTCCATCAGAGAGATGCCCCTTCCTGCAGAACCAGACAAGATGGCTGCCTCTAAAGTGACTAAGAACCTCAACAAAGGGATTACATTTCAAGAGAGGCAGACGGAAAGATACGGAAAATACAAGTTTGTGCTCCATAAAACAAATATTTGATTGTTAATTTATTTCCCTCAGCTTGATGAGCGGTTGAGTTCCTGCTGCACCGAACGAGACTATAAAAGACTCGTAAAAGTCCTCAAAAAACCCCTGAGAGCGAGACGCAGACGACAGGAAGCGTGAAGCGAGAGATATTTAATTATGTTTCCCTCAAAGTCTTTAATTACAAATAAACTGAGAAAAAGATCAGCTGAGCTCCTGCTGCAGAGATATCACACAGCAGATCACTTCTCCTTTCCTTAATGACACACACACACACACACACACACACACACACACACACACTCGCCACCCCTGGCTGGCTATGTAAACTCTCATTCATAAGGACGGAGGCGGGGCCGACAGGCTGCCAGTAATTTTCCACCGAGCTCACTTCCCTGTCATTAAAGCGTCGGCGCCGCTGCAGCTCCAGACCTGCAGCGCCGTGCAGGAGAGTCCAGGACCTCCGCTCAGCGCTGCACCGCCGGGGAGGCGACAGGTGGAGCTCAGAACCACCAGACCAAACCCTGAGGTGGTGGGTTCACCCTGAGGTGGTGGGCTGAACGCCCACAGCTGCTGGTTTCCTCCTTTAAAGACATTTACGGGAATGAAACGTAACTCTTAGGCCTTTGCATCCGCATGACAACAGCAGATAAAGCACCTTTTAATTGCCCCCAAGTGCTCTTCACGTCCTCGTGTTTCCTCCTTATTGAGGTGGAGTCTTAGGCATCTTTCTGTATCACAGGCTGCAAAGCTGCAAGATGCAGTAGACTACCAAAGCTTCCAAGCGCAGCTTTAGACTTCCATCCAGACTAGTCCATCTAATCTCAACTATTCTCATTCTTAAAATGTTCGTCAGCTAATAAAAGACAAAGTGTCTGTTACCATAAATCCCCAAGATTATTGGTAAAAATACTCAAACAATGTTAGAAATGTGTTACATGAAGAACTATATAGTAGCCTTTTTTCTATTTTGAACTATTATTATTATGTCTTTAATCAAAGCTTTTAAAGGGAAGTGAAGGACAGACACATTGGGGTCCATGAGGGGAAGTGAAGGACAGACACATCGGGGTCCATGAGGGGACGTGAAGGACAGACACATCGGGGTCCATGAGGGGAAGTGAAGGACAGACACATCGGGGTCCATGAGGGGAAGTGAAGGACAGACACATCGGGGTCCATGAGGGGAAGTGAAGGACAGACACATCGGGGTCCATGAGGGGAAGTGAAGGACAGACACATCGGGGTCCATGAGGGGAAGTGAAGGACAGACACATCGGGGTCCATGAGGGGAAGTGAAGGACAGACACATCGGGGTCCATGAGGGGAAGTGAAGGACAGACACATCGGGGTCCATGAGGGGACGTGAAGGACAGACACATCGGGGTCCATGAGGGGAAGTGAAGGACAGACACATCGGGGTCCATGAGGGGACGTGAAGGACAGACACATCGGGGTCCATGAGGGGACGTGAAGGACAGACACATCGGGGTCCATGAGGGGACGTGAAGGACAGACATGTTGACAGAACAACCTAATCTGGATTTTTTGATCATATCACATGATCTTCTTCAGCAGGAGCGTGAGCTCGAGGCTCTGATTAAAGCGAGCGTGTGATGCGACTGATAAGACGGATCTGGATGCGTCTCATCTTCTGGTGAAATGAGTCACTAAATGACAGTTGACTCTTATTCTGAGAAGGTTAATGAATATTTATGGAGATCGTCTTTATTTCCTTCCGCTGCAGGAAGCTGTGGTCTTTATTTTTAAAGTTGTTACAAGTGAGTCAACAAAGTGTGACTTTCCTACAGAAAATGTAACGGACATCATTTCACAGAATGTTTCCAACTAATAAGGAACATAAAAAAATTTTCCTCCGTTACAAAGAAAGAGGATTTTAGTGTTTTAGTTCTTTTGAGTGCTGATGCGTCGGGAGACGTTTGCTCCTCTGATGCTTCGGGAGACGTTTGCTCCTCTGATGCTTCGGGAGACGTTTGCTCCTCTGATGCTTCGGGAGACGTTTGCTCCTCTGATGCGTCGGGAGACGTTTGCTCCTCTGATGCTTCGGGAGACGTTTGCTCCTCTGATGCTTCGGGAGACGTTTGCTCCTCTGATGCGTCGGGAGACGTTTGCTCCTCTGATGCGTCGGGAGACGTTTGCTCCTCTGATGCTTCGGGAGACGTTTGCTCCTCTGATGCGTCGGGAGACGTTTGCTCCTCTGATGCTTCGGGAGACGTTTGCTCCTCTGATGCTTCGGGAGACGTTTGCTCCTCTGATGCTTCGGGAGACGTTTGCTCCTCTGATGCGTCGGGAGACGTTTGCTCCTCTGATGCTTCGGGAGACGTTTGCTCCTCTGATGCGTCGGGAGACGTTTGCTCCTCTGATGCGTCGGGAGACGTTTGCCCCAGAGGCTCATCTGGTGAGTCAGCTGCAGCTCTGACGCCGTGCTGAAGATTGAACTCAGCTGCTGCAGAGGAACCCGCCGGGCTGTGGGAGCTTAGTGTAGAGCTTCTCCTGCTGCAGGATTCACTGCTTCACATTTGGTTCTGGCAACGTTTGCTCCATCTTGGCTCTCTACGTTGATCACACTGGGTCGGATAGAGCTGCAGGCTGGAGCACATCGTATCCTGTCCCTTTCTTAAATCATGATGCCTGTCTCTTTGGCTAATCCCAGCCCTGTTTGGCCCTGTTTGGCCCTGTCTGGCCCCGTTTGGCCCCGTTTGGCCCCATTTGGCCCCGTTTGGCCCCGTTTGGCCCCGTTTGGCCCCGGTGGTGGCTGGATCAGAGGTTAGCAGACACCTTTCTCTCCACCACCGCTTCGCCCCGGGCACTTCCTCCCGCCCCGACTTCCTCTGACAAACATTACTTCCTGTTAGACACAGAGGAGATTAGTCGACGTGTTTTACAGGTTTCTGAAGCGCGTGGAGCTCAGCGACGCTGCACGCTGCTTCTATTCAACTCTGGCCGTTAACTTGGACTCTTTAACTTCTCCTGATGTTTTATTTTCATTCATATTTAATGTCAATGAACCATCTGCACCAAAATGTTCTCCAAAAACCCAGTTCTGTTGTCCCCCAGAGGACAGGAAGCCTTCAGAGTGGCCTCGGTGCTCTGGGAGTCGTATGCTTTAGCTTCCAGCTTTTCAGAGATGAAGAAACAAGCTTGAACTGCATTTAATGTTTCCTAACTTTTGCCGTATTTCCGAGCAGGTTGGTGGAGCATTTGTTCTGAATTAAAGGAGTAAATCTGGAGTAAATAAAGCGTGAAGCCCAGAGGAGCGCTGCCTCCTGCCTCCTGCAGGGGGCGTGCTGCTCTCCTGCTGACAGCTGGTGTCTCAACCATCTCACTGCAGGTGTGTTTGTTGTTCGGCCGTTGGCTGGAGATGAAAGTGAAGTAATTCCTATGAACTGAACTACTGCGGCTCCTCCATCAGCCCTCCTCCGTCAGCCCTCCTCCATCAGCCCTCCTCCGTCAGCCCTCCTCCATCAGCCCTCCTCCGTCAGCCCTCCTCCATCTGCCCTATTCCATCAGTCCTCCTCCATCAGCCCTCCTACGTCAGCCCTCCTCCATCTGCCCTATTCCATCAGTCCTCCTCCATCAGCCCTCCTCCATCAGCCCTCCTCAGTCAGCCCTCCTGCAGCCATCAGCCCTCCTCCATCAGCCCTCCTCCATCAGCCCTCCTCAATCAGCCCTCCTGCAGCCGTCAGCCCTCCTGCAGCCGTCAGCCCTCCTGCAGCCGTCAGGCCTCCTCCATCAGCCCTCCTCCATCAGCCCTCCTCCATCAGCCCTCCTCCATCAGCCCTCCTGCATCAGCCCTCCTCCATCTGCCCTCCTGCATCAGCCCTCCTGCATCAGCCCTCCTCCATCAGCCCTCCTCCATCAGCCCTCCTCCATCAGCCCTCCTGCATCAGCCCTCCTCCATCAGCCCTCCTGCATCAGCCCTCCTCCATCAGCCCTCCTCCATCAGCCCTCCTCCATCTGCCCTCCTGCATCAGCCCTCCTCCATCAGCCCTCCTCCATCAGCCGTCAGCCACTACAAAGCCAACCTGCCGGGCGCCCAACACAAAGCAATGCCCTCCGCCTTCGGAGCTGTGAATTCTGGGTAGAAAAGGCGAGCGTTGAGTCACCCAGATGAAAAGAGACGGCCGCTGTTTCATTGTTTGCCAGTTTTATGATGCATGAGAGAAGCACATAAACAACCTCTAGCCTTCCAGTAAGCGATGATGTCACCGATGGGATCAGGACGCGTGAAGAGGAGTCGGCATGTGTGATGGATTAGAAGAGACGTTGTTTACAAGATGCATATCTCACATTAATTTCTCTAATCTGCGTGAAACATAAACAGCTAAACAGCTTGTTATAAAACAAAGAGCATCCAGTGTGATGTCAGTCTGGAGGACTCCATTACCCAGAGTTCCATGGGGCTGCGGTCAGGATGTAAGAAGAAGAAGACTTTCGGTCATGACAGCGGATTAAAAGTGAATCCCGGAGACAAAGACCATGTTTCCACACACACACACACACACACACACACACACACACACACACACACACACACACACACACACACACACACACACACACACACACACACACACGATGCCTGCAGGTCTCTACATGGTCTCTGTGTTGTGACTGCATCAGAGGGTCTGCAGGTCTGATGGTATCACGCTGACGTCCCAGAAGCCCCTGCAGGACGTCTTCCAGCACAAAGGAGGCCTCTGATTGGCTCTTTGATCATAGCTCCTCCCTCTTCTCCTCTGTTCTCCTCTCTCCTCTGTTCTCTGGTGTTGTGTCTTCAGAACCGGTTTGTCTCTGTTGGACTTTTTGTCTCCTCACACCGGTACAAACCAGTTCTGTCTGTCTCGGTCTTCTTCCTCCTCTTTGGAAAGTGGATCAAGTAGAAACAATGTCTGTAACCACACAGAAAGCCTCTCACACCACCAGACAGCAGCCAAAACAACCACTACAACCTTATTAATTCATATTAATTCAGTCTAAAAAGTGTCCTAGACTTCCAGGTGACTTCCAGACAAATATATTATTGTTTCTGTCACAAACAAGCATTTAAACAGGAAAGCAGCATGCTGGAAAGATATTTAAATGAGTAATCACTCATTTAAATATCGGAGAAGAGAATGAGGAGCGGAGGAAATATATAAAAAAAGAAAAACGGAGGAGCGACAGTTTATTTAAAAAGATAATTGCGGGGCCAAACCCAAAACGCTGTGGCAGCGTTCCAACATGAAGTTTGTTTCGTAGTTTATGAGCGAGGAGATGTTTGAGTCTCTCAGAGGCCCTCATATTCAGGGTGCTGCTCCCCAGCTCCTCCTGTGATGTAACACAGAGAGCTCTGCAGCTCCTCGGGTCAAACCCGCCATCTGTTTCCTGCCGAGCAGAGGACCTGCAGACGGACCGCCTCGTGTAGCTGCAGAACCAACTGCTCTTCTTTCTCTTGCTTTCTCTTCCTTTCTTTTTACAAACCCTCAGCAAGCGAGTGCCG
>JACSYO010001374.1:40000-82500 GCA_016806645.1 Ophiodon elongatus | reverse complement strand
TCTCTGGATGGGGTTAGTACCCATAATGCTCTCTGGGTTCATCTCAAGGAGGACCAACAAACGGGTGATTGCGTAATAAAAAACCCTGAAAATAAACAGTAACGAGAACGTGAACCAGCTTCAGACCAGGACGATCACATGCACCCTGATGGGCCGGGTCACGAGCTGGGGCCCTTTGAAGGAGGAAGTGTACCAATGAGTCTTCAGGAGCGTTCATGAGGAGTCACATCTACACTCTCCTAACATCCTCCTATCATCCTCCTAACATCCTCCTAACATCCTCCTAACATCCTCCTATCATCCTCCTATCATCCTCCTAACATCCTCCTAACATCCTCCTATCATCCTCCTATCATCCTCCTAACATCCTCCTATCATCCTCCTATCATCCTCCTATCAGCCTCCTAACATCCTCCTATCATCCTCCTATCATCCTCCTAACATCCTCCTAACATCCTCCTATCATCCTCCTATCATCCTCCTAACATCCTCCTAACATCCTCCTATCATCCTCCTAACATCCTCCTATCATCCTCCTATCATCCTCCTAACATCCTCCTATCATCCTCCTATCATCCTCCTAACATCCTCCTAACATCCTCCTATCATCCTCCTATCATCCTCCTATCATCCTCCTAACATCCTCCTATCATCCTCCTATCATCCTCCTATCATCCTCCTAACATCCTCCTAACATCCTCCTATCATCCTCCTATCATCCTCCTAACATCCTCCTAACATCCTCCTATCATCCTCCTAACATCCTCCTAACATCCTCCTATCATCCTCCTATCATCCTCCTATCATCCTCCTAACATCCTCCTATCATCCTCCTAACATCCTCCTAACATCCTCCTATCATCCTCCTATCATCCTCCTAACATCCTCCTAACATCCTCCTAACATCCTCCTATCATCCTCCTATCATCCTCCTAACATCCTCCTAACATCCTCCTATCATCCTCCTATCATCCTCCTAACATCCTCCTAACATCCTCCTATCATCCTCCTATCATCCTCCTATCATCCTCCTAACATCCTCCTATCATCCTCCTATCATCCTCCTAACATCCTCCTAACATCCTCCTATCATCCTCCTCATCCTCCTAACATCCTCCTAACATCCTCCTATCATCCTCCTATCATCCTCCTAACATCCTCCCAACATCCTCCTAACATCCTCCTATCATCCTCCTATCATCCTCCTAACATCCTCCTAACATCCTCCTATCATCCTCCTATCATCCTCCTAACATCCTCCTATCATCCTCCTATCATCCTCCTATCAGCCTCCTAACATCCTCCTATCATCCTCTAACATCCTCCTAAC
The DNA here is from genome assembly GCA_016806645.1 of Ophiodon elongatus. Taxonomy (NCBI): domain Eukaryota; kingdom Metazoa; phylum Chordata; class Actinopteri; order Perciformes; family Hexagrammidae; genus Ophiodon; species Ophiodon elongatus. Next base: position 81,170 of record JACSYO010001374.1, on the reverse strand, counting down.
ATCCTCCTATCATCCTCCTATCATCCTCCTAACATCCTCCTAACATCCTCCTATCATCCTCCTATCATCCTCCTATCATCCTCCTAACATCCTCCTATCATCCTCCTATCATCCTCCTATCATCCTCCCAACATCCTCCTAACATCCTCCTATCATCCTCCTATCATCCTCCTAACATCCTCCTAACATCCTCCTATCATCCTCCTATCATCCTCCTAACATCCTCCTATCATCCTCCTATCATCCTCCTATCATCCTCCTAACATCCTCCTATCATCCTCCTAACATCCTCCTAACATCCTCCTATCATCCTCCTATCATCCTCCTAACATCCTCCTATCATCCTCCTAACATCCTCCTATCATCCTCCTATCATCCTCCTAACATCCTCCTAACATCCTCCTAACATCCTCCTATCATCCTCCTAACATCCTCCTATCATCCTCCTATCATCCTCCTATCATCCTCCTATCATCCTCCTATCATCCTCCTATCATCCTCCTAACATCCTCCTATCATCCTCCTATCATCCTCCTCACAGCCGGCTCCTCTTCCCCGATCGATGGATCTGTCCTCAGCCCGTAATAACTTAATAACTTAATAACTTAATAACTTAATAACGTAATAATTGCCCCATTAGGGCGTGTCTCCGTCACAGGGAGAATCCCTGCTGCGGGGCAGAGCGGAGGGAGTCAGGACGAGGGCGTCAGCTTCCAGAGAGACGGATGAGATCAACACAGCTGTGCAGGTCGTCGCTCGCGGAGGAGTCTGGGAGAGATTAAACTCACGGCATCGTCAGTCTGGAGGAGCTGAAGGTCCGTTTGTAGAGGGTTTAAACCGGTTTCATGTGGGAAAAACCTCCGTTAAGATGCAATAAATCTACAAAAACTATATTAAAAAATCATCTAAACAGAAAACCCTGAACCCCAAAACCCACCCGCGGGATTTATTTAAATAATCTCCAAAACTACAACGTTTATCCAAACAAGAAGCTGGAAAACAACAACATTGTCTTCAGATTGTCATCTTTCCGACGGCCCTTGAACTCACCGCGCGTGAGGAACGAAGCGACCGAAACGAAGCTCAACGTTGAGATATTTAAATCTAAAAAAACTCTTATTGACATGTTCTACTTCTCTACTTGAAGCAGAACTTTTTATTTTGCAGTGAAAATGTAAACCACAGAGAGAAACATGTTTCAGAGGGTTAAAAACATAAAGCCTAAAGTCGTTAAACTATAAATCTCAACACTAAATCCACTTTCTGAGTTAATAAATAAATGTACGGTCACTTTATGACTCTATGAACTGACTTTTTACAGTGTGTGTGTGTTTGAATGCTTGTTTATGACGTGAAAGCGGGTGTTAAGTGGCTCTTTAAGTTAACTTTGTGTAACATCTGGATGAGCTTCTATTCTTTAACCTTTGTTCAAATAATTTAACTTATTCCTGCTGAAGCTATTGTCTTATCTTTACTGTATTTTAGGGATAAAGTTTATTTTAATATTGATTCACGAGCCAATAGTTCTTCTTAATCATTTTGACTATGGAACATTAAATATATATATAGATAGAAATATAAATAAAGCTAGTTGATTGACAGCTCTGCCCTTCAAGTAAAAGCAAAAACAATAGTGAAATGAATTAAAAAAAAATAAATAAAAAAAACATAATATTTAAAACAAAAGCAAAACGCGTACATTTTAAATATACAATTAAATAAATGCTTATAATTATTATTTTGTATTTTCCACATTTGTTCATCTTTTTATTTATTTTTATTCATATTTCCAACTTTTTCTATTTACTCATTTATTCTTTTATTTTTTCCTTCTTGTACTTTTTTCCTTATTCCTCCACAGATGTATTTATTTTAATGTCCCTTTGCTTGTTCGCTTCATTCGGCTTCACACCTCCTGTTGAAGAGGAGGTCAGCTCCAAATATACAGAGAGCCGGAAGGTTCAAAGGTCACCGTCACTGATTTAGCCCCCCCCCCCCCTTACTGTAAATACCTCTCAGGCTGTCTGGATCTAATCGAGGCAGAACAATATGAGGAAGCTCGCTGCAGACTGGAATAACCTCACAGAAATAGGTCACTTGTTTGTTTTTTAATAAACGATCTATTGAGATGGAGAATGTGTCTTTTGAAGGAGGTTAGAGAGCCTTCATTTAATTGTGTTAGAGGTTTACAGCTAAAGCTTTTATTCTACGTCCTGACACATTAATCTGAGTTTAAGCTAAAGTATTTATCTTATTTGGTCTTTGGAGCAGTGAGATCTACTTCCAGTGTGAATGCATATAGGATGTACTACTAATATGACTGGGATCAAACAAAAGATGGATAATCTACAGAAAAACTACAGAAAAACTACAGAAAAACTACAGAAAATAAGGTTTGTGCAACCGCAGCGAGACGTTTCCAACTTCGAGCTGCATGTAAGAAATAAAATACAAATGTGATGAAAGCGAGGAGAAAAGTTAGTGTCCGTCACGCTCACGATGCTCATTAAGTCATAAAGCATATCCTAATAAAACACTTTCACACCCTCTCGCTCACATATCTTAAGCTTCACGCTTATCTATACATCTCAGCGGCCGCAGGACACCAGAGAAACATGGCCGCCGTTGTTCCACTAGAGAAACATGGCCGCCGTTGTTCCACTAGAGAAACATGGCCGCCGTTGTTCCACTAGAGAAACATGGCCGCCGTTGTTCCACTAGAGAAACATGGCCGCCGTTGTTCCACCAGAGAAACATGGCCGCCGTTGTTCCACTAGAGAAACATGGCCGCCGTTGTTCCACCAGAGAAACATGGCCGCCGTTGTTCCACCAGAGAAACATGGCCGCCGTTGTTCCACGAGAGAAACATGGCCGCCGTTGTTCCACTAGAGAAACATGGCCGCCGTTGTTCCACTAGAGAAACATGGCCGCCGTTGTTCCACAAGCGAAACATGGCCGCCGTTGTTCCACAAGCAAAACATGGCCGCCGTTGTTCCACCAGAGAAACATGGCCGCCGTTGTTCCACAAGCAAAACATGGCCGCCGTTGTTCCACCAGAGAAACATGGCCGCTGTTGTTCCACCAGAGAAACATGGCCGCCGTTGTTCCACCAGAGAAACATGGCCGCCGTTGTTCCACCAGAGAAACATGGCCGCCGTTGTTCCACGAGAGAAACATGGCCGCCGTTGTTCCACAAGCAAAACATGGCCGCCGTAGTTCCAGAAAAGAAACATGGCCGCCGTAGTTCCAGAAAAGAAACATGGCCGCTGTAGTTCCAGAAAAGAAACATGGCCGCCGGTCGTGCACTCACCGCTGAAGAAGCTCTTGACCTTCAGGTAGCCCACGCTGAGGCGCAGCACCGACAGCTTGTCCAGCCGGGCCCGGACCTCCTCGCTGAAGGGCAGCAGGCTGGTGAGCTTGTCCAGCTCGCCGTTGAGCCGGTCGCGGTGGCGTTTGGACGGGTTGGACTTGATGCCATCGGGAGGCGGCGGTTTGGGTCTGAGGACGCAGAGAGGAGACGGTGAACAGGAGGAGGAGGGGAAGCTTTCTCTGAGAGGTGTGTTCTGTATGGACGGGGGAGGGGAAGCTTCCTCAGATGAACGCTTTAGTGAACATAAACATAACATCTCCATCATCACGTCCTCTTCTTCTACAGCCGGAGGTTCACGGAACATAAACGTGGATTCAGTCACATTTGATTTTGCAGATTTTGCTGCAGATTCACGTTCCTGTTTACTTCCTCTCACCCTAGTGCTCACAAACAAACTGAGAGGAAATGACCCGTTTCCTTTCCTTCACATGGAAACAATCACGTCATATTATTTACACTAAAGCATGAGGCTGGGAGGTGAAAGGTTTATTTATTCTACCTGCATATTATTATGTCTTTACTTCTGCTTTCCACTTGAAGAAAACAGTCACAGTCCCACAAAACGACAGCGTACCATTAAAAAAATGGTTTGATCCTCTTTAGTTTCTCTTGCATGATAGTAAATTATATATTTTGAAGTCCTGCAGCAGATTGACAGATAGGACAAACAAGTTCTGCGTCTGGCTTAAGAACGCTTTCTCAGAGCATCTGGTTGCTGTGGGAATTGAACCTGTGACCTTCCCGTTGCAGGTCGGCCTCACACGGAGCAGCTGCATGTCTGCTGGTGCTCCAGTTAAATCAACTTCAGATGTTCCTGCTGATGACTCCGCTGGGGATTTACTTTCGGTCAGGTGAGGCCAGTGAAGCTCTCGCTGTGCCTGCACCTGGATACCAGCACACTCTCTAGGCACCGTGACCTTTTGACCTCCACAACACTGAGACCTCCAGACGGCACTGTCACCAAACACGCCGACCAGCTTCAAACCACCTCAGCAACCAGAGCGTGGAGATAGATGTCTTGAAGAGAGAGGAACTCCTAATAAGTTAACAATCAACTTTTTCGGATTAAAAAACGGCCCAAACTTGGACCAAAAGGCCTCAAATATGAAGAGCAAAGAATAACATTGGTGTCTACGAAATGTTACGAAACCTCGATATCTGGTTCAGAGAGTCCAGATGTACAACAGAATCTGGATTCTATGGTACGTTTGGTTAAAGCAGCTCAATGCAGAACAAGCTCTCTCCTCTGCACCAATAAAAAGATCTTAATGAAACGTAAACAGCTGGCTTTTATTGGCCAACGGATTATTTTACAGTTTAACTGCCTCTGAAAACACCAATAAGAGGAAAATGTTACATTATTACATGTTACATTCAGATGAAATATAACAATCAATGTGGTAAAAAAAATACTTAAAAGTAGTTTTTCAAAGCCTGTTGCAAAATATGTGAAATTGAAATGAAATATATGAGCCAGTGTAATAAAATATAGAGACTTGGCAGCACTTAGTTTTGGTTTTATGTATTATTTTACTTGCATGGAAACTCATGTCTGGACTTATTTAGGTGAAATATAACAAGTCTGGTAAAAAAAACAACCTCTAAAAACAACAGAAAAGTACCGTGAAATATATCAATATCAGACTAAATATTACGGCTGAGCTGAGATCAAACAAACCTGCAAACTTTACGTGCAAATGCATGATTTCACACTTTAAATCTCCCTCTTGTAATGTGTTTAACTGTTAGAGGTCTCTGAGGGGAAGGTGGTCAACTGCCTGAACTGTAACATAAATGTGTAAAATGTGCCCCCCCCCTCCTGTTAATAAGACATCTGTTTCCAATAATACTCCAGAAACACGACGTATCTGAAATGGAGTCGAGATGCTATCGCTGCATTCCTGACGGCACAACTCTCAGAACAATGAGCGGCCAGTGTGGTGCTCCTCGCTTATCTCCCATCTGCCCTTAAGTAAGGGGCGTGTGTGTGTGTGTGTGTGTGTATATATATATATATATATATATATATATATATATATATATATATATATATATATATATATATCTCAGAGTGTGTGTGTGTGAGGGAGTGTGTGGGTTTGTTGGACTAGAGAAAACACTCCCCTGCGTTCACACAAAGACACTTTGTCTCCAACGGGGCGACGACACCTTCTAGAACAAAAGAAACTAAAGACGATGTTGGCGTTCGTTCCACTGCTCCAGCTTTTGATACAAGAGGAGCATCAGAGGTCATCCGATAACGGGTCAGGGTCTATATCTGGTTCATAGGGTCTATATCTGGTTCAGAGGGTCTATATCTGGTTCATAGGGTCTATATCTGGTTCATAGGGTCTATATCTGGTTCAGAGGGTCTATATCTGGTTTAGAGGGTCTATATCTGGTTCAGAGGGTCTATATCTGGTTCAGAGGGTCTATATCTGGTTCATAGGGTCTATATCTGGTTTAGAGGGTCTATATCTGGTTCATAGGGTCTATATCTGGTTCATAGGGTCTATATCTGGTTCAGAGGGTCTATATCTGGTTTAGAGGGTCTATATCTGGTTCATAGGGTCTATATCTGGTTCATAGGGTCTATATCTGGTTTAGAGGGTCTATATCTGGTTCATAGGGTCTATATCTGGTTCATAGGGTCTATATCTGGTTCATAGGGTCTATATCTGGTTCAGATATAGACCATAAAACAACCATAAATCATTAGAACTGTGGTTTTGAGGGATTTTGGGGACAGAGCTGTGGTTTTATTTGTTTCCTTTCTTCACTTCCTCCAGAAGTCGATCAGCAGGAAATCCCCCAGAAACCATTCTGATAACCGTTGAAATGAAAGCAGCTTTTTAGGAGTTAAACGTGGGCCTGGGACACGACCAGGGTACGTGATGCAGGTGCTCGCCGTGCGCTGACTCAGCAAACACAACATCCCCGTGATGTGGTAACGTGTGCCTCGCTGTCACATGTCAGTCATCAGAGAGACAGCTGCATGACCTCTGACCCCAAACTCAAGCCAGCCCCTTTCTGTGTGCTCTCTTACGTCTCACACACTTTCATCTTCTCCTCTCAGGCAGATGTTTTGGGGACAATTTGAACTGATTTCAATGAGTAAATTTAGGTTGTCTGTTCAATATTAGCTGTCTGCTTCCCCCAAAATCTGGAGTTGTTATAGGTGCATCATTCAAAATGAGGAGCATCTTTAAAGCTGCAGCGTAGAAGCTCAAATAGAAACCAAACAGTGGGAATGAGATGAATTCTGCTTCATCGTGCAGAGAAATCAGACTTTGTACGTCTGCAGGTTTTTCTGTTCTTCGCATGAAACACAAAGAAGAAACAATGTTCGGATCCTCGACCCGACACCCGCCCAGGTGCTCAGACGTTGTCTCACTCACATGAATGTAAATGTCCTCCGAGCGTAAACAGTGTAAACATGAAGGTGGAACGCCTCCAGACCCGTCTGTGTGTCGAGCTGTCGCTCACTCATAACTCATAACTCATAACTCATAACTCATAACTCACGCATTGTTCCCACAAACTAAAGGAAAAGGAAGGGAAGGATAAACTCCCTGGGAGAAACTTTTCCTAAAAACATTACAGAGTTATGGAAGCGTTTGCGTGACACAGAACTATGTTAATTTGTGTTGAGGGAGGGAGGAAAGAAACAACCCCCGCCCCTCTGTCTCCCCCCAAAAAACACCCAGAGAGACAGAAGACAGGAAAAAAGTATGTTGTGGCAGCCGGAGGAGGAAGAGGAGAAACACAGCGAGTCTCAGATTACGTCTTTCTCCCTCCTCCTCCTCCTCCTCCCTCCTCCCTGACTCCCTCCCTCCTCCCTCCCTCCCTCCCTCCTCCATGGAAACATTGCGTGAGAGCGCTCTTGCTCCACGTCCTGATTATGATTAATGCAGGTAGTACCACACACACACACACACACACACACACACACACACACACACACACACACACACACACACACACACACACACACGCGGTTCTGGCCGTGGTTCCCTGCCCGGGCCTGTGGTTCCGTGTGGGGCGGTTAACACTCCCCGTCTGGCTTGTTAAAGTTAAAAATCACAACTTGGTGAAATCACGCTGAGGAGGACTGTGTGAATCAGTTCTGACTGGGATGTTCTGAAAGGGTTCTCTACAGAACCCTGAAGGGTCGAGGGAACCCCATTTCTGCACGGTGCTTTAGAGAACAGCTCTTTATGAATCTGGAGGGAAATATTGAAGCATTTATTTACAGCCTCATGAAGGCTCTAAGAGGAACTGACAGAACTTTTTATAGCACCACGAAGGGTCTAAGAGGAACCCTTTGCATGGTGCTGCAGATCGTTTCACCAGAAGGTTCTTTAAGGTACCATGAAAGGTTTTCTGGGACCACATGTAGGGTCTCTCTCAAGGTTCCCTGCAGCACCATTAACGCTCTGGAACAAATTATCTGAGCAACCTCTCTGCGAGTTCTGAGAGTCTAAGAAGGGACATTTTACCATTGTTAGGGTTCTAAGGAGAACACTTTGTGTGTGGTTCTCTCCAACACTTCCCCAGAAGGTTCTCTAAAGCCCTACTTACGGTTTGAAACCACAATAATACAATGGAGAACTATAATACAAAACTTTGGTGAATAATTGTTTACAGCAGCATCAAAGGTCTTTGGAAGAACTTTGAGCGTGGTGCATTAAGGAACCGCTCTAAAAAAGGTTTTTACAGCACCTTTATGGATCTCTAAAGAACAATTTGGATGTTCTTCATCAGAGAACACTCTAGATCAGAGGTAGCCAACACGGTGCCCGTGGGCACCACGTGAGTCGCCCGCAAGGCATGTTCTAAAAATAGAACAAGTCACCATGGAGCTCCGTCCAAAAAAAAAAAAACGTTTGCATTAATTAATGTAGATTTTAAAATGACAATATTTAATATAACATTTTAAAAACAAAAATATTTTCTGTATTTATGAACTCTGACCTATTCTGAAGTCAAAGTTTTGTCAAACCCCCATCTCAGTCTGAGACAAGGAAGGGGCGGAGCTACGATGAGGAGCTAGATGCGGTTTTTACCCTCGAAACAAACTAAACATGGCAGAAAAGCGAAAGAAAACTTAGTATTTTCACGATGGGAGGAAGATTTCTTTTTTACAACAGTGAAAGAAAAATGTGTGTGTCTCATTTGCGGGGCGACTGTTGCGACGGCGAAGCGGCACAATGTGGAGAGACACTTCGGTACGTGTCAAAGCTTCCATGCTAGCTAACGTGTCATAAAGCTTCTATGCCAGCTAACGAGTCATAAAGCTTCCATGCTAGCTAACGAGTCATAAAGCTTCCATGCTAGCTAACGTGTCATAAAGCTTCCATGCTAGCTAACGTGTCATAAAGCCTCCATGCTAGCTAACGTGTCACCAAAGCTTCCATGCTAGCTAACGTGTCATAAAGCTTCCATGCTAGCTAACGTGTCACCAAAGCTTCCATGCTAGCTAACGTGTCATAAAGCTTCCATGCTAGCTAACGTGTCACCAAAGCTTCCATGCTAGCTAACGTGTCATAAAGCTTCCATGCTAGCTAACGTGTCAGAAAGCTTCCATGCTAGCTAACGTGTCAGAAAGCTTCCATGCTAGCTAACGTGTCATAGAGCTTCCATGCTAGCTAACGTGTCATAAAGCTTCCATGCTAGCTAACGTGTCAGAAAGCTTCCATGCTAGCTAACGTGTCAGAAAGCTTCCATGCTAGCTAACGTGTCATAGAGCTTCCATGCTAGCTAACGTGTCATAGAGCTTCCATGCTAGCTAACGTGTCATAGAGTCCATGTTAGCTAACGTGTGCTAGAGTCCATGCTAGCTAACGTGTCATAGAGCTTCCATGCTAGCTAACGTGTCATAGAGCTTCCATGCTAGCTACCCACCGGGCAGCGCACTACGGACAGAAACAGCCCGGGACTTAAAGGCAGCTTTGGGCAAACAACAGTCTTTTTTTATTTACTTACATAACTGATCATTTGTACAGACAGAGTTCATGATTTGTTAAATGTTACAAAGGTAGTGGTTAGATATGACAGTTGATGATTTCCAAAAAAATGTGAAAGTGATAATTTGTAAAAAATATATAACAGGTGTGATTTTGAACAAAATGCTACATATGTGCTTCATACAAAACTGTCAAATATATTTACAAAAATATCAGAGACGTGATACCTCTGACTTTCAAATGATGAAACAGATTAACATAAATACATGTTGCATGTTTAAATATATCTGTGTTTCCTACCATCATTCTTGTGGAAATTATTGTTAATAATTATTGTGAGTAATAATTAACATTGATATGTGATCAGACAGTCACTTCACATATATTATTATTATTAAAAGGTGATCTGTGCAACTTTGTTATTCAGGAAGTTTGTATCAAACAAGTAGCCCTTCGTACTATTTTGGACCCTTGAAGTCGCTCTCGGTTTCAAAAAGGTTGGTGACCCCTAGTTTAGATGCATTAGCAAACCTTCATAAAAGCCTCTTTCCTGCATATAAAGAACCAGTGTTTAAAGAAACATTTGAGAACATACGCTCTATGAAGAATGAAGAACTATTTGACCTTTATTAATAATTAAGGGTTCCTTGCATAGAACTCAGGGGTCATTTAAGTCTAATTGGTAATCTTAGTATTTATAGTACCTTATGACGAAGACGTATAAATCAGAGCTGTAGAATACCTCAGCAGAGGGTTCCTTACAGAACCACTAAAGCCTGGACATGGTACCCTGGACTACGCAGTCCTGGTTCTCAAACTGTGGTCGAGGGCCCTCGGGGGCCCTCAGGGGGGCCTCGGGGGATCTCAAGAGGAAACGAGACGCAGTCTAAATATACAGTCAAACATAAACTCAGATGGAGGGTTCCTCTCCCCTCTTTGGTTCCTCCAACAGAACAAAAACATATCCATAATAAATCCAATGCACAGCTTTCAGAACCTTTATAATAAAACAGATGTAAAAGCTACTGAGCAGCAGTTCGTCTGTACTCTCCTCGCTGGTGGACTTCAGCAGCATATTGCATAACTAGCAGGAAATATACTTTATTGCTTCATGCATTCAGGACAATGTCGCTACTATTGCACACACAGGGTCCACTCATAACCTCTGTTACACTCATAACTCCTGTTATACTCCTGTTATACTCATAACCTCTGTTATACTCATAACTCCTGTTATACTCCTGTTATACTCATAACCTCTGTTACACTCATAACTCCTGTTATACTCATAACCTCTGTTACACTCATAACTCCTGTTATACTCATAACCTCTGTTATACTCATAACTCCTGTTATACTCCTGTTATACTCATAACCTCTGTTATACTCATAACTCCTGTTATACTCCTGTTATACTCATAACCTCTGTTACACTCATAACTCCTGTTATACTCCTGTTATACTCATAACTCCTGTTAAACTCCTGTTATACTCATAACCTCCTGTTATATTTATAACCACTGTTATACTCCTGTTATACTCCTGTTATACTCATAACTCCTGTTATACTCCTGTTATACTCATAACCTCTGTTATACTCATAACCTCTGTTATACTCATAACCTCTGTTCTACTCCTGTTCTACTCATAACCTATAATAACCTAACAAAGGCTCTAAAACATGTTTACACAGCTGTAAAGAACCAGAGAACCTGTTGCTTCATAGGACATGTACGGAAGCTTCAGCAAATAAAAACACACACAAATACAATAAAAGCACCAAAAACTTGTGTTTTTTTATGGAAATATTATAAGGAAATAACAAACTGAAGCAGGAGCAATGGTAGCGTTGTAGTAGTACAAAAGTCGTGCAGTAAAAGTACAATAGGCAGTACAATAGTGACTCACAGGAATATCACAGGAGTATTGCAGACATACATAGAAGCCATAAAGTAGAATATAAACTATTGTGTACACGCTTACTGTGCACCACGCACACACCGTGGGGTGTGATATGAATATTAAAGTGACTGCAGAGACTTTGTTTACGTGTTTACGGTTATTTACTCACATTTTCTGGACCGGCTTCTTCCGTTTCTTCGCCGCGTAAAGCGCCGTGTTCGCCAGCATGGTGACGCGAACAAAGTTCGCTCGGTGGGAATCAACTGAAGTAAAGAAAAGCGCCTTTTTCCGGTGGTTAGTGGACACGTGACCGGCTCCGAGTCGGTGAACTTACATCCTTTACGGGGAAATAACGTTAAAAAAAGAGTCGGTAAAATCCGGTTGGTCCGCGTCTCGTGCGCCTCGCGGACAATCCTCCCTTTTGGGTACTTTGTTGCTCCACGCGCCGGCGGACGCGTCTCACCGCCACAGCCGAGAACAATCCACGCGCAGGAGTTCGTCCCACGCCGATCTACCGGGAGCACCGTGACTTTTACACGGTAACTTCTTTACGTAAGTCCTCCGCCCGCGCGTCACCTCGGCTGTGCGACTTGACAGGGCTGCTGTGCCGCCGCTGCTGCCGCTGTGCGCGCTCCCGCGAGTGTACTCGTGAGTGTACTCGTGTGACACGGTAACGTCTTTTAAGGTGGACCGAATGTGGGCCAACAGACACCGGCACCGCGGGCGGGGAGCGACTGGAAACCTGCATTCCACCCGGGAGGACCTTAAGAGGATCAGAGTAGTCTTACTATCGTTTATTTATTTTTATTGGCACACGGAATGAGCTATTATTATTATTAATAAAAATAAACAAACTATCAATGATGATGATGATAGTGACAATAATAGTTATGATAATTATAATGATAATAAGTACTGTACTGTAGTAATAAATTAAATTAAAATAAAATTTACAAATATTACAATACATTCAACACATTTAATGAATACTTTTATTCAGCATAACTCTCTATTATTATTATTATTATTATTATTATTATTATTATTATATTTATTTATTTATTTATTATGCCAATAAAAATAAACAAACTATCAATGACGATGATGATAGTGACAATAATAGTTATGATAATTATGATGAGTAAGTACTGTACTGTAGTAATAATAAAGCTTTATTTACAAATATTACATTTACATTCAAAACATTTAATGAATACTTTTATTCAGAACGGCTTTCTATAATCATTATTATTATTAGTCCAATAAAAATAAACGAATGAGCAATAATGTTAATAATAATAATAAGTACTGTACTGTAGTAATGATAAAGCTATATTTACAAATATCACTTTGTATTCAACTAATTTAATGAATACTTTTATTCAGCATGGCTCTCTATTATTATTATTATTATTATGATTATGCCAATACAAATAAACAAATGATCAATGATGTTAATAATAATAATAATAATAATAATAAGTACTGTACTGTCGTAATGATAAAGTTATATTTACAAATATTACTTTGTATTAAACCAATTTAATAAATACTTTAAACTTGATATAATTCAGCATGGCTCTCTATTATTATTATTATTATTATTATTATTATTATTATTATTATTATGGCTCTAAGGGTCAAAGAAGACATTTAAATATATTTACTAAATGTTTAATAATTGCAGTAGTGCAAGAAGTATTCAGATATAAGTAAGTAAAATTACTTCAGAATTATTGTAATTATTTCTGCATTAATCACTTTAATGTTGCAGTATTTGAAATTGAATATACTGCCGAGTAGCTTAATCTATAATAACAATAATAATACATCTTAATGGAGAGAGAAGCTCTCCATCCCATGGAGTAAAAAGTACTAGTAGTATATTCTCCTCCAAATTGTAGTATAGTAGTATTATAAAGGGACAAGTACCTCAAACTAGTGGTTGAGTACATGTGGAGGACACACTGGCTCGTTTCAGAGATGCAGGTTTTTAAATACAAACGCTCTCACATTTGGACATTTGGACATTTGGGACATTTGGACATTTGGGACAATTGGACATTTGGGACATTTGGGACATTTGGACATTTGGACATTTGGGACATTTGGACATTTGGGACATTTGGACATTTGGGACATTTGGACATTTGGACATTTGGGACATTTGGACATTTGGGACAATTGGACATTTGGGACATTTGGGACATTTGGACATTTCCACGAGGACAGAACCTCCCGCCCTGGCAGCTCAAGCTGTGCCTCTCCGGGTGTTTATCTCCAGGTGGAGGTTGACCTTCCCCCCGTGTTGCTTCACAATGTGCTGGCACCAGTTTGCATGTATTACTCCATGAAGCGGCCAAAGTGCACGTACATATTTATCCTTCGTGAGTCACCACGTCCTCCTCCGCTCGGCCCGACGGAGGCGAGGTGGCTCGTCCCGGCTCGTCCCGGCTCGTCCCGGCTCGTGCTGGCTCGTGCATGTGAAGCATCCCTGTGTTGTTCAAGGCAAACAAAAAGGCACAAAAATTCAGCCCAACTTCAGGGAGAAAGTAAAAAATCTGCGAGGTCAGCGGCCCGATGTCTGTCCTCAGACCTCTGAGTAGACTGGCTGTGTGAAGCTCTGCCGACTTCCAGAACCCGTTTATGAATATGATCCGTCACGCCTCAGGATTCCTCCGCATGGAAACGATGACGAGACGCTGGCTTTTTATTTGTTTGGGAGTCCAGACCGAGAGGTTCAGAGCTCCATGAGCTGTGGCTCAGCGAGGGAAAGCCCGCTTCATGCTCCTTGTTTCACTCAGAAGAAGGAGGGATGGAAAGCTGCAGCCCTCTGCAGGTAGAATGATGGAGACATAATAAATAAGCAGCGTGTAAACAGAAGCTGGGGTTGGGGCCACCGTCGTTTGCAAATGCAGCTTTGCATTGTGGGATTTTTATTCAAAATGATCAAGAATCCTCTTGGATTTAGGAAGCAAACATCATCCAAAATGTGCAACAATTAAAAGGACCCGGCAGCAGCTGTAATAAAGTTTAATGGAGTCCACAGACAAAACAGTTTTCTGTGTTTTTAGTGAATAAAGTAAAAGTTGTTGCATATCTTCAGAGCTGCAGAAGCTTTGCAGCCTGATAATTGAGTATGAAAGTTATCTCGACCTTATTAAAAACCCTCTTATGGCTCGTACCTGCAGACTGATCTGACGCACTTCTATAAACCGTCTCACATGAAGCCTTTTTATTCTTCCCCTGTAATTAAAAAGTACTTCTCATCTCGTGCATGCTTTGCATATCGAGCCGCTGCAGGCGAGCCGGCTTGCACGTTGCCATGGCAGCACGCTGTGTTCAACGCTAAACACAACAGCTAGCTGCGATATGCCACCCTCTGGCCTTTATTAAACCTTTGTCTAAAATACACCCTGTTTTAAAAGTCTCTAGTTTACGAGCGGCTTCTTAAAGCTCTCTCCTCCGCGTCTCGCTCTCTGGACGCCGGGCGGCCGTGAGGAGGATGACGAGGTGGTTTGTGCTGTGAAGCCGGAGTTTAACGGCTCTGTGATCTGGAGATGCTGACGGAGCCGAGCCACTGTTGCTCTTAATTGAGACATCCACAAGAAGATTTATAGCCGGCAATTAAAACATGCAGGGAACACGCGGCCACACTCTGACTGCAGGCGGGCCGCCATCTTCTTTTACGCTCCATGTGTGAGCTGCTTGTGTGAGCTGCATGTGTGAGCTACATGTGTCAGCTCCATGCGTGAGCTACATGTGTCAGCTCCATGCGTGAGCTACATGTGTCAGCTCCATGCGTGAGCTACATGTGTCAGCTCCATGCGTGAGCTACATGTGTCAGCTCCATGCGTGAGCTACATGTGTCAGCTCCATGCGTGAGCTACATGTGTCAGCTCCATGCGTGAGCTACATGTGTCAGCTCCATGCGTGAGCTGCATGTGTCAGCTCCATGTGTCAGCTCCATGCGTGAGCTGCATGTGTGAGCTACATGCAGCATTCTGTAGGAAGGGGACCGCTTCATTCACTTTTATTATGGAGCATATCCTTCCCGAAGAGGACTATTATTAATAGGTAGATTGGTTTGCATGCTTTTGCCAGGAATAAACCTAAAAAATGTAATATGCATTGTAACAATTCACAGTAACAAGTGTACATCTGATCAGATTGAAGCTCTGGTTCAATATTTCCCCAAAAGAACGATCAAATGAATTGTTCTCCAGACGAGCACTTTACCAACTTTATCACAACATTTTGGTCCTTAAAATCACAGAAATTCATGACATTTTATAAAAGATGTGCAAGAACTTTGCAAAGAGCGAAGAGAAACAGAAACAGCTCAATTAAAAGTAAATATGATCCTTTTTATTATCAAACTGAACTCCTCATACATGCTGAATTGTTTCCCCGTAGACAAAGTCTCATGTGAGTTCAGCTGCCATTAATTAAAAGCACGTTTCTGTATGTAATTAGCACCAAATTACAAAGTTATTGCCTGTTTTTTAAATAAATTACAGACCCATAAAATAAAGCTTTATTCGTAAATCCTTCCAGTTCGAGGAAGTCCACCTGCTTGTGAGTACTTTTCATCTTAAATGATCATATTTAGACGGTAGTGTTGGCCTAGTATTAAGATATAATATTCTATAAGATCACTGGTCCTTCCTCAGGCGTCTGCTGCAGGATCTCTCAGATCTCTGGCTCTTCTCTGGTTTCACGGACGGTTGGAGAGAAATATTTCCGTCCGTTCGTCCTCGTCTCATAAATATGAAACGGCACCGAACACGGGGATCAGATCGAAAGGTTCAGACGCACCAGGTCTCAAATTATCATCGGGCCGACGCGGGATGACGGACGCAGATCAGGATGTGATTAAAGGTTGCAGCCACTCATGATTACAGGCCTGCTGCCTCGTGTTGTTTTCCACTGCCAGGTCCTCCGGGTCTGGAAGGACTCGGACCTGCGGCTCATCCTCCAGCCCTGGTTAGTGGTGGAGGAGGAGATCGGGGTAAGAGTCGCATCCGGGACAGGCGTGCTCCGGCAGATCGGTGGCAGATGTTGGCGAGGTCGGACGGGGAGCGCGGTCGGGCTGGAGAGAGGGATCGAGGAGGGCTTTTAGTGCACCGGTCTGAGAGGGGTTAACCAAAGGTGACCTTTTAGATGAGGCCTGGGTCAGAAACGGAGGCCGCGGTTGAGCGAGGCACCAAGCTTCCATTTCAAGAGTGGTTTGGAGGAGGCTCGGCTTATTGGACCATTACATCCACGTGTTGTCGACAGTAAAACGTTGAATAGAGGAACAGCATCGCTGTGATGGCTGATTCTCAATGCACCACTTCCTGCATCTTCAGAACGTCCATGAACTGAGGATGC
Source organism: Ophiodon elongatus (assembly GCA_016806645.1). Taxonomy (NCBI): domain Eukaryota; kingdom Metazoa; phylum Chordata; class Actinopteri; order Perciformes; family Hexagrammidae; genus Ophiodon; species Ophiodon elongatus. Next base: position 64,559 of record JACSYO010001374.1, on the reverse strand, counting down.
TTTGTTCCTCCAACAGAAGCTAAACAGACTCTGAACCCAAACACAGGTCTGAGCTGAGAAAGTCACTGAAACTGGATCCGTGTGGTTCCACCCAACAATCACAGCTCTCTTCTCTCATGGAAACAGCTCCGTCCTCTTTGGGAAAGCATCCGAATGGTTTCCATCCTGTTTTATATTAGTTGTGTGCATTTTTACAGAGTTAATCACTTACCAGAACATGACGAGCGACTCCTGCTCCAGTTTGACCTTCAATCTGATCATTAAGGAATCAGACTCTCATTACTGTGTTTACAGCCCAGCCAGGACATGATGCTCCTCACACCTTTACGAGCTGCTGTCTGCACCTCGTGGCCGTATTGTTCTTATTCTGCCTTCATGGTTTATTTACTGAGCTTTTATTGTTTGGTAAAAGAAGCTTCAACCATGTGTGGAAGCTTCTGCCTCAAACCCAGTTACACTGATGTTTCAGAGTGACTCTACTCTACTTTACTTTACTTTCTTTACTTTACTTTACTTTGGTTTTAATGCTCACGGTTTGAAAAACAGACATTTGTTCATATTTTGTGCAAATAATCGTTTGTCACATCGATCTTGTGGTGAACAGTGGAGCCTTTGTGATAATAAACAAGTCTGAATCTTACTTTTCTGGGGCAAAACCAAACAAAATCATCTGTGAATTCAATCCCAATATTCTACCTGCTTCGAGCCCAATAAAGGTCTGTTTTTATTTCTTTAACTCCAACAATGGCGTCTGATGTGTCTGTAGTTTCCCGCCCTGTGTCGGAGGTCTGTGAGTCTCTGAGCTCATGCTCTGACCTTTTGATGAGTCATCGTTTACAGGACCAGGCTGCAGATGTTGATGCTAGAAGGTCACATGACCCATAAAGACACAGCAGGTATGTTAATAACATCTCGAGATCATGCCGGTATTAAAATAGACGTATTGCATCAAAAACCTATTAGTGAATAATGACATATAAACTTTTAAGTTAAGTTTTATTTGAGTTATTTTCTTAACTTGATTCGGTTTGCATTAGTCTCAACATCTTCTCGACATTTTTCTATTTTCATTTTTAATCTTTGAGGTCTTTTGAAGAGACTATATAACATTTAATGTGGCAGTAAGATCTACTCAATGCAACGCATCTGATTCTGGTTCAAGTTGACTTCCTGTTATCGGCTGAACAAACATTTAATTCAGGTGTTGCGTGATCGTCTTTCTTTATAGACTGTATAGTTACCGACTGCTCATTTAAAAAGGTTTTGCATATTTCTCTCAGAGGTCTCCACATTTGAGTTTTTTCCACAAACAACTAATTCTCTGAGAGATCTCTTCCAAAAGAAGCAGTGAAGAGAGCCTTGCTTTAAGGAGACCTGTGTGGAGGAACAAGTGCATTTCTACTTCCTTCCTGAGGGATCTGGTTGCCTGTTGCAGACTAAATAAAGATAAGTTGCGTGTTGCCCTCCCACGAAGACGACTGTAGTCCTGCCCTCTGACCTGACGGCCTCCAGCCCTGTACTTTAACCAACAGCCTCTGGAAACCTCTGCTCCTATTTATACCGCTCACTCTCACACTGAACAGCAACCGCTCGTTAAAGCAACTCTTGTGGCGACAACCGGCTTGTTAGCAATTTGTTTGGGGGAAGAGTTATCAGGCAATAAGCTGCACATGCATTGAGATGCTCCTTTCATCTTGTTTTACATGCCAATCATAATCAGAGACCTATTCCAGTCCTTGTGAAATGTCTTTCATGATGAAGAAAGTCTTGAAGGTAGTTTGATCAATTCACTGGAAACATGTTGCCGTTGTACGTTTCTGCAACTTGATCCGCTGAATGTTGAATGTTTTAGCTTTCAGAGCCGGTGGTGAAGTATATCGAGCCACAATCACTGAGTTACATGGTTAACTGGATGTTACCCAGAAGTTGTTACGTCATGTTGTTAGGTTACATTGTTACGTTGTTACATTGTTATGTTACATTGTTACATTACATTGTTACATTGTTACGTTACATTGTTACATTGTTACATTACATTGTTACATTGTTACATTACATTGTTACATTGTTACGTTACATTGTTACATTGTTACGTTACATTGTTACGTTACATTGTTACATTGTTACATTACATTGTTACATTGTTACATTGTTACGTTACATTGTTACATTACATTACATTGTTACATTGTTACGTTACCTTGTTAGGTTACATTGTTACGTTACATTGTTAGGTTACATTGTTACATTACATTACATTGTAACATTGTTACGTTACCTTGTTAGGTTACATTGTTACATTACATTGTTACATTACATTGTTACATTGTTACGTTACATTGTTACGTTACATTGTTACATTACATTGTTACATTGTTACGTTACATTGTTAGGTTACATTGATACGTTACATTGTTACATTGTTACATTATACTTTTTAAAGTACTACATCTCAGAGGTACATATTGTACTTTTTACTTTACTACATCTCAGAGGTACTTATTGTACTTTTTACTTTACTACATCTCAGAGGTACATATTGTACTTCTTAAAGTACTACATCTCAGAGGTACTTATTGTACTTCTTAAAGTACTACATCTCAGAGGTACTTATTGTACTTTTTAAAGTACTTCATATCAGAGGTAAATATATAACCAAGTAGTTTTGTAGAATTATTGTTTATTCATGACGTTAACCAGGTTTTTCTAACTGTGTCTTTTGTTGGATTGAAGAAATTGATTCCTGATCTGTGACTCATGTTTGAGACGCTGAACACAACAACACTCCTTCAGAAATGAACTCAGCTTTCTCTCCTCTCGGCTCCTCTGAGATTAACTTCCTCTGAGTTTCTGTTCTTCAGCCAGCAAGAACAGAAAATAAGGTGAATTTATGAGGAATATGATGGATTCTCTTCTCCCACTTCATTCCTGGGATATCAAACATCCCACACAGGCCTCTGCCCATCGATAGATCAGAGCCGAGCGGTAGAGGTTATAAAAGACCACAAACTGGGCAGAACCGAAGGAACCGAAGGAACCGAAGGAACCGAAGGATCTCACGCCTTGGTCTTTGTTAAGCTAACAAGAGCTAACAGCTAAATCCATCAATCTGATCCCAACAAGAAGCTGAACACAAGAAAGGCTGCAGATTAAACCCATTAAATAAATAGTAGTAGTCTGTAGAGTACAACCCAGAAACAAGAGGGTCAGATGTGACTGTTAAGTGGTTAAAGAAAAGAAAAGCATGTTTTTTTTATTACTAATTTGCCACTTCAAATACGTGGAAATACATAATAAATAGTCAGGAACATTTTCTTGAAATATAAACGAGTAAAAGTGAGATTACATCGATGCACCTGATGATAAAATGTGTTTTTACGGTGCTGAGGACCAAATATGTTTAATTCACTCACAGAAAAGTCCTGCAGGGACGTCAACGCCTTGTTAAACAACTTTCTGGGTTAAAAACTTCCACTGTGTGACTAACCGAGCATTCTGGGAAATGTTCTGTTTAACCGGAGAGGAAATAATAAGTACTGCTCAACTTTTAATCCAATATAGAAGTAACCAAACACTCCACAACATGATGAGTAATGATTTACTGTTACTCTGACACATCCGACATGAAAAGCTTCAGTATTTTGGGACTTCTTCTTGTCATCATTCCTGTGGGAATACTTCTTAAAAAATATGTGCAGAAGTCAAGAAATATTTTTTATTTTGCGCCATTAACTCCACATATTTGTCAATTTAAAAGATTTGTGTACTATCCCATGTAAAAAGTAACTATAAGTGTAAAGTAATTAGAAGTGTAATGTCACATAAAAATGGAAATACACAAGGAAAGTACAAGTACATGAGAAAATGTACTTACTGACACCAGTATTGGAAGAACTACTCCTTTACATTGAGTAAAAGTACCATCTAAAGTTTAAAAATACTCCATTACAAGTACAAGGCGATGGTCCAATTTAAAAACGTTGTATAAGTAAAAATACAGAGGTATTTTAAGCATAAAGTACTTAAAGTATCAAAAGTAGAAAGTACTCAGTATGCAGGATTACTCCTTATTCAGTTTTTATCACTAAAAGAGCATTTACGTTTAAGATACTTTGTGTACTACTGTGTAGTAAAGTACTTCATCATATCATACAAGTACATCACTTTATGCAAAAAGTAACTATATGTTGCAAATAAATGTAGTAAAAAGTACAATACTTCCCTCTGAGATGGTGCAGATACTCAGGTGGAGTACAAGTACCTCGAAAAAGCAGTACTTGAGTAGATCTACACACACACACACACACACGGTGGGCTTCATTCGCACGCGAAGGTGCCGCTTCGGCCATCTTTGTCCCCACAGACGGTGACTTCACCGTGTGTGTGTGTGTGTGTGTGTGTGTGTGTGAGTGTGTGTGTGCGTGTGCGTGTGCGTGTGCGTGTGCGTGTGCGTGTGTGTGTGTGTGTGTGTGTGCGTGTGCGTGTGTGTGTGTGTGTGTGTGTGTTGGCCCCGGGATTTGGGGAAACCGGCCCTCAAGTTGGACCCCGCCAGCCCCAGACTGTTATTACTGCTACACACACACACACACACTCACACACACACACACACACACACACACACACACACACACACACACACACACACACACACACACACACACACACACAGTGACTGGACTCGTCTGGCCTCTTTGCTCATCTGGGGTTGATTAGTGTTACCACTTCCCCACACACACACACACACACACACACACACACACACACACACACACACACACATACACACACACACACACACACACACACACACACACACACACGAGCGATGTGATGGCGGATTCCCATGAACTCACTCACCCCTTCAAAATAAAATCTCTTCTCTGCTTTCAAATATTTTCCTCGTTTTTTTTTTTCTTTTTTCTGGTCGACACTTTTTCAGGAAGAACCTCAAAAGTCAAGCATGCTTAAATTTGGTTAAATTAGTCCCTAATTTGCATAATTTGCATGATTAGTTTGACTCCTGCTGACAGTAAAATGATGGAAACACTACCACCTTTGTCCACAGGGGCCGCCATAATCAACACTTTAAAGTTCCTCGTAGTAGCTTTAAATAAACATAAGTCATAATTATGACGTGAAACTGTGATTTTATTCACATATTAGAGAGAACGAGGGAAAGTTTTACAGAAACGTGATAAATAAACGTGCAGAAAAGTGATGGAAAACCAGAGGAGGCTGCAGGAGATGAGCAGAGCCCTCAGGCTCAATACCGGGTTAAATAACTCACTTGTTAGAGTGGATATATTTTCATATTCCAGTAATGATCTGGTGGGACGGCCGGGTGGGAAACCGGACTCGGCCAAAACCTCGGGCTCCGGCTCTCGGGGGAAACTCACAGTGTGTTTCACATCTTTGATTTCTCATTCCTTCCTTGACCGACGCCGCGCTGGTAACTCAAATGGATCTGACCACCGAGCGAGGATGTGAGTCACGGATGAAGTTTCCCACCTTGGCCGCTCTCCGGGGCCTCCGGGCCCTCGGGGGCCCTCGGCTCGGGGGCCCTCGGGGGCCCCCCGGTCCCCCGGCGGTTTGGAACCTGACGAGGTCCAAACCTTCCCTTTGAAGCTGGTTTCATGTCCTCACCTGCTCCTCTCCATGAGACCAAGTAACCAAGAGCTTCAGAGGCTTCCTCTGAGTCAGATGGAGCTGGAGGCAAAACAAACAGCAGCTGGAAGTCGTACATTTACTCAAGTACTCACTCAAGGTACTCGTATTCCCTCTCACGTACACTCCACCACATCTCATGTACTTTTTACATCAATATTTAAATTCCTGTTGAGTATAAAAAAATGTATGAGTACCTTTTGAGTTTTTAATTTGATTAAAAATCTATTTATTTTAGTTTAAAGAAAGAGATAAATGTTTTTTTTATTAATTCAGAGAACAACACAAAACTGCTGCTTGAGTTTATGATGACACATTAATTAAATTACTGTTATTTCTTATTTTTACAATATTTTTAAAAAGAGTCTATAGATGTCAAAGGATTGCTCAATTTAATAGAATATATATATATATATTTAGAGAAATATACACTTTACTTTTCACATAAATATTTAAATTCCTGTTGAGTATAAAACAAATTTATTAGTACTTTTGAGTTTTTGATTTGATTAAAGATCCATTTATTTTAGTTTACAGAAGAGATAAATGTATTTAAATGTAATTAATTCAGGGAACAACACAAAACTGCTTGAGTTGATGACACATTAATTAAATTACTATTATTTCTTATTTTTACAATATTTTTATGAAGTGTCTATAGATGTCAGAGGATTGCTCTATTTAATAACAAAATATATATTTTTAAAGAAATATACACTTTACTTTTTACACAAATATTTAAATTCCTGTTGAGTATAAAACAGGTAAAACTAATTTATGAGTACTTTTTAGTTTTTAATTTGATTAAAAATCTATTTATTTTAGTTTACAGAAAGAGATACATCTATTGTTATTAATTCAGGGAACAACACAAAACTGCTGCTTGGGTATATGATGACACATTAATCAAATTACTATTATTTCTTATTAAAAGAATATTTTTTAAAAGTGTCTATAGATGTATAGATGTGAGGATTGGTAAATTTAATAAAAATATATCAAATAAAGAATATATTTTTAAAGAAAAATACACTTTTTATTTGTATATTTACACTTTAATATCCCTTATTGATTGTTATTGTTTGTTGTGAAGCCACGTTTCGGTGCAGCAGCACTACCTGCAGGCTACTGCTGGTATTACAGCCATGTTTCCACACAAATGAGTGGTGTTGTAGTTTTCTGATAAATATAATATAATAATATAATCTGTAATAACTGATAAATGTTTAAATTTATGTCCAAAAGCTTCCTGTTCCACTTTTATTTAATTTATTAACATACGAGCCAGATAAGCTGGAAAAAAGCTAAAATATGAGAAAGATTAAACAACAATAAGTATATGAAGTAGTAAAAATAGCTCCGCCTTTACCTAAAACAATATTAAAGTACTACTTAAATATTAATATAGCATTAATAATGATACAATAATATAATACACTGACATTAGCTACTTTGTTTGATGAGTATACTTTTACTTTTTAAACATTTTGTTGCTCGTACTTCTGTACTTTAAAGAAAAACAAATAAAACAAAGTACAAATAAACATATTTAATACCTTAAAATACGCACATTTTCTCTATATTTTAATAACAATCAATCTTTTAATGGATAAATAATCAGCAGATTCATTAAGAAGAAAGTAATTAGTTAATAGTTAAACTCCTGCTTTTACATTAATGCATGAGTAATAATTATTTAATATATAATAGTAGAACAGCCAGTTTTAATAGTAATAGTAAGTAATAACTACTTTTTACTGACGCGTATATTTTTACTGAAGGAACATTTTAATGCAGGACTTTTACCGTTACAGAGTACTTTCACAGTATATTAGTACTTTTATAATTTTTAATAATTTATGTATTTACAAGTAAATGATCTGACTACTTTCTCCACCACTACGTCCAGGTATTTATTTGTATTAATTTTATTGTATGAAATCGGCAACCTCATGTTAAAAAACTCATTAAGTTGCATGTCTAATTAGTGTAATAACTAGTATCTCATGTATAAATACATTATTATTAAGTGTGTGTTGTATGTTTTATGTATGAGGTTTCCCCAAATTAAACCCTTTAAATGCATAAAAAAATAAAATAAATCCCATTTTCTAACCAGTGCAGTGTCTTCTCTCGACCACTAGATGGCGTTTAACTTCCTTCTGATGAAATCAAACCAGAATAAAAGGCTGAACTTCAACTAAAAAGAGATTTTAATGAATAAACATAGATTCAAAACAGTCAAATTCAATTTCTAGCTGTAAAAAACTCCAAAATTATTGCATCAAAGTATTGACTCTCTCTGGTGTTTTGAACTTTGTTTCATCTTAATTTTGTTTATTTGTTAAAAAATAAATAAAAATACTCTGATAGTATAAAAGAAAAGCGTAAAAAGCATCAACTTGGTCTGAATTCAGGTTGAAAAACGAAGAAAGAAAAGCAGCAGACGGTAAACGTCTGAAAAGATTCATTTTTTAACGTTTATGAGACGAATAACAAACCACGAGGAAGATCTGAGGCAAAAGATCTGAAATCAACACCTGCATTCATAAAAATAGACGTTTTCCTCAAAGTGACTTTATTTAAAGCTGCACTTGAAAAAACGTGCTGCAGATTCTCAATTTCTCCAAATTAAATTCTTTTGATTCAAAATGCAGCGGCACGTGTTTTTATTGTTTTACTTATTGTTTGAGTTATTTCTCCCGACAAAGAGTCACATCAGCAAGATGAAATGTGAATAAGCGACGTCAGAAATCGGCTTAGAGATAAAAATCACTCAATTTTTGCCGGATAATCTCAAACCAAAATGGCCGACAAAGTGAAGTTCGCCTTGCAGCCTTTAGGGGGCAACGATGAGCAAAGTTGTAGCTTTATGGAATTGGCTACTTTCGAAAAAACCTCCCGGGTGTAAAAGAGCTCTTTAAAATCCTCGACCTCTGAACTCAAGTCAGTATTTTAGAGGCTTCTCGTCTCTAAACGTCCTCTTTGATCCTCAGAGGCTCCCGGCGTCAGAGCGCCGCCTCAGACTCGTCCTCAGACTCGTCCTCATCCTTGTCTTCGTCCTCATCCTTGTCTTCGTCCTCGTCTTCGTCCTCGTCTTTGTCCTCGTCTTTGTCCTCGTCCTCGTCCTCGTCTTTGTCCTCGTCCTCCTCCTCCTCGTTGGTGGCGTAGGAGCCTCTGCGTCTGCACCACGCCCACAGCATCACCACGGCGATGCAGATGATCAGCATCACGGAGCCCACGAGCCCTGAGGAGACACCGGAGGAGACACCGGAGGAGACACCGGAGGAGACACCGGAGGAGACCAGGTCAAACTCAACCCTGATCCTCAGGGAGACATGAAGGCAGCATGTCTCCTAAAGGAGTCTTCAGAGGAGACATGAAGGCAGCATGACCCCTCTAAAGGACTCTTGAGAGGAGACACGCTGCCTTCATGACCCCTCTAGAGGACTCTTGAGAGGAGACACGCTGCCTTCATGTCCCCTCTAAAGGACTCTTGAGAGGAGACACGCTGCCTTCATGACCCCTCTAAAGGACTCTTGAGAGGAGACATGAAGGCAGCATGTCCCCTCTAAAGGACTCTTGAGAGGAGACATGAAGGCAGCATGTCCCCTCTAAAGGACTCTTGAGAGGAGACACGCTGCCTTCATGACCCCTCTAAAGGACTCTTGAGAGGAGACATGAAGGCAGCATGTCCCCTCTAAAGGACTCTTGAGAGGAGACATGCTGCCTTCATGTCCCCTCTAAAGGACTCTTGAGAGGAGACATGCTGCCTTCATGACCCCTCTAGAAGGTGGGATTATGGGTGAAAAGACAAACCTCCTACTTCCTGCTCGTCTCCAACATTATTAAATACAATCAGAAGGAAAAGGTTCTCACCTCCTATCAAAGGAACAAGAGCTCCTCTGTCCACGTCTGTAAAGGACACAAATGAAACGTTAAATAACTCCTCAGCGTTTATTTCTGAAATACAACTTGTAACTTTTAACCTCGTTTGTTGTGAGTCATCGAACACGACTGCAGATGTTACATTTCGCTTTCTACTTTTTACACAATGTTCACGTGTGAACCCTCTAAACTAACCCGTCTGGTAGAGACGGGTTAGTTAACACCACTAGTGGTGGGAGTGAAGTACTGCATCCTGTCACACAAGTACATCATGCACAAAGTAACGAAAAGAGTCGGATAAATGACAAACAAAGTTTAATATTCCCCTCTGAGATGTGGAGGAAAGTAGCATTAAATAACGTAAAGACCAGCTGGGAGGCCCTCGTGGTCCTCAGGGGACCCTTGAGGTCCCCTGAGGACCCTTGAGGTCCCTAGAGGTCCTCAGAGGACCCCTGAGGTCCCCTGAGGACCCTTGAGGACCCTTGAGGTCCCCTGAGGTCCCCTGAGGACCCTTGAGGACCCTTGAGGTCCTCAGAGGACCCCTTAGGTCCCCTGAGGTCCCCTTAGGTCCCCTGAGGACCCTTGAGGACCCTTGAGGTCCCCTGAGGGCACCTGAGGTCCTCTGAGGACCCTTGAGGTCCCCTGAGGTCCCCTGAGGACCCCTGAGGACCCTTGAGGACCCTTGAGGTCCCCTGAGGTCCCCTGAGGACCCCTGAGGACCCTTGAGGTCCCCTGAGGTCCCCTGAGGACCCCTGAGGACCCTTGAGGTCCCCTGAGGGCACCTGAGGTCCTCTGAGGACTAGCCGGTATCAGCATGTCAGCTCTTATCTCCGTGGTGACAGACCCTGGAGGCGTCACACTCCTTCACATGCTCCTCTCCTGATAAGACACTCCCTCTAACACACACACACACACACACACACACACACACACACACACACACACACACACACACACACACACACACACACAAACACACTGTGAGGACTGAATAAGACTATTTTTACAAAGTGTTTTCTCTACTTCTACTTCAGTACTTCTTCTGGTTTTAACCATGCAGTGTTACGCTTCCCAACATAGGGGTCGGGGCCCTCGGGGGCCACCAGACAAACCCCAGGGGGTCGGGGCCCGCCGAGGGCCACCAGACAAACCCCAGGGGGTCGGGGCCCGCCTCGGGGCCCTCGGGGCCCTCGGAGGGCCACCAGACGAACCCCAGGGGGTCGGGGCCCTCGGAGGGCCACCAGACGAACCCCAGGGGGTCGGGGCCCTCGGAGGGCCACCAGACGAACAACGGGAGAGAAACACAATATTAGATGAATGAGATGAAAATGAGATGAAAGGATATGAGGACAAAGAAGAGAGTATTTATCCTCACGTTGATGTACATGTACACGTACCTCTTAGTACTACCGTGTTCACATCTTCAAGAGGAGGAGGAAGAGCAAGAGAAGGAGGAGGAGGAGCAAGAGAAGGAGGAGGAAGAGCAAGAGAAGGAGGAGGAGGAGCAAGAGAAGGAGGAGGAAGAGCAAGAGAAGGAGGAGGAGGAGCAAGAGAAGGAGGAGGAGGAGTAAGAGAAGGAGGAGGAGGGATCAGGAGGAGTTAGGGAGGAGGAAGAGTAAGAGAAGGGAGGAGGAAGAGTCATAGGATGAGGAGGAGTAATAGTCATAGGATGAGGAGGAGTAGTAGTCATAGGATGAGGAGGAGTAGTAGTCATAGGATGAGGAGGAGTAATAGTAATAGGATGAGGAGGAGGAGTAGTCATAGGATGAGGAGGAGTAGTCATAGGATGAGGAGGAGTAGTAGTCATAGGATGAGGAGGAGTAGTGATAGGAGAAGGAGCAGGAGTAGTCATAGGATGAGGAGGAGTAGTGATAGGAGAAGGAGCAGGAGTAGTCATAGGATGAGGAGGAGGAGTAGTCATAGGATGAGGAGAAAAAGGCTTCCAGGAGAGAGTCGTGGAGCCCATGATGACGTCGACCTGAGCAGAAAAAAATATTCATAAATATCAAATATTCATAAAAGTTAAGGAGGACTTCTTTCTTTTCACAAAAAGCTGATTTTGCAGCATCGTCTTCTTAAAACAACGACTTAATAAACACACGAATAATTATAACTTTCTCACATGTTCAAAGTCATAAATTAACAGTTTTTAAGATGCTTTTTATAGACATGAGCTAAAAGTAAAAGAATGGCTGTTGCAAAGTTTTAATGAGGCCAAAATATGCATAAACATTGATAGTTATTCCACTTCCCTGTGAGGCGTTTAAGTCACGTTTTTCTCTCGCAAAACTTTATTAATATGTTTTTCCGCTCCTGAAGCGGTTTATCTCTGAGCTGCAGAGCTGGTTGTAATCAGAAGTTATTAGAACATACGACCCTCTGCTGCTTCTGTCCTCACACGTCCTCCGCTCTCAGAGAGCTTCTCTCCACGTCTCGGACCGGAGCACCAGTTATTCTTATCACAAATTAAACTACACGAGGATTCAAAAAAGGTTCAAAAACAAACGAGAAACTCACCGGTTCTGAGACGAGGAAGAAGAAGAAGAAGAAGAAGAAGAAGAAGAAGAAGAAGAAGAAGAAGACACACGACAGAGCATATGCTGAAACACACACACACACACACACACACACACACACACACACACACACACACACACAGATGGGTGTGGTGTCGGTCCCCCAGGGTCGAGATCCGTTCCCCCTCCGGCCAATCACGAGGCTGACTCCGCCCCCTGAGGCTCCCCAGCCTGCAGATGAAGCCGTGCAGCTGACGTTGCGTCATCCTGTGTTCATCCATCCCATCTTCATGCACCGCTCGTTTGCAGGACTTTGTGCTTTTTCCTGCATTTCCCAGAATGCCTCAGAGCGTGATGGATATTGTTTTAATTATGTGGCTGTCTTTATTTCCCCCAACTCCCAACAGGACGTACCCCACGGAGGCCTGAAGGCCGAAGTGAAACACAGGAAGTGGAGCACATGAGCCTCAACGCTCCTCTAGCTCTCAGAATAGTTTGTAAAACAATAAAACAATAAAACACGAAAATCTGCAAGAAGAAATCTGCAACATTGTCAGCATAAAGATTTCCACATGCAGCTTTAAGATATTCACGTTGTCTTGTTGAATATAACCTCTTACGTTTCCTCCAGGGAGAATGTTGCAGCAGGTGACTGTGATTGCGTAATCAGGTCAGAGGTCATCTCACCTGCAGGCTGAGGAGGACAGGAAGTCCTCACATTCCCTCCATAAACTACATGGAATATTAAAGGGGAGGAGAGAACGTGTGACAGACATCTTGTGGTCTTTTACGTGTTTTTCTGCAGAAATCAGGATCTTTAATTCACTCAAAACAATATTTAACAACCGCAGACTCTCTATGCATGTTTTGCATTCATGAAAGAAGAATTAATTCATTTAAAAAAAGAGAAAAACTAACAAAAAAAACATCAGAAATAAAAGAACTCAAACTCAAGAGTCACATGTTGATAATTTAATTAATCTTCATTTCAAAACACACATCAGAGACTCTGATAAACATCTTTATTCCTCATTCGAGCAGTCGAATCCCAAATCTGGACATTTCATGATTATTTTATGTTTTATGACTCAAATGTGTTTTAGTTACTCGTCTACTTTAATATCCACGAGGAGAGCTTCTAAACAATAAACAATCATTTCCTTTTACATCACAACTCCAAATCCTTGTTGGGGGAAAAAGCCATGTCAACATTTTAGTAGCCAACGACACGTTTTAACTTTTAACTGAGTTACAATCTTTGATAGTCAACTAGATGTTTTTAATTATATAATAAAGTGACCTCTAGATTAGCTAACGAGCCATTTGAACCTTTTACGAGCCAACGACCAGATATTTGATAGTCATGAAGGTCGTCTTAATCTACGAGCCACGTCAGAAATATAACGGCCACGAGCTCTAACGGGTTATTTAAAAATGACGGTTATGGAACGTATTTCCTCGTTGACGTGTCACAGATATCAAAAAGTAATTTGATGACGCATTTAAATAAACGTTTGTAACTTAAAGCAACAATCACACTTATTTAAGATCAAAGAACGTTCGGGGTGAACTGTCCCTTTAAGAGAAAAGAACGTTCGGGGTGAACTGTCCCTTTAAGAGAAAAGAACGTTCGGGGTGAACTGTCCCTTTAAGAGAAAAGAACGTTCGGGGTGAACTGTCCCTTTAAGAGAAAAGAACGTTCGGGGTGAACTGTCCCTTTAAGAGAAAAGAACGTTCGGGGTGAACTGTCCCTTTAAGAAAAAAGAACGTTCGGGGTGAACTGTCCCTTTAAGAGAAAAGAACGTTCGGGGTGAACTGTCCCTTTAAGAGAAAAGAACGTTCGGGGTTAACTGTTCCTTTACAGCCAAATCTTGATGTTTTTATTTAAATTTACAACGTTAACCGCGTATTTAAAGCCAGAGGAGAGAATACACTCCCCTCGGTGATAATCTGAACTTTTCACTTGTCATTTTCTGAACTTTTCCAACAGAAGAATCTTAAATTATTGATCGGCACTTTGCAGAACTCGGTAGCCGAAGTTGCCAAAATCATGCAAAATCATGCTGAATTTAAAAAGTACAAAAAGCTTTGCAGCAGAAGCATCTGAAGTGCAAAACGTTGTTACGGTGGTTAGAAATCAGAGGCTAGTTTACTTCGGAGCCACGTAAAGAAAAAATCCAGAAGCCGTTTTGAAGACTTTAGAATAACAGATATCTAGATATCTTATTATACATCCATCTAGATATTTAGACTCATATAAAAGAACATTTGAACCAGAATACTGGCTACGCTTCTTCTTCTTCTTGATTAACTGCAGCTCTCGCCTCTTCCCTCACTCGTCCTCGTGCACGAAGAACTCGTGGCAACAGACGGTAACCACGGAGACGAATGTCATGAACTCCTGGAAGTCGCACTCGGCGTCCCCGTCGGCGTCCAGGCTCTCCATCAGGCTGTCCAGGGCGGCCTGGTCCTTCACGTGCTGCAGGAGAGCAGTTTAAATACCACGGCTTCAGGATTTACACAAGTACTTCAGAAGGAGCAGTACCACGAGTACATTAACTCAGGTACTTGCATTTTATGGTACTTTACTACATTCGGGAGCCAGATGCTTTTCACATTTATTTTAAAGCTTTTGATTCAGATTATTAAATAAATAATCGACTTATAAATTATCATATATTATTTTCTATTTTTATTTAACCTTTATTTATCCAAGATACGAAGATTTAAAATCTATTTTCTTTTAGAAGTCCTTTTCCAAAACAGACTTAAAAACAAAAAAGCAAAAAGTAAAAAATGTACACAAATAATTCACATAAAAAGACAAATAACTTATTTAAAAACAAAACAGCAAAAGGTTAAAAGAAATACATAAAATGTTCACATAAAAAGACAAAGAAATAATTTAAAAAAAAAGCAGAAAGTGAAGACAAAAACATATAAATGTTCAGATAAAAATACAAAAAACAGATTAAAAAAAAAACTAGATCAAGATACATAAAGGAGTCAAAAATAACTTAAAGGGATGAACACATTAATGCATAAATAATCACAATAAAGTGATGTAATACACATTATTCTGCATAATGAGTACTTATACTTATACTATTTCATGCTCACACGTTTGTACTTGGAACTAAAGTTTGTAATGCAGGATGAAGTATTATTTCTGTTATTATTTGATCCTATAAATGAGATATAAAGGTTAATGTTCTCGCCTCCATGAGCTCCGGCAGCTCGTCGTGCAGCAGGTCCTTCAGCTCGCTCTTCTTCAGCTTGTGTTTGTCTCCTTCCCTCTCCGAGTACCTCTGGAACACGGCGATGACGGTGGCCATGGAGGTCTCCAGCTCGGTCATCGTCTCTTCTTCTGGAAGCAAAGTGTTGGTGCCAACACCACTTTGTCTATTTCAACACAACATTTCAGAAAACTTGTAATACAATTTGTATCAGTGTCAGTCGCCCACTGGTGAAGTTTCATGCTGATATCTATTCGTTCATTTTTTTACCCTATTCACCAAAATGAATGTCATTTTACAAAACATCTCTTTAAAATGCGTTTGTTCTCCGACTCTGATCCATAAATCTCCACTTCAGCAGCTCTTACATCACCAAACTTTATACTTTCATGCTACATATATTCTGGAGGTTTCCACAGAGGACTTTGTTCATAACTCCTTCACAGCCTCATTTATACAACATTCTACTACTAGAAACATGACGAAGATTGATCTTTTTCTGTAGCTGTTGACAGTATTTCCTGATTTATGGAGCGATACAAGAAGATAATCCAAGATTCCTTCTGTAAAGACCTTTGACTCTAACATGTCAGCAACATGAAACAGCACTTTAGAACCTGGCTTTATGCAATGTTCACATTCAAGCTCTGGAAATGTATGAAAACAAGCACATATTCGATAAGATAATGTCTCATTTGCATATTTAAACATAACACAACTTGTAATACAACAAATACTTGTCTTGATGTCAGTAATCACCTGGGGGAATGTTTCACCCTTCACCCTTTAATAAAAGGACATGTTAGCAGCATGTAAAGAAATTAAAGTTTTTTAAATATAGATCTTACCTCAGAGTGAGTTCAGGAAGAAGTTGATGGAGGGCGAGGACGGACAGCGGCCTTTATAGTGCAGCAGGGTGGAGGGTGGAGGGAGGAGGGTGGAGGGTGGAGGGAGGAGGGTGCTGGTGTGCAGGGTGGAGGGTGGAGGGAGAAGGGAGGAGGGTGCAGAGAGGAGGGTGCTGGTGTGCAGGGTGGAAGATGGAGGGTGCTGGTGTGCAGGGTGGAGGGTGGAGGATGGAGGGTGCTGGTGTGCAGGGTGGAGGGTGGAGGGTGCAGGGCTGAGCTCATTCAGGCCACTGACCAATCCCGAGTGTGCACCTCCCCTCACTCCACTGCAGCTCTGCTAACCAGCTCTGATCATGTGACTCTTAATAATGTAGTAACTCTCACCAGAGCAACGTTTTAGACAATATTCAGCTCGATATGTGGATTAAAATCTGCATAAATCACACAAATAGTGACTATAAATGAGCATTATTGTCTTAATGCATCAGTCATGATGTGTTAAATACTCAAAATAGTTCCACTGGAAAACGTTTTAAGGATTTTACAGACAAAAACCTGCTTTTATGAAATAAATATGTATTGTTTTATTGAATTTGTATCCAATGCAAAACCAAATCCTGCAGCTTTTCTCTCTGGAGGCTGGAGGAGCGTAACTAAGTATCTTCCACTCCTCAATACTGTACTTTTGAGAGTTTATTTACCTGTTGCATGAAGATTATTCAGAGAAAATGTGATGAGAATTATATACAAGTAGTTAAAATAAGCTGCATTTTACAGGAAAATCTACGTAATTTAGCAGAAATTACAAGGAAACTACAGACAATATTGTTTTAATTAGTGTGTTGGGTTTACCCCTTCAGAGGAGTTACAGTTACTTTCTGGGATTACAGGAGAAACACAGGTCGGGATGTATTTACTGAAGCTGACCAGGCTCTCAGATCTCCGTCACCACGCTCCACCTCTCTGATCCGGATCTGCTGCTCCGCCTTGTGCTCCCGCCCTGAGACAAAGGCCCGTTTCAGAGGAAGCGGCTGGCCGTGCATCTTAATGAAGAACATCGTTCTCTGGTGGAGTTGGACAGACGGGAGCCCTCCGAGGAGAACGCACACAAACAGCCTGCTGCGCCGAGTCCATATGAATATAGAGATTAATGCATGAAGTTCTCTGGTTCATATGAATATAGAGATTAATGCATGAAGTTCTCTGGTTCATATGAATATAGAGATTCATACCTGAAGTTCTGCTGGTTCACACTGAAACATAAAGAGACTTAAAGCTATAAATATATAGATTAATACATGAAGTTCTGCTGGTTCACACTGAAACATAAAGAGACTTAAAGCTATAAATATATAGATTCATACATGAAGTTGTGACATTTCTACAGGTATATCTTGTGCACAATGAGCTGAGTTCCCCCGATGACCTCCCTGACCTTTGACCCCAGCCCCCCCCCCTCTGTGTTTCCAGTCAGAACGGATTGTTTATGACATGATAAACTGCGTCTTTGTCTCGGGATAAATAACTCCTCACGCGGACGACGACAAGCCGCCTCCTTGTTCGCTTCAGACACTGAAACTCTGTGAGGAGAAAAGGACCAAAGATTCTGAAAACATCCTTCTGGCTTTTGGTTTGTCCGCTCAATAAACGGCAGTGACACCTCATTATTTTTGTGTATAAAATATATATTTTTTTTCAATATTATTCAATAATTCTGACTTATTTTTGTGTTGTTTTTTAAAAAGTATATGTTTTAATTTAATTTAATTTAATGGTTTTTTTTGTGGTTAATAAAATTGTTGTCTTGTTTGATCTCATTATTTTGACTTTCCAGCCCAAAATTATACACATCTTTATTTTCATGTCATAATTATATGCAAATATTACGATTTATACAGCAGATTTTTTATTTTTATTATCTAATAATTCCGACTGATTATCTGTTAAAATATGTGGAAGATGAGGGTTTGTAAATAATAATATAAATAAATAATAATAATAAATAAATAACAACTAATAACAATAATGAATAATAATAATAATAAGGAGTGAATAGAAATAAACACATAACAACTAATAATAATTAATAATAACAATAATAAGGAATACATACAAATAAACAAATAAATACATATATTAATACATAAATAAATATATATATTTATATATATAAATAAATAAATAAATATATTAATGAATTAATTTATACTTACAAACATACATACATACATAAATGAATACATAAATAAATGAATATATATATATATATATATTTATTTATTTACACATACAAACATAGATACAAACGTAAATAAATAAATATGTTTTATATTTTTTGCTGTGTTTATTTGACAGCTTTTAAGTGCTATTGTCATACTTAATGTCATGCCATACATTCATATAAAAGAAAACAGCAGCTCTGATATGAAAAGCTGCAGTCGGACAGATTTCCCTCCTCGACCCCTCGTCCTTTCTCCTCTTGTGTCTCTCTCAGCTTCTTTTCCGTCTCCCGGGAGACGGCGTCCTCAAATGGCCGAGGCGTCCTCAGCGCCGGCCCCCGGGGGCCCCGAGCTGAGCTGTGGCCCTGGCAACGTGGGAAAGGTTGTGCCAGCCGCTGAGTCATCGGCTGGCAGCAGGCCGTCACCTGAGACTACCACATGAGCTCTGGGGCCTTTTCATTTCTCTTTTTAAGGGTTTTATTGTTTGTGTCTGACCTCTGACCTTTTCATATGCAGCCTATTTCTCTGGATGCAACGAGAGGAAGAAGAAACTGAGGAAAGACTGAGTTTCTGTGGGAGAAACAACCATGTAAACAACTAAAAATCTACTTGTAATTCTCATAATTCACCACGAGAGGACAGCAGTTCACCATGTGACCTCATCTCTGATCTGTATCCATGTTAATGTCTTTAAACATGCCAATAATCAATAAGCAAAACACTTTTTCCTCTTAGACTTGATCAAAAAGTCTCATCTTTAAAATATTTTCATATGGAGACATAATTAGGGTGTTTATTGCACCTCTTATTGATCATTTACAGGTTTTTTAAGTCTTTAAAATGACTTCTGACTGATTAAATTATCTCAAAAGAGCAATCAAAAATACATTAACTTAATTAAAGACACCATGAGACTCAGAAAACCAACTTTTATTTTAACTCATATTATTGTGTTATTAGCATGTATTAGGAAAAGGAATACTCAGTTTTGTTGTTGTTGTTATGTGTTTCTACCTCTAGGGGGCAGTCTTGGATCCATCATGGTCCAATCTGTTCATCGATTGGTTGCATTGATCCCTTTAAGACTCCCATGCAGGAAGTATTCACATGCTTTACTTCAGTAGAAGTATTTATACCACACTTAAAGACATTTTAAAAACTACAAAGATGGTGGAACGAATGATCTGCTGCTGGTGGAAAAACATGGCCGGTGTCTTGGCGTTGAACCGCGGCTGGCGTCTCCCTCCGCTGGATTACTTCCTGGCGTCGTGTCACAGCGTAATCTGGACAGATCCTCAATCTGTCCGATCCCATTGGCTCATCGGGCTGATCGGGCGGACCATAAACCCGGATTATACCGAGGAGGAAAGTGTGTTTCTGGAGGGTCTCTGAGCGTTAGCGCCCTGGGTTTTGGCGGGAAATTGAGCCTCAAGGTCAAAAAACATTCATCCTCTCAAATCTGTTTTAATCAAAGCAAGAAAAAAAGGTGTAATTCTACTTTTGAATACAAATAATACACTTTTATTTCAGGTATTTAAACCACAACCTTTCCCCTTTGGATTCAGTATTTCGCGTTGTTTTGACGCCCTCTTCCTTCCGTACCAGAGCACATTATCTACAACATGAAGCTCAGTAGACACCAGGAGAGTAACCAACTTTATCCAGAAGACATGTGGCTGTTGCAGGGAGTTGAACCTGCAACCTTGAGGGGACAAGGACGGTTTGTTTTCCAGAGTTAAGAGAGAAGATGCATCCAACCTCGTAGTCTGTAACGTGAAAGTCTTGCACAAAAAGCTTATTTTTTTATTGCATTTCTGCAATTTTATTTGATACAAATCCACTGTGAAATCACAGAAAACTGTATTTTAAAACTGATGACTTCACCTGCAGCTGTTCCAGGATTTAGAACTACGTTCTGCTGTTAATGTCACCAGATAAAACTACAAAAATGGAGGATAATACAGACAGACGACCACAGTTTTTGCAGAAGTTACGCTCTCGTAGAAAGCGATGGCGTCCGTCGTGCAGCTGCAGAGTGGCCATCTCATGTCGCATCTAATCCCATAATCCTCTTCTGCCACCACTCTCACCCCCTCCCCACCCTCGCCCCCCCCCCCCTCCCCCATCAGATTAGAGGCTCCTGGATCAGAGCGCCGTCTCCCTGCCGTCTACCCGATGGCCTACTTCCTCCTGTCCAGCTAATTGGCATGACGGGGAAAAGACACAATAAACTCGGTGCCAGATTATTAACTCGACTCCTCCACTTCCTGCCCGTCAGACGCCGGCCGGGTCACCAGGGGCCCTCTGAGCTGGTTAGGTTAACCCTAACCCGGGTCTAGTGAGAGGTTAACCCTAACCCGGGTCTGGTGAGAGGTTAACCCTAACCCGGGTCTGGTGAGAGGTTAACCCTAACCCGGGTCTGGTGAGAGGTTAACCCTAACCCGGGTCTAGTGAGAGGTTAACCCTAACCCGGGTCTGGTGAGAGGTTAACCCTAACCCGGGTCTGGTGAGAGGTTAACCCTAACCCGGGTCTGGTGAGAGGTTAACCCTAACCCGGGTCTGGTGAGAGTTATCATCGCTGATGATGTCGTCTGATATGACACAGGAGCCTCTTTATGTTGTTGTTTTGTGTCTCTTTGAGGTCGTTTTGTGTCTTTTTGTAGTTTTACTGTGTCTCTGTGTAGACAGTTGTGTCTCTTTGAAGTAGTTTTATGTGTCTTTGAAGTCGTTTTATGTCTCTTTGAAGTCGTTTTGTGTCTCCTTGAAGTCGTTTTGTGTCTCTTTGAAGTCTTTTTGTGTCTCTTTGAAGTCTTTTTGTGTCTCTTTTAAGTCGTTTTATGTCTCTTTGAAGTCGTTTTGTGTCTCTTTTAAGTCGTTTTGTGTCTCCTTGAAGTCGTTTTGTGTCTCTTTGAAGTCTTTTTGTGTCTCCTTGAAGTCGTTTTATGTCTCCTTGAAGTCGTTTTGTGTCTCTTTTAAGTCGTTTTATGTCTCTTTGAAGTTGTTTTGTGTCTCTTTGAAGTTTTATTGTGTCTCTGTGTAGACAGTTGTGTCTCTTTGAAGTCGTTTTGTGACTCCTTGAAGTCGTTTTGTGTCTCTTTGAAGTCGTTTTGTGTCTCTTTGAAGTCATTTTGTGTCTCCTTGAAGTCGTTTTGTGTCTCTTTGAAGTCGTTTTGTGTCTCTTTGAAGTCGTTTTGTGTCTCTTTGAAGTCGTTTTGTGTCTCCTTGAAGTCGTTTTGTGTCTCTTTGAAGTCGTTTTGTGTCTCCTTGTAGCCGTTTTGTGTCTCCTTGTAGCCGTTTGGTGTCTCTTACTGGTGGTTTTGTGGTCTTCTCTGAGGTTTTGATCTCTTCCTGGAGTCTCTTTGAGGCTCCGGCCCATCACGTCTCTCTCTAACTCCACACCCCTGAAATATTTTTCTTTTTCAAACTTTTTACTCTTCTCGGATGTCACGAACCCAGAAGAGAGCGACTACCGAGAGCTGGCTTCCTGTCATCACGTTCCCCTCGGCATCCGTCTCCGTCTTGGTCTGCATCAGACTCCCGTGAAGTGACCACACAGATAATCTTGCCCTCAGAAGCAGATCCTCACAACCACAACACCATCTGGCCCACGCTAAGCTGGTCACAACACCGAGGCTTCAAACTCAGAGAGGCCGCCCGACTTCCCCGGAGCCGTCAGAGGGGATTACTGGAACCCCGGGTCGAATCAGGATGCTTTAATATTAACTTAGATATGACGTTTATGCATCAACGTCACCAAAACACCAGTTCAGTGAAGATGTAGTTCGTCAGTAAGAAGAGTCGGACGAGGACGAGACGTTCTCTTCAAGCTGGAACTAATCTGCTCCAAACATCTTCAGGAGAGGGAGAACGGAGGGAACTGGTGTGTGAGGGAGCAAAGTAAATAAGTAAAGAAGTAAAGAAGTAAATAAGTAAATAAAGTAAATAAAGTAAATAAGTAAATAAGTAAATAAAATAAATAAAGTAAATAAGTAAATAAGTAAATAAAGTAAATAAAGTAAATAAGTAAATAAGTAAATAAAGTAAATAAAGTAAATAAGTAAATAAGTAAATAAAGTTACATATTCAGTCTCTCTTTCAAACATCAAACCAGAGTTACTGAATAGTGGAAAGATGAACCAAGAATATCTGTCAATGGAGTCTAGTGTCTTTTAGGAGAGCATGGTTTCTTCTTTCATATTCACTTCATATCCTCTTCATATCCTCTTCATATTCACTTCATATCCTCTTCATATTCACTTCATATCCTCTTCATATTCTCTTCATATTCACTTCATATCCTCTTCATATTCTCTTCATATCCTCTTCATATTCACTTCATATCCTCTTCATATTCACTTCATATCCTCTTCATATCCTCTTCATATTCTCTTCATATCCTCTTCATATTCTCTTCATATCCTCTTCATATCCTCTTCATATCCTCTTCATATTCTCTTCATATCCTCTTCATATCCTCTTCATATTCTCTTCATATCCTCTTCATATCCTCTTCATATCCTCTTCATATCCTCTTCATATTCTCTTCATATCCTCTTCATATCCTCTTCTTCATATCTCTTCATCTCTTCATATCCTCTTCATATCCTCTCTTCATATCCTCTTCATATTCTCTTCATATCCTCTTCATATCCTCTTCATATCCTCTTCATATTCTCTTCATATCCTCTTCATATCCTCTTCATATTCTCTTCATATCCTCTTCATATCCTCTTCATATCCTCTTCATATCCTCTTCATATTCTCTTCATATCCTCTTCATATCCTCTTCATATCCTCTTCATATTCTCTTCATATCCTCTTCATATTCTCTTCATATCCTCTTCATATTCTCTTCATATCCTCTTCATATCCTCTTCATATTCTCTTCATATCCTCTTCATATCCTCTTCATATCCTCTTCATATCCTCTTCATATTCTCTTCATATCCTCTTCATATCCTCTTCATATCCTCTTCATATCTCTTCATATCTCTTCATATCCTCTTCATATCCTCTTCATATCCTCTTCATCTTGTGCCACTTAACAGGAGTCGTAATGAAATGTCTTCATGAAATCAGGTCTTCAGGTCTTCAGGCTGCTCGTTTGAGTCCAGAACCCAAAACGTACTGACTTCACGACGACGTGAAACAGAGAAAACATGTCGATAAATTCCTCTCATCACTGTTTCAGACTCATGATATTATTAAAATATTAAAAAGATCAAAGCTCTTCTGCACGCAGACCAAATGACAGAGTTTCCTCGCCTGCTCATGTTTTACTCCCTCAACTTTCACTGCATGTGACTTTAAATGGAAGATTGATTACAACATTAATACTCACAGGCTACTGAGGCACATTCATCGATTTGAGGAGGAAATTGGATTAGTAGCCAGAAGCCGCAACAGGAAGTGTCCTCGGCTCCTCGCTGAAGGACACATGGACGAGTCGTGACCTTCAGCAACAGGAAGTGTCCTCGGCTCCTCGAAGAAGAAGAAGAAGAAGAAGAAGAAGAAGAAAGAGAAGAAGAAGAAGAAGAAGAAGAAGAAGAAGAAGGAGGTCTGCACTCGGTCGCGTCCATCCAGCCATATTTGAAAGTAAAACATCTTCAAGAACTCGGTCTTCTTGTTGAAGTTCCCTCCTGCTCATTAAATATTAATCTCCATACATCAGCGAGCTGCTCAGCACCTCGCTGTTCGGTCCAGAGGTGAAACAGACATTTAACCTTTTTATGGAGCTCTGATTCTCGTCTGGCCTTCAGAGAGTTTCCCGCCTCAGCAGCTCCCAGTTAAAGAGATTTATACGCTTCTGGAGGCCCGACCGACTCCGGGTTCCTCACACGAGACCAGCTGGAGGACACTGAGACATGAGACATGAGACATGAGACCAGCTGGAGGACACTGAGACATGAGACATGAGACATGAGACCAGCTGGAGGACACTGAGACATGAGACATGAGACATGAGACATGAGACATGAGACCAGCTGGAGGACACTGAGACATGAGACCAGCTGGAGGACACTGAGACATGAGACATGAGACATGAGACATGAGACATGAGACCAGCTGGAGGACACTGAGACATGAGACATGAGACATGAGACCAGCTGGAGGACACTGAGACATGAGACATGAGACATGAGACATGAGACCAGCTGGAGGACACTGAGACATGAGACATGAGACATGAG
>JACSYO010001374.1:5000-35000 GCA_016806645.1 Ophiodon elongatus | reverse complement strand
TGTATTAATAATCTAAATCTGCAGAGTAACGGCAGATAAATGCAGTAAAAAGTTGAACGTGAAAGTGAAAGTAGCTCAAAATGTGAACTATAAGTTCAGTATTCAAGTACAATGTGCAGAACAGTGTGTGTGTGTGTGCGTGCGTGTGTGTGCGTGTGTGGCCACGCCCCCTCTCGGTGACGTCACACGTCCATCCGAGCCGCCGTCCTCCAGTCCTCCGGCAGACCGGAGCAGAGGCGGACGTGGAGCGGCGTGTCTGCGCGTCTCTCCCCGGGAAAAACTTCCAGGACTGCGGATCGCTCATCTCATTTTAACCCTTTTCATTACTTATCTTTATTTTTATTTTTATTCACCTTCAAGGCAAAAGAGACGAGGGGAAAAGGAAGGAGACACCTCTCCATCAGCTCCTCACCTTTCCCTCTCAGAGCGCCTCTCATCAGGGCGTCCGGGCTCCCAGCCAGCAGGAGGTCAGTCCACATTACCCTCAATTCTACACTTCATTTCCTCTAATTATCTTTTAAAACTACAATTTGCTCATTTATTTAGATCATTTAGCAGAAACATGTGCGGGGAAGAATTCGGCTGCATCAAATGAAAAGTATCTGTCCAGTATTTATGTGATATTTCTATATTTTCTGTCTCTGCTGCTTTACACTGTGTATATTATCACATTTATTGTGCATCATGACTTTTAAAGTATTTCTTTTACATTTACTGGTTTTCTATAGTGGACCAGGTTTATGGTTATTATTGCTGTATTTCTATGTTATCGTTAAAGTATCCCTCTAAATCCTTCCCTCTTTTTATTTATCTGTTGCATCAATAACTGGTGATATTTATTAAAATATGCACAGAAACATTGAGCAGCAAAGCAAAGGAGGAAGAAATGATAAGTTTTGACAATTAGCACTATATTGTCACGTGCGTGCACGCTGGCCACGCGCGTGCACGCCTCCTCAGGCCTGCCAATAAGGTCATCTGATAAGCTGAAAATCCCCCCCCCTCCCCTCTTTCCTCTATCAGCAGCCTCAGGTTTGAAACACAAACTCCTCTTCCTCCTCTTCCTTCCTTTCCTTTCCCTTGTTCATAATCCTTCCTCCTTCCTCCTATACTCTTCATCTTCTCTCCTCCTCACTTTTCTGTATCCTTCTCATGTCCCCTTGTCTCCTTCCTCACTGCTTCCTCCTTTTTTGTTGTTTTCTTCTTCTTCTGTTCACAAACACATGCACACAAACCTGGCAAGTCATACTGTATTGTACACACACACACACACACACACACACACACACACACACACACACACACACACACACACACACACACACACACACACACACACACACACACACACACACACACACACACACACACTCACAGTTGTCTTCTATACCCTCCCCCCCAAAAGAGGCTAAGCCTGAAAACTAGCATGTCATCGTTTTCCAGCACCCTGCGAAGGTGCGCTCCATTTTGTAATTAATGGCTGCTCAGCGCACACACACACACACACACACACACACACACACACACACACACACACACACACACACACACTGTATTGATATAAAACTCATGAGCAGACGACATCTCGTCCGCCCCCCGGCCTGCAGGAGGTCACTTCACATAGCAACCAGTTTTACACTAAATTACTTCCAAACATCTCTTAAACCAACCACCTCCTCACGTTATTCACTTGTGTGTTCGAACGCCGTGCGGAGAGGACTTCGGCTTCCCTCACGTTAAATATCTGGACAGTATTCATGGAGGTTCCTTCAGCCGGTTCCTGGAGGAAGAGGTTGCTGTCCTTCTTAAAGAATAACATCATCAACCCCCATCATTCGCTCAAAACATGCTAAACCCTTTTCATTGAACTATAAACATGCTTCATCATCCATCTGTTCCTTCTTCATGAATCAAACTCAAAATGGAGGTAAATTACAGCATCAAGACCCTTAATGAACCACTTGCTGCTGATGCTTCCTCCTCCCTTGGCTTGAGGGACCTCGGAGGAGGAAGCTACTGTACTCGGCTCCTGGAAGCCCCTCCCAGGGGGAGAGGAGCGCTGTAATGTTTTACGGATGACTTTGTGCGGTGATGCACGGCGGCGTCGGGGCGGAGCGGCGCCTCGCTCTAATGTACTTGACCACACGCCAAGCCCAGGACTTATTTATTTATTCCTGCAGGTGGAGAGCTAAACCCCTGAAGGAGTCACAGAGAAGGAGACACACAACCAAATGTACTCTCAAGCCAATTATACGCCACTCAGCAAGGACATTAAACTCATCAAAAGGAGGAACCTTGTCAGATTCATAGGAGAAAGTCACCATTCATTTTTCATATTCACCATAAAGTATTGAGTCAGATATGTCAGAGGTTGGCGGCTCATCGGAGAGGCGTTCCTGAGAGAACTTCTTAAATCAAATATGAAAACATCTTCTTCTTCGTTGCATCTCCAAGTGAAAACTCTGAGATTTGACTGTAAGACGCATTTAAAACTCCTTTTTTAACAAACTTCCAAGGTCGCTCCACAGCACGGTTATAAACACACGCCCAGATGCATGCTGGGAGCAACAGGGCAGCTACCCGACTCCAGCAGACCTCATGCTCTTCTGCCCCCGAGGCCGGGACTCGATAAGGCTGCACTCAGAACCAGGAGACATGAAACACCAGCAACCTGTAATATTACTCTTCCTACTTCTAGATTTGTAGAATAAGCTGCGGAGCCTTTAAAGTAGTTTTCATGTCATTTGACTGAGGTGCCGTTGGTTTGAGGATTCAGACTCTCAGCCTGCAGCCTCCTGCTTTGATCTGGGATTACAGCGCCTGTTAGAGCGTCTCTCACGGGGAATCTACAAGTGTGAGGATGACATGCGATGGTGAAGTTCTCCAGCAGAGCCGCTGTGATCTGCTTATTTTAAACAGCTGCGATGGAGCAGCGATAAACTCTCCGCCAGCATATGGCAGCTGGAAATGGTTATTATAGCGACACTCATCCGGGGATTAGGACCGGCCGACTCTCGGCTAATTAAACCTCCGACTCACCCTCAGTCGACTGAAACGAGTTAATAACACAGACTCTGATATTAATGCACCATATTCCTGTTGTTTCACGGCTAACCCTCACACCTCCGGAGAGCTTCCTCTCCCTCTGCCAACAAAGAAGGAAAAATAAAATAAAATAATTTCCCCAAACGCTGTCTTTACTTTCTGCTGCTGTTCTCTAAAACAGGAAGAACCGTGTGCGTGAAAGAGGCGACATCGTGTTAACTTCTTGTAATCTGCAGGGCTCGTTTTGAGGAATCCTAAACCTCCTGCTGAGTCGCCCCCCCCCTCCCCCCTGGATCTGTCAGAGCCCTCACCCCCCCTGGATCTATCAGAGCCCCCCCCCCTGGCCAGAGCCCCCTGGATCTATCAGAGCCCCCAGATCTGTCAGAGTCCCATATTAGATTCCCCCCCCTATCTGTCAGAGTCCTCACCCCCCTGATCTATCAGAGCCCCCCCTGGATCTCCTCCCTGTTACATCAAAGCCGGCGACCGTGTCTTTGTCTGCTGGGCGGCTTGTTATTGATGGTGGGGCTCTTTATTGAGTGGGGGGGGGGTTAAGAGAGGGGGGCTTTCAGCTCCCATTTCAAGAGATGTACAACCAGCCCAGCTTTCCCCTCGCTGCCCGCTCCACGTCCCAGAATGCACCTCTGCTCTGCAGCGACCCGTCATGTAGAGGCACGAGAGGTCCAAACAAAGACTGAAGTTCTGTTGGAGACGGTGTGAGGAGCATGCACTCAACAACTTCCAACAAACAATCAAATCATGCACACTAATATTCCACAGTTATGACCAACGTGGCGACGCGCTCCACGTGACACAGGTCACGTAAACATCTCCTCGCTCGTCTTGAAGACTGCAGCTGGAGAAATGAGGGAAATGAAAGTTATTTAAAGCACGTAGCCGAAGGACGTGCGTCATGAGATTGTTGAATCAGAGAATGCACGGCTGCATGTTAACAGGAATATTAGTGGAATATTACATTTGTATGAGCCACGAAGACAGCGAAGTGTGAATATTGTCTTTTTGGGCATATTTAGTGCACGTAAACAGGATTAAAAACGTGGTAGTTTTCTCCTGCAGGAAGATGATTTCTCGCCCAAATCTGTGACGTAGTCGTCTGACAAGAAATGCATCAGTGTTGATAAAAGAGAATAAGTAGAAATAGAATAAATAGAATAAGTGATAATTAGTCTACTAGCAAAATAAAAGATGACAAACATTGTTCTGCACGTCACAATTAAAGTTGTTGCCTCATCTTGACTAGTTTTCTTTGAGATGCACGTTTACTACAATATGCGCAGCCTTACTCCTTATTTTATATAAATATATATATATATATATATATATATATATATATATTTACCCAAAAAAGGTTTATTTTTTAAGTTCGAGGGAAGAAATACAGTAAGAAGTGACAGGAATCTTCTGGATTTGACAAATGAAGGCACTTCAGCACTAAGATGAGACGTCATTAAACATGATAAGTGACTTTTAAAAATAAAAACTCTTTATTTTAAGCCTGTGTTTTTCATCAGATAAAGATAAGATAACATTTTTGAAGTAAGTGACTCAAATAACAGAAGTTACGTTTTGGCTCGACTAGATTGAATAAAATATTCAATATAATCTGATGAAAAAGGACATTTGACGCAGAACTAAATTAAAGGTAGCTGACAAAGAGAAAATATTTGATTAAAAATTTACTAAAACCTGAGTTTTTGTAGACTAAAAGGTTAACGTTGACTAAAATATAAAAATAACACGCATTTTCATCTAAAGCTGCCAAAACTGCTTTATATTTTCTGACCTTTATTGTAACTTTCACTCACACAACTTAAATCTCTTTATTGCTTATCGATTGCTCTCCTCCTAAATCTGTCTCTCTCCTTCTTTTATGATCTTTGCATCGATCTGGAAGAGAACAAGCTCTCCCTGTTCAGCCGGGAGTCATTTCATTCCTGCTGCTGCAGCTTCGACCTCTGTAGCCTTTAACTGTGTTAATGATCTGGAAAATTAGCGTTTAGCATCGTCTAAATGGCCGGACCCTGAGATGCTTTGCTTGTTTCCCATCCAGATGAAAAGCTGCCAATGAGCCGACTGTGTTTCCAGCCCCGGCCATGGCTGCCCATCGCATCATCCGAGTGACCAACAACAATCACGTCCTCCCTCGCTGCAAGTCTGAGGGGACGCTCATCGACCTCAGCGAAGGGGTCACAGGAGCCAGTCTTAACGATGTCAAAGGTCAGTGTTTCACCGTATTTGATTCACTGATTAGTCAAAGTTCACTCAATATCTCTGGAATCGATTGTTCTAACTTTGTGCTGTGTGTTGGAAACGGTATTATTCTTTCTCCGGCTCTTTCACTTCACTGGTTGCACTTCATTACAGCTATGTTTACATGCTCTATATACGCTAATGATGCGAACTAAAAATAGAAAATGATGCAATGAATTATGCAGTTCGTCTGCTCATACGTTTACTCAGCGGTCTGAACATTTTGTCGTTGCTTTCAGAATGTTTAAAGGTTATTTTGGAGGCTATTTGGGCCGCATTCCTTTTTTTCCAGCATTGAGTACTTCCTGTAAAGTTGTAATGCAGAACCACTTTCATGTCTGATCTGTAGAACCATCACCTCATTATTCCAACTGACCCATTACGTCTGTGTCTGATTATGAGATAAGCGCTATTAACAGCAGTATTTTGAGTAATCAGCCATTGAGTGATTACCAGAAGTGCACTTATCTAAAATAGTGAACAACCCGTTACGAAACCACTTTGCAATCAGCAGCAGAGGAGCATGACTAATAGTTTTAAGAGACTCTCAAACATCTTTTTCCTTTTTCAGTGCCTTCTCCGAGTGCCTTGAGGCTGGACACATCAGCCTCCTATGGAGCTGCGCAGGAAGTGGTTGCCATAAAGGATTATTGCCCCAGCAGCTTCACCACGCTGAAGTTCGCCAAAGGCGATCGCCTGTATGTGTTGGACACGTCGGGAGGAGAGTGGTGGTACGCCCACAACAACACGGAAATGGGCTACATCCCAGCCGCCTACGTCCAGCCGGTCAACTTCAGGAACTCCTCGCTTAGCGACAGTGGGATGATTGACAGTCTCGGGGAAGGATACGAGGACGGGTCGAAAGAGTTTGGAGGTTTGGGAGAGTGGACAGGGATGACCCTTAAGCCCTCACCAATTTACAACAACAGCCCGTTGTCTGCGAACCCCTTTATCCGTCCGTTAGATCAAAACTGCAAAGATTTAAGTGTGAGGAACTCAGCAGACCTTATTCTGTTTGATGCACTGGCATCTCCATCATCTTGCTCAAACTTTAACCCCAGTACAATCATGACTAATGGGTTCAGCAGCTGCCACATTAACACTACCACCCCCACTAGCCCAAACCAAGAGGTTGCACCTAACCTCCACAGGGATAACCCGTTTTTCAGGAGTAAACGTTCCCACAGTCTCTCAGAACTGTCAGTACTGCAGGCGCAGTCGAATCCAACGTTACCTTCGTCGGGATTCTTCACAGGCCTTAAGGCTCCTTCACCGGAGCAGTTTCAGAGCAGGGAGGACTTCAGGACTGCGTGGTTAAACCACAGAAAGCTAGCCAGGTCTTGCCATGACCTTGACTCCCTGGGCCAAAGTCCTGGATGGGGCCAAACGCAGCCGGTGGAGACCAACATCGTGTGCAGGTTGGACAGCAACGGAGGCGTCGTTCAGCTCCCGGACACCCAAATCAGCATCCACATCCCCGAGGGCCACGTCAGCCAAGGAGACACCCAGCAGATCTCCATGAAAGCCTTACTAGACCCTCCTCTGGAGCTCAACGGGGACCACTGCTCCACTGTCAGCCCCGTGGTGGAGATCAAGCTGAGCAACATGGAGACCAAGTCCTTCATCACGTTGGAGATGAAGGTATTGGTCGCTGTCAAGAAGGACAGTTGTCACACTGCGGAGGTGCTTTGTGTTCGAAGTGACTGCAAAGAAGGGCCTTACACGCCCATCCCTAATGCTTACCTTTATAATGATACGATCCAGGTGCAGCTGGATAGTCTGGAGCCTTGTATGTATGTGGCTGTTGTGGTTCAGTCTCAGTATATCAGCCACAATACCACCGTTTGGGACCATGTGCAGAGGAAACTAACTCTGGGTGTCTACGGACCCAAGCACATTCACCCTTCCTTCAAGACAGTCGTGGCCATGTTTGGGCATGACTGCGCCCCAAATACCTTGTTGGTCAACGAGGTGGGCCGACAGGCCAGCTCCAGTCCGCCGGTGGCCCTGCAGCTGTGGGGGAAGCACCAGTTTGTGCTGGGGTACCCTCAGGACCTCCAGGTGGGTTTGTACTCCAACATGTCCAACTACCAGGTGAGGGCGAACGAGGGTGTGGGGGTGATTCGGGGATTTCAGGTCAAACTGGGGAAAGTCAGCAGGCTCCTGTACATGATCACATCGCACAACCCCGACAGCATTTCAGACTTCACTCTCAGGGTCCAAGTCAAGGACGCCCTTGACTGCATCCTCACCCAGTTCTGCGTCCAAACGCCGCCTCCGCCGCCAACGACCGGAGCGAGGATAACAGGCCAGAGGAGGTTTCTGAAAAAGAAAGAGGTGGATAAGATAGTCCTCTCACCGCTGGCCGCCACTTCCAAATACCCAAAGTTTCAGGACCGGTGCATCACCAACCTTAAATTCGGCAAGTTGATCAAAACTGTGCTCAGGCAGCACAAGAGCACTTATCTGTTGGAGTACAAAAAGGGGGATGTTATCGCTCTGCTCAGCGAGGAGAAAATCAAACTGCGAGGGCAGCTGCGGACCAAAGAGTGGTACATTGGATACTATCAGGGGAAGGTGGGCCTCGTCCACGCTAAGAACGTTTTAGTTCTGGGTAAGGTCAAGCCCATTTACTGGTGTGGGCCGGACCTGACGACCACAATACTGCTGGAGCAGATCCTGAAGCCTTGCAAATTCCTCACGTACATCTACGCAACAGTGAGGACGGTTTTAATGGAGAACGTGGGCAACTGGAGGGCGTTTGCTGACGCACTGGGGAATGTGAATTTGCCCCTGAATTACTTTTGTCGGACCGAGCTGGACAACGAGCCAGAGAAGGTGGCCTCGGTTCTGGAGAAACTCAAAGAGGAGTGTACGAACATGGAGAACAAGGAGAGGAAGTCCTTCCAGAGGGAACTCATGATGGTAAGACCAATCATGGTTATATTTCTCATTGTTATCGGTGGGATAAAAATCTGTCACTGCCCCTTAGACGAAGAATGCGATGCTGCCCAAATGGGGTCTAAATTTCAGGTCTATATCAAGTTCTTAGAGCCTGAAGATGATGTCTTCAGATTGCTTGTTTTATCTGACCAACAGTCCAAAACCCAAATATACTGAATTTGATGATAAAGAACAGAGAAAATAAGCAGATTCTCACATGTTAGAAGCTGAAAACAGACAATATATTGCATTTATATTGAATAAATAGCTTAATTTTATTCGTAGTGCTTTCTCTTTGTATTCTCGGAAAGGGGAGGGCACATTCACAATCACTGATTTGCCCTTGAACAGAGGAATAAATATTAAAAACTGCAAAAGCCATTATGTTCAAAAGATGTACAATACAGAAGACGTCTGTCC
Organism: Ophiodon elongatus; assembly: GCA_016806645.1. Taxonomy (NCBI): domain Eukaryota; kingdom Metazoa; phylum Chordata; class Actinopteri; order Perciformes; family Hexagrammidae; genus Ophiodon; species Ophiodon elongatus. The sequence goes on along the minus strand of JACSYO010001374.1, from coordinate 26,321 downwards.
CTCTGATGGTTTGCATCATTAATTAAGCTTTGTTGAAGCTAAAAAACGACAAAAACCTAATTTCCTAAACACATAGGCGTCTTTGTTTGAATTCCTTTCCACTTCAGCCTGTGTTGAGTGTGAACTGGAAGCATTTGGGTCCTTATGCTCAGTCACATGAACGGTAAACAACTTGTCTTCCAGCCTGAGGCGGCTCACAGCGGGAACAGCCGCCACATGAAAAATGAAGGGGTGTTCGGGGGAGAAAATCCTGTCAAAAGTAGCGTAGAAATAAAAGTTAACATCTGCAGTTTGAGCGAAAACAACTCCGTCAAGCCGACGCACGCCGGCCTCCAGGAGTTGTTCCGGCACCCTGGAGGGAGCACAAACAGTCCCGAGACATTCCCCTCACCAGACGCCATTATTCAAAAAGTACTTTAGCAAAGTACTTTCCCCAACTGCTGTTTATCCAGGCGGAGTTGACGAAGCGTGCATGCGACATCTCGGTGCGGCCGGCGGTAAAGTGCCTTGCTAAATGGGACTTTGACAGGAGCTGTTAAAGTGAAGGAGGGTTACTCAATTGCTGTGCCTGCTTTTTTAACCAGAGAAACTCACCTGCAAATAACTTTCCCTGTTTGGCTGTACGTCACGTGACCCCGTCCATAATCTCTCGAGCTCTAAAGCAAAGGAGGCATGCTTTTATGTTTTATGAAAGGCTTTTATTCTGGCGGGTATACCTTCAGCTCCTGCTGAGGCTTTTAGACGTACTGTGTGCACAAAGAGCGCCTCGGCTTTCTTATCTCTGAATCAGGCTCCATCCTTTCTTTTTATATTTACTGGAAAAAGAAACCAGCACACACTCAGATGTCCTTCACTGAAGCCCAGAAATTCTCCTCTGAAGTCGGAGACACTTTCATCCTCAAGGACCTCGTGGGCGTTTGTTCCGTTGACCTCGATGGAAAGGTTTGTCCACGAGTGTTACAGCACACGCGAGTGTTAGACCGATGTTTAATAGAATCTATCCGAGGCTAAAATGCAAACCATGAATTCACAAAAACACATTTGATAAAACGTCAAACAGGAAGTCAATATTTTTCAGAACATTCGATATTTTCGTCTTCTCTCCTTTGGATTTGCTGCTTTTCTTCGTCAATTTATATCTTTATGTTCTGGACCGTTGATCGGACAAAGAAAGCTCTTCGACTCGGGTTGCTTCGGTTTAAGAGCTCAACTGATGAGGTGCTTATTTATTTTTTATTTATCATCTTTTGCCGTTTAGTAGAAGGTCCTTGAGCTGTAGTAAAGACACCAGAGCCTTTATATCATTTATTCAAATTTGGATAAAGGACATATAATATGACCCAATCTCCCTCAACTTCCTGGAAAGAGATGAGACATATTTATGATCGCCCAAGTGTTTTTCAAGTATTTGAAACAATTATGTTTTTATCAGTTTCCCCTGAAAAGTAGATGGATTTTTAAAACGATCAGGTCGTCTTAAGGTGATTTTCTCCTGGATATTTTAATGTCTAAAGTTCCTGCTGTGTGCCGCTGCCTCCAGCAGTAGTAAAGCTCTCCAGGCCGTGTGTGAAAGCGTTTTTGTCCCCTGCCACATTTTCCCCAGAGAGTAGTAAACTGTCATCAGGCTGCAGGGACAAGGTCCAGTGAGTCACACAGGCTTGAATTACTAAATCTTCTCCTCAAAGGGAGAAAAAGCCTTTCTTATATAACTGTTACTCAATAAAACATTCCTACGTCGAGAACCTCTGGCTACAAAATCCTCGATTAGCAAACAAGGCTTTCATTCTCCTGATAATGAGGCTTTTATCCCTTCAGGACCCTTTTCAGGACCGAAATACACACAAATCTGTGAAATGTTCCAAATAAAGGTGTCTCAGTCCAGCAGGGTACACTACATACTACGTACGAAAGAAGCGTTGGGAAAGGATGGGATGAAGTATTGATCAGGAATCGATGAGGAGTTTGAGCTGGTGGTCATGGAGGGAGTCTAAGAAGCCTCCCCCCCTGCCCTCCCCCTCCCTCCCCCTCCCTCCCCCCCGTGGTTCCTGTAATGAGGAGCAGAGGAGGGTTAGACACACTCCTGTAAGACGAACACGGACGCTACTCATTTCTTCAGTTCAGTTTGCAGGCTAAGCACTGAAGGGATTAGCTTAGCATAAAGAGCTAGCTCGGCTAGTTGCAGCGCTTAATGGCCGACTGCTTTGAGGTTTGGTTTTGTTTGTTGTGTTTTTCTGCATTTTGTTTTGCATAATAACAATAACTGATCCAATAAAAAGGACATTGTCTGTTTCTTAAAAACACGGACACGTTAAATGTTACATCAGAAGTAAATACGTGTCGTCGTCATCATTCTGCATCTTGCTTGCAGAAACGCTTTTAGGCAACAAAACGGATAAAATGAGAGAAAATAGGATGTTTTTTATTCAAATAACAGCGTTACACCATCACATGCGCCTGCAGAAGGCCAAACTACAGCACCGCAGGGTGTCTGGGCGTTGTTTCAGGGGGAAACTAAACCTCAACATAACCTTTTCATATAGAATTCATCACAGGGAGGGGAGGGACGAGGGAGAGGGAAGTGCCCTTTGTATATCTCTTTTTCATTAAGTCTCTTCAATCTTGGGCAGTTTATCACTTTTTTCATAAAGTTCACTTCCTGAAGGACGTTTCTTCATTAATCCTGTGAAGCAGCAGCAGCTTTTACTTGAGTCCAAGGTTCCCCTCATAAAAGATGTCCAGCTGTATTTCATGCTGGATGGGTACCGGCTGTCTGCACCTGGCCTTCTGTAGTAATGGTGAGCTCACTGTGGCTTTCTCTTTGCAATAATTAAAGCCACATCTCTTTGTTTGGAGAGATTGTTGCCGAGCTGCAGCTCAAACAGAGCTGTCTGCAGCACGACCTCACGGGAGGGCAGCTTCCTCAGAGAGAAGCCTGGGTTCTGTAAGCCTGCAGCATGGAAGCTCCTCTCAGGAACCAGCACTCTCCTCTCAGTCTCCTCTCAGGAACCAGCACTCTCCTCTCAGTCTCCTCTCAGTCTCCTCTCAGTCTCCTCTCAGTCTCCTCTCAGGTCAGTCTCCTCTCAGTCTCCTCTCCTCTCAGTCTCCTCTCAGGTCAGTCTCCTCTCAGTCTCCTCTCAGTCTCCTCTCCTCTCAGTCTCCTCTCAGGTCAGTCTCCTCTCAGTCTCCTCTCAGTCTCCTCTCCTCTCAGTCTCCTCTCAGGTCAGTCTCCTCTCAGTCTCCTCTCAGGTCAGTCTCCTCTCAGTCTCCTCTCAGGTCAGTCTCCTCTCAGTCTCCTCTCAGGTCAGTCTCCTCTCAGTCTCCTCTCGGGTCAGTCTCCTCTCAGGTCAGTCTCCTCTCGGGTCGGTCTCCTCTGAGTCTCCTCTCAGGTCAGTCTCCTCTCAGTCTCCTCTCAGGTCAGTCTCCTCTCAGGTCAGTCTCCTCTCAGGTCAGTCTCCTCTCAGTCTCCTCTCAGGTCAGTCTCCTCTCGGGTCAGTCTCCTCTCAGGTCAGTCTCCTCTCAGGTCAGTCTCCTCTCGGGTCGGTCTCCTCTCAGTCTCCTCTGAGTCTCCTCTCAGGTCAGTCTCCTCTCAGGTCAGTCTCCTCTCAGGTCGGTCTCCTTTCGGGTCGGTCTCCCTCTCCTCTCTCGTCCATGGCCAACAGGTGTCGTCCTGAAACGTGAGCGTGCATTGATCCAGGCGGAGCTCGAGGATCCGACACCGGCCCGGCAGATCCTTTACCGCCGAGGGTCGAGTTACGAGGCGGCGGACAGGCGAGATGGCTGTCGGCGTCTGAAAGAGCCTTGTTAAATTATAGATGGGGGGCCGAGCGCTCCGCAGGGGGCGTAACCCCCCCCCCCCCCCCAACCCCCCGCTGAGACCGAGGCCTTCACTCCTCTTCTCTCTGAGTGGAGAACCAACCAGCTGATCAGCAGCTGGAGAGGAAAGAGGAGCAGAGTTTAAGACGTCTGCTCCTCAAAGGAAGGGTTCCAAACGGAGACCAAGTGTTTACTGGAGTCTCCTTCTCCCTGACTAACTAATGGGGCAGTTAAACCAGGAAGCAGACTCAGGCACAGACCAGGGGCCGAATGTTCCTGGAGAACCGTGAGGAGGAACCTCTCCGTCATGTGGCTTTATTGAGACTGAAGATACCAGAAGAAGAAAATACTTTTTCAGGGTGTTTTTATTCTTTTGCACATAAGAAATGTGCAAATTAAGTTACGATACAATAAGAAGAAACACCTCCCTCCTACCTCCTCCACCTCTCCTCCCTCCTCCCTCCCTCTACCTCTCCTCCCTCCTCCCTCCCTCCACCTCTCCTCCCTCCTTCCACCTCTCCTCCCTCCTCCCTCCCTCCACCTCTCCTCCTCCCTCCACCTCTCCTCCCTCCTCCCTCCCTCCACCTCTCCTCCCTCCTCCTCTCTCCACCCTCCTCCTCCCTCCACCTCTCCTCCCTCCTCCTCCCTCCACCTCTCGTCCTCCCTCCACCTCTCCTCCCTCCTCCTTCCCTCCACCTCTCCTCCTCCCTCCACCTCTCCTCCTCCATCCACCTCTCCTCCCTCCTCTCTCCCTCCACCTCTCCTCCTCCCTCCACCTCTCCTCCCACCTCTCCTCCCTCCCTCCACCTCTCCTCCCTCCTTCCACCTCTCCTCCCTCCTCCCTCCCTCCACCTCTCCTCCTCCCTCCACCTCTCCTCCCTCCTCCCTCCCTCCACCTCTCCTCCCTCCTCCCTCCCTCCACCTCTCCTCCTCCCTCCACCTCTCCTCCCTCCTCCCTCCCTCCACCTCTCGTCCTCCCTCCACCTCTCCTCCCTCCTCCTTCCCTCCACCTCTCCTCCTCCCTCCACCTCTCCTCCTCCATCCACCTCTCCTCCCTCCTCTCTCCCTCCACCTCTCCTCCTCCCTCCACCTCTCCTCCCACCTCTCCTCCCTCCCTCCACCTCTCCTCCCTCCTTCCACCTCTCCTCCTCCCTTCACCTCTCCTACCTCCTCCCCTCCCTCCACCTCTCCTCCCTCCACCTCTCCCTCCCTCTCCTCCTCCTCCTCCACCTCCCTCCCTCCTCCTCCTCCCTCCTCTTCCACCTCCTCCTCCTCCTCCACCTCTCCTACCTCTCCTCCCTCCCCCTCCTCCTCCACCTCCCCTCCTCCCTCCACCTCTCCCTCCCTCCCTCCACCTCTCCTACCCCTCCCACCTCTACTCCTCCCTCCACCCTCCTCCCTCCTCCCTCCACCTCTCCACCTCCTCCCGCCTCCACCTCTCCTACCTCCCTCCTCCACCTCCTCCACCTCTCCTGCTCCCTCCACCTCCTACCTCTCCTCCTCCACCTCCACCTCCTCCCCCTCCTCCTCCACCTCCTCCACCTCCCTCCACCTCTCCTACCTCTCCTCCTCCTCCACCTCCTCCCCCTCCTCCTCCACCTCCTCCTCCCTTCACCTCCTACCTCTCCTCCTCCCTCCACCTCTCCTCCCTCCCTCCACCTCCTCCACCTCCTCCCTCCTCCTCCTCCTCCTCCTCCTCCTCCACCTCCTCCACCTCCTCCACCTTTCCTACCTCTCCTCCCTCCCCCCTCCTCCTCCACCTCCTCCTCCCTCCACCTCTCCCTCTCCCCTCCCTCCACCTCTCCTACCTCTCCTCCCTCCCTCCTCCTCCTCCTCCTCCTCCTCCTCCTCCTCCACCTTCTCCACCTCCCTCCACCTTTCCTACCTCTCCTCCTCCTCCCCCCTCCTCCTCCACCTCCCCTCCTCCCTCCACCTCTCCTACCTCTCCTCCTCCCTCCACCTCTCCTCCCTCCCTCCACCTCCTCCTCCACCTCCTCCACCTCCCTCCTCCGTCTGGGAGTGAAGCTCATTCAGGAGACAGCCGCCCGGTCAGCTGTCTCCTCCGTCTGTCCGTCTGCTTCGGGTTTCCTGCCGGTCGCCTTCATCCCTTATTAGACAGACGACTGTTTTCTATTTTTAGAGCAGAATCATGTTGGTTAATAACGTGGAAACAAGACATATCGAGCAAAGCCTGAACAACGGCTGGAAACAGAAACATGTGTTGTGGTGCATCGTGTCTTCACTTCACTAAGACTACATCAGTATTCAGTTCAATGAATAAATATATATCAACGTGTAAATGAGGCCTTGAGTCCCAATACATTAACATGAGCAACGTGAATGACTCCAGCTGCAACCACAGTAAGACGCTGACCTTTGACCTGGTGCAGTTCGATTACGCAATTAGTCGTTTCTCTGTTAAGTTCAGGATTAAAACCCTCCAAACCTTTATTTTGAAGAACAAACTCCTTCCTGTGGTGCTTTAATCCCGTCCGAGCTCCACGTCCTGCTCGTCTCCAGACAGCGGCCTTGAACCCTGACCTTTTATATTTAGCCGGAGGTCAGCGGGTGGTGAAGAGAGAGGAAGAGGAGGGTGATGGTGTCTGTTTCAGAGAAAGCTGTAGGCTGTTGCTCATCAGATAACAGAAGTCAAATAGATTATTCTAATAAAAGAAAGTTACATGAGATTATAAAGTTATGTGTAAAAGTCCTGCATTCAAATATCAAAAACTTAAATATTTAAACTCGAATAAATGCATTATTTTAATCATAAATATGAACATTTGCATCTGGTCGGTCTGCTTTCATCCAGCAAATGTTTTTTTATTTGTATGTTTTATAACATAAACTGGTGTATTACAGCCACAGGCTGTGAGTGAGAAGTGGACGCAGGAGGAGTCGCCCCCTGGTGGTCAGGAGAGAGAATGCAGCTTTAACACATGAAGCTTTGACTTCTATACAACCAGAGGAGTCGCCCCCTGGTGGTCAGGAGAGAGAATGCAGCTTTAAAACATGAAGCTTTGACTTCTATACAACCAGAGGAGTCGCCCCCTGGTGGTCAGGAGAGAGAATGCAGCTTTAACACATGAAGCTTTGACTTCTATACAACCAGAGGAGTCGCCCCTGGTGGTCAGGAGAGAGAATGCAGCTTTAACACATGAAGCTTTGACTTCTATACAACCAGAGGAGTCGCCCCCTGGTGGTCAGGAGAGAGAATGCAGCTTTAACATGAAGCTTTGACTTCTATACAACCAGAGGAGTCGCCCCCGGGTGGTCAGGAGAGAGAATGCAGCTTTAACACATGAAGCTTTGACTTCTATACAACCAGAGGAGTCGCCCCCTGGTGGTCAGGAGAGAGAATGCAGCTTTAACACATGAAGCTTTGACTTCTATACAACCAGAGGAGTCGCCCTCTGGAGGTCAGGAGAGAGAATGCAGCTTTAACACATGAAGCTTTGACTTCTATACAACCAGAGGAGTCGCCCCCTGGTGGTCAGGAGAGAGAATGCAGCTTTAACACATGAAGCTTTGACTTCTATACAACCAGAGGAGTCGCCCCCTGGTGGTCAGGAGAGAGAATGCAGCTTTAAAACATGAAGCTTTGACTTCTATACAACCAGAGGAGTCGCCCCCTGGTGGTCAGGAGAGAGAATGCAGCTTTAAAACATGAAGCTTTGACTTCTATACAACCAGAGGAGTCGCCCCTGGTGGTCAGGAGAGAGAATGCAGCTTTAACACATGAAGCTTTGACTTCTATACAACCAGAGGAGTCGCCCCCTGGTGGTCAGGAGAGAGAATGCAGCTTTAACACATGAAGCTTTGACTTCTATACAACCAGAGGAGTCGCCCCCTGGTGGTCAGGAGAGAGAATGCAGGGTTCAAGATGCCTCTGATTGACTGGATGTTTGTTATCGCGCCAAAATATTGTTACTTATCAGGAATTTTATCATGAGAAAGTTGTTCTTTTTACTTCAGATTAGAGCATTCTGTTGTGTGTGTGTGTGTGTGTGTGTGTGTGTGTGTGTGTGTGTGTGTGTGTGTGTGTGTGTGTCACTCCACAGTTTGAGGATTTAAACTGACACTTCCTCAGAGTGCATCTGAGAAATCTCTGACAGGATTTCTATAAAAGCACAGAACCTGGAATATGTATATATTTATATATGTATATATATATATATAGATATGTATATACATAAGTAATGGGTGACATGAGTAATGTGAGTAATGGGTAGCCAGGCGAGGTGAATCACATCATGTCACATTCAGGGTGCTGCTGTTCTGTCTGAAGGCCATTAAGACAAATGACCTCTGACCTGATGAAGCCTTTAATAGACTGTTGAGAGTCGTACGCTTCAGCACACAACAAGAGTTCCAATAAAAAGATGAGTTATAATGTTGTTTTACAGTAGTTCACCGTATTCCTTCAGAGAGGGACGATATAAACTCTCTTCAAGACAAACATGAACGTTCTTATCTAAAACAAATCCACGTGCTTCAACTTAAAAACTTAAGTTCAATTGAAGTAAAGTTAAACTGGATCGGCTATTTGATTCAACTCATGATTTTGAGTTGACTTTAGCTTTGGATTGCTCGCTGTAAGTTGACATGAATGTGAAGCAAATTAAAAAATATCATGCATTCGGTTCACTCGTCCCAAATAGTGGTTTCAACTCACTTATTCTAGTTAGTCTTGACATTACTTTCCTAGATAAGATTCCCTAAAAGTAAGTGTTTATAAATTAGTTATGTTAAAACAACCTGCAGATCTCCAAGACTATACTTTACTTTACTTCTATACTTTACTTTACTTCAATACTTTACTTTACTTCAATACTTTACTTTACTTATATACTTTACTTTACTTATATACTTTACTTTACTTCAATACTTTACTTTACTTATATACTTTACTTTACTTATATACTTTACTTCTATACTTTACTTTACTTATATACTTTACTTTACTAATATACTTTACTTATATACTTTACTTTACTTCTATACTTTACTTTACTTATATACTTTACTTATATACTTTACTTTACTTCTATACTTTACTTTACTTATATACTTTACTTATATACTTTACTTTACTTCTATACTTTACTTTACTTATATACTTTACTTCTATACTTTACTTTACTTCTATACTTTACTTTACTTCTATACTTTAAACAGAATGTTCCGCCTACGCAAAAAAAAACCTTGAAGTCGATGTATTCCAACAAATGAACGTCCAAGTTGTAGGATTTAGGATTTAGTGACATCTACTACATATAGACATGTAGTCATAATTACAACTCACAATGTTGAGTTCATTTCACATCTTGGAATTCTAATTTCATTGAAGTGGCTTAAAAAGAGTTTTAAATGAAGGAAAGAAGTGAATTAGACTTCATGCGACTGGAGAGACGTTTAGTAGAAAGCTACAGTCTTAAAGTCAGGGCACGTCTGAATGACTTGCGTTGGCGTCCTGTTGCTTCCATACGAGTCCACACCTGTGATCCTCCACTCAAAGCATCTTTTAACCTCACCGCCTGCTGCCAGCTGGATCCAGTAACTGGCTGCACCCTGCAGGGCGCTGAGCTAATGGATGTAGCTCATCTTCGCTCTGAAGACGACGTGACGCCCTCCCTCGTGCCGGATATTTATCTGGAACCTTTTGCTTTTTATGCATAATGTTGAGTTTAATTAATATCTTCAAGTAAAATCCCCCAAAATGTTTCGTGCCCCCCCGTGAAGAGAAACCTCCCTGCAAAGAGCCCAAAGGTCAGAGCACCACTTTGAAGTGTGTGTGTGTGATCCCTGCTTATCTCTGCATGCACACACACACACACACACACACACACACACACACACACACACACACACACACACACACACACACACACACACACACACACACACACACACGTACGTTTGTTTGGTCCTGACAAAAAGAGAATAAGGAAAACAAGCTTCCTGCCGTGTGTTCCCCGCCGGCTGCTTTAATTAAAGCTCAGTATTCCTCCTCAGTGAGGAAGATTAACGTGTTCACAGCCGGAGGGTCACCTCGTCCTCCTGGAGGGGTTCAGGGGTATCGGTTAAATCCTTTAAACAAGATTGTTTGAGAAGGAAAGTCATACTTTGGTTGGAGAACAGAAGAGAAGGATGTAGATCTGTGAATAAAGACCCTCACTGGTCCACATGGCTCCATTTTGATTGGTCGGATATTTTAATTCAGCCAGAAACTTCCTAAGGATTTCTAAAGGATTCTATCACAAACATTTAGGTCTAAATATAATTATTCCAGACCAGCTCCACAACTCTGTTCCAGAAGAGGTCCTTTATGGTATCTTTAATCCTCCACGTTGTATAAAGACCGGTGTGATATTAATATTGTGTAATATTGAGCAGAGAAAGTAATACAGTGACATATTGAGTAGCGTTTAGTATTAGTTTTACCTTCTAGAGGATTTACATGTAATCTTCCTGGTTGACTTATTTAAAGATATTTTCAGTCATAACTTAACGATGCAAGAGCCAAACCTTCAAAATAATACCTTTGCGTGCAGAACAACAGTCTGCACATTTCATACGTAACTATACCCCCCCCCCCAGGCGCTGCTGAAGATGGACTGCCAGGGTCTGGTGGCCCGGCTGGTGCTGGACTTCGTGCTGCTGACCACGGCGGTGGAGGTGGCGTTCCGGTGGAGGGAGCTGGCGGAGAAGCTGGCCCGCGTGTCCCGGCAGCAGATGGAGGCCTACGAGGCGCCGCACCGCGACAGGAACGGGCTGCTGGACCACGAGGTGAGCCGCCGGCCTCCGTACGGCCTCGGGACCCACAGGACCCCCGCTAACGGGTTCTGCTTCCTCTCCCCTCTCTCTCTGACCCCTCCAGTCCATGTGGAAGCCGGCCTACGACTTCCTCCTGACGTGGGCCGCCCACGTGGGGGACAGCTACCGGGACGTGATCCAGGAGCTGCACCTCGGCCTGGACAAGATGAGGAACCCCATCACCAAGCGGTGGAAGCACCTGACCGGCACGCTGATCCTCGTCAACTGCCTGGACCCGCTCCGCGGCGCCGCCTTCTGCCCCACCGGGCACGGGGACTACGCCGTGTGACCTTCCTCCGGGTCTGGGACCGCTCGGGGCCTCGGACCCTGCAGGTCCGGGGGTCTCCAGGATCAGATCTCCATCTCCTCTGTCCCGTCTTTGTCTCGTCCCGTCTCTTTTCTTTTGCTTTTCACTTTTAATTCCGCTCCGATCGATTTAGTTCTCCTCCCTCAGGACGACATCAGAGACCTCCACCTCTGCAGTACGTAACCACACACGCTGTGACCTTTGACCTCTGGCTCTAGAAGCCCACTCGACTCCCTGTCTGAACCCAACTCAACCTTCTGTTGGCTTCTCTCTTCTCCTGACTCCGTTTTTATTCTTTCTTTGCAAAAGAAGGCGGAGCAACTGATGAGACAAACAGCAGTATATCTGATGTACTTCTACTCTTTGTACTTCATATTTCAGTCAAACATCCGAATCCAACATCCTCTTCGAGCATGAAACCTCACATTTATTAAAATGAGCATCCAAAAGTAAAACTGTTGCACAAACAAAAGTCTTGTCAAAGATGATGAAGATGGACCTAAAACGTGTTTCTGAATAATAATAATCATGTTTCGGTCTCTTTCTGTTCAAAGTGCAGCATAAATATAATCATTTTACTGGAAGGTTAGTGTTAAATTAAAGACGCCTCATCTGTCACCTTGTTGTTAAATGTGTCCAGAAGCTTTTTGTCTCTTATTGTTTGATTTCATTCTGTTTGCTCCCGTTTGGTTTCGCTCTGCTTTGTGACCGCTGCAGTGTTTCTGTGTCTGGAATATGAACATGTGAGAGGAGTTTATATATTTATACACACGTTCTGTTTCTGTTCAGAAGGTTTCAATAAAACGGAACATTTTAAACAACTTGTGTTGTGCAGAAAATATGATTTTCATTTAAGTATGTTTGGAATATTAAACCCAGAGTCAAATGAAAGAATCATAACATGTAGATGATGACTTTCACTAGAATTATATCCCAAACATATGATTATATTATCTTCTTGTTGATTCCAAGTGTTTTTAATGTGGTTTATGGCTTGACTTGATTGCAGTGTTCGTTGCGTATAGTTTTGGAAACGTGATCTTAGACAGCAGGTACTTTATTGTAGCTTCGCTCAGTTAAAACGTGAAGCCACTATGTCTCCGTATTCGTCGCTGCTCTTGGAGCGAGGCTAGCAGTTACCCCCAGCTTCCAGTCTTTGTGCTAAGCTAGGCTAGCAGTTACCCCCAGCTTCCAGTCTTTGTGCTAAGCTAGGCTAGCAGTTACCCCCAGCTTCCAGTCTTTGTGCTAAGCTAGGCTAGCAGTTACCCCCAGCTTCCAGTCTTTGTGCTAAGCTAGGCTAGCAGTTACCCCCAGCTTCCAGTCTTTGTGCTAAGCTAGGCTAGACACACACACCTCGACTCCCCTCAGAGGACGGACCTCGACTCCCCTCAGAGGACGGACACCTCGACTCCCCCTCAGAGGACGGACACCTCGACTCCCCCTCAGAGGACGGACACCTCGACTCCCCCTCAGAGGACGGACACCTCGACTCCCCCTCAGAGGACGGACACCACGACTCCCCCTCAGAGGACGGACACCTCGACTCCCCCTCAGAGGACGGACACCTCGACTCCCCCTCAGAGGACGGACACCTCGACTCCCCCTCCACATTCCTGCTCGTCTCCTGGAGACGTCTCCAGACTCAGAGTTTATCTTCACAACACAATAAACATTCTTTAACAAGCTGCTATTTAAAGAAAAGAGTGCATCAATCATAAATCAGCTCACATTTCCCTTTGCGTTGTATTAATATCATCTCCAAACTCACAAAGCTTTTCTTTTCTTATGCATGGAAAGCTACATTTAAAACTGTAAACACCCGTACCACCAAATACAGGAGACCACCACAGGGTTACTAATGTAAAACATTGTGTCCTTTGTTACTCATGTAAAACGTTGTGTCCCCTGTTACTAATGTAAAACGTTGTGTCCCCTGTTACTAATGTAAAACGTTGTGTCCCCTGTTACTAATGTAAAACGTTGTGTCCCCTGTTATTAATGTAAAACGTTGTGTCCCCTGTTACTAATGTAAAACGTTGTGTCCCCTGTTACTAATGTAAAACGTTGTGTCCCCTGTTACTAATGTAAAACGTTGTGTCCCCTGTTACTAATGTAAAACGTTGTGTCTTGTGTCCGTCCGCTCAGCGATGAGAGGAGCTCTCCCCGTCCCCACTGGCTCTTTCCTCCGGGGTCCGGGGCCTCAGTGGGCAGCTCGGAGGCTCTTTTGATGAGATGCTAAGCAGGTGGTGAGATGAGAGGCTCGGGGGGCGTCGGCCTGTTTCATGGGGCTGTACTGGTCCTGCTGGAGTGTGTGAGCGGGGAGAGGCCGGGACGCCTCCCCGTGTGGGCCTCGAGGACGTGACGAGCACTGGGGGGGGGATTAAAAGCTTCTTTATCTGCTGTTGTCATGCCGACGCCTCCTGAAAGCTGCAGGCCTTCAGATGAACTGCCAGACATGAGCTCTCTCAGACGAGCTGCTTCAGAAGCCCAGCTCTCCTCTGGGCTCTCCTGTTGCTGTCTCTTAAATATGTCCTTTACAAAGGCTACTTTTAATTATTCGGCCTCATTAAAAGGTCGTTAGATGTCCTTGAGCTTACGTGTGTGATTTTTAGTTTTCCTTCCAAGTGGAGTGAAGGTATCTTGCACACAGAGTTCATATTTAGTTTGTGTGCCATGAACTCACAACAACAACCCTCTCTGTCACGGTGATTGAGACCAAACCTTCACCTCTAAACTAAAAAGAAAACCCCGTTGTGCTTATATTTCCACAACAAATGGGAGAGATATGCATAAATGATCAAATGAAACTCGTGCATTGAACCTTAACAAAGGGCTATAGCGGCAGTGTGGTGTTACACTTCCTCAAACTGAACAAAGAAGAGTGTCCACTCCCCCAGCCAGGGGCCTGCTGGGGCCTGTTGGAGGCTCATTGCTCACAAATACACAACTCAATATAATAAAACAGCATCACATGTAAAGAGACTGAAGCCATTCGTTTTACAATTCATCACAATACAACAGCATGTTTCACTCAGAACCGGGAGGTAAAACATCACGAGGTCCAGGACAGATGAGCTAGTTTAAAGTGTTTTTTATATATATATATATATATATATATATATATATATATATATATATATCGATACGCATGTCTCCGTTAGAGTTCCTCAGCAGCTGCCTGTGCAGAAGCCGTCCTGTTGCTCTCTCTCTCACCATCTGCTCGTCGTCTGGGAGCCGAGGGACAGCGAGGAGACATCAGAGAGGGAGCGCTTGTTTTATGGATGAGAAGACTGTGTGGGCGGCGGGCGAGAGGCACCCAGGTAACTGGTTAGAGAGGGAGAATCAGGTTGTGTGTGTGTGTGCTGATGTCACACACACACACACACACACACACTAGCAGGGGATCACTGGAGGAGGAGGGTGAGTGGTTGTGTTGCTGTGTGTGTTTGGTTTCATGCTTCATGTTCATGTTTTCTTCATTCTGGCCAATCAGAGCTCGTCACAGGTTTGACTTGTGTCTTTGGAGCTCGTTGCTGAGGTCAGCGAACCTAGAGAAGACGTCTGCAGGGACACCTGCTGCAACGGAGACACTGAGTGAGGAACATGTCCGTGTGCAGCACATCCTCCTCATCCGGATCTGGGTTTCTGGTGTGTGTTACAAAAGGAAGCTGAGAATGAGCTCGCAGTGGGAGTGAAAAACTATGTAGTGCATGTATGTAAAACGATTCATCTGTCTCCTTGTTATGTTTAATAGTAAACGAGGAAGCAGTCTGACCTCCTCTGACCTTTGACCCGGGTGAGGAGAGCAGGTTGAGCTCTGCAGAGCAGAATCAGAGCAGCTGAACTCTGAAAACTGACGTTTAGTTTGCTGTCATGCGACGTTCTGCTGCCATCTAGTGGCTGTTATGTAAAGAGCCCCGTCCCTGATGAGGACTCTTTTATCTGCATTAGTTGCATGAATGTTTACCTTTTTTCTTCTGAAGCATGCACGCGCTTCCCTGACGTCTCCAGTTTCCTCTCACAACTTAAATCCGCATGAAATGTGTTTAAATCATATTTAATCAACATCCTTCCATCGCTATGATGTTGTTTCATTGCTGCATGCATACATGCCTTAGCTGGTCCAAACAGCATATTTAAAGTAATGCAAAACAATTAACGACACATAAAACCCCTAAACGTAACTAAATATGAACAGCTACAAATGAGAGGAACCTGGAGAGCTGTGCAATAAGTAAATACAATAAATCTATGTATGATATATTTCACGTTCACGCGCACATGGGTTCCTCATTGTGTCACGGACTCAGGTTTTCTTATGATGTGTTATTATCTCAGTGCGCAGAGGAAACACCATCAAACACAACACAAGGAGAACTCTTCAGAATAAAAGCATCCTCTGCACCACGCAGGTTCCACTGGAGAGAAGTCCGATCAGAGCTGCAGAGGCTTTTATTTTTTAGGCTTAAACGGAAGTCTTATTTTGTATTTCTCTGCTGAGCTTGACGCGTCGTTTCACGGCAACACGAGAGGTTGATCCCCGCGTCACACCCCGTCACCGAGTGTGACTACACGCGCACAGCTGCTACGCACTTGGGGGGGGCATGATATGACTTTTAGCCGTGCGTAATTTGCGCATTTGGAGCCTGCGCCGCTGCGCCGCTGCGTGGTGATGTGAGTGCGTGAGGACTTGCGTGGTGATGTGAGTGCGTGAGGACTTGCGTGGTGATGTGAGTGCGTGAGGACGCCTGGTGCCGTTGGACTGAGTCCAGGGATGCTGCGGCTGGTCGGGCTGCCGGAGTGCCGCCGCGCAATGCGGGGCTGCGTGGCTCTCCCCGAGCTGATGGGTCGCTCCTGGGACATCTAGGCTTCTGGGCTGTGGGAGTCCGCTCCTCCTCACGCGCAACATGGGGAACAGCTTCACCCATTTGGGGGCCTTCCAGTCCTTGCACATCGTCATGCTGGGCTTGGACTCTGCGGGCAAAACCACCGTGCTGTACCGGCTGAAATTCAACGAGTTCGTCAACACGGTGCCCACCATCGGCTTCAACACGGAGAGGATCCGGCTGGGCGGGGCCGGGGCCTCCAGGGGCATCAGCTGCCACTTCTGGGACGTCGGGGGCCAGGAGAAGCTGCGGCCCCTGTGGAAGCCCTACAGCCGCTGCACGGACGGCATCGTGTACGTGGTGGACTCCGTGGACGCGGAGAGGCTGGAGGAGGCCAAGACCGAGCTGCACAAGATCACCCGCTTCTCGGAGAACCAGGGGACCCCGCTGCTGGTCGTCGCCAACAAGCAGGACCTGCCCCGCGCGCTGGACGTCGGGGAGATCGAGCGGCAGCTGGCTCTGTCCGAGCTCAGCCCCTCCACCCAGTACCACGTCCAGCCGGCCTGCGCCATCATCGGAGAGGGGCTGCACGAGGGCATGGACACGCTGTACGAGATGATCGTGAAGCGGAGGAAGTCCCTGAAGCAGAAGAAGAAGAGGCCGTGATGAACAGCGTTATTGATCCCCATGTCTCCATGTGTGACACATTCATAGACATGCGACATGAAGGCAACTCCATCATCATATAGTATCAATAAGAGTCTCATAACACAACCATGATAAGGTTATTCATAGGACTGTTTCATACTGCTGCTGGTGTGCCGTGCACACACACACGAGACTGTTAGGGTGCACTGGTTCTGTGGGTTGTGTCTCTGTATGGATTATTAATAGTGCTGCACACACACACACACACACACACACACACATGAGACTGTTAGGGTGCACTGGTTCTGTGAGATGGTGTTCCACCAAAGAGGGTCCCCAGGAGACAGAAGTCCCCCGTCCTTTGGTTCCCTGACTGAACATCACAAGTGTCCCACATGAAGACAGGATGCACACATGGGGTTATGTTCAGCCGATACCGATGATTGCCTGCTTCTCGATACGATTACAGATAAATTCAGGTTTTTGTCTTAAGAGTAAGAAAGGATAATGAGCAAAGATGGATGTTTTCATATTCCATATAGCTCCGACCAAACCAAAACTAATTCTATTGTTATCATAACACAAGATCTGACTCTTCATATGTATTTTTACTAGTATAAGAATCATGTTGTCTTCCTCTGAAAACTGAAGGTCATAATGTGTGTAATGCTGCGCTTGTTAAGTCAAAGAAAGACATTTATTTGCTATGATTTCATTGTTGAAATAATAATATAAATCATGTGCATCCCTGAAGTAATGTGTGGCATCAACATTCTTTATGGAAACAATCCCTTTGTTCTTTGAGACACATTTCCTGAGCGTCTGTCCCAGAGACGCCTGGTCCCAGAGACACCTGGTCCCAGAGACACCTGGTCCCAGAGACACCTGGTCCCAGAGACGCCTGGTCCCAGAGACACCTGGTCACCTGGTCCCAGAGACGCCTGGTCCCAGAGACACCTGGTCCCAGAGACACCTGGTCCCAGAGACACCTGGTCACCTGGTCCCAGAGACACCTGGTCCCAGAGACGCCTGGTCCCAGAGACACCTGGTCACCTGGTCCCAGAGACGCCTGGTCCCAGAGACACCTGGTCCCAGAGACACCTGGTCCCAGAGACACCTGGTCACCTGGTCCCAGAGACACCTGGTCCCAGAGACGCCTGGTCCCAGAGACACCTGGTCACCTGGTCCCAGAGACGCCTGGTCCCAGAGACACCTGGTCCCAGAGACGCCTGGTCCCAGAGACACCTGGACACCTGGTCCCAGAGACACCTGGTCCCAGAGACGCCTGGTCCCAGAGACGCCTGGACACCTGGTCCCAGAGACGCCTGGTCCCAGAGACACCTGGTCCCAGAGACACCTGGTCCCAGAGACACCTGGTCACCTGGTCCCAGAGACACCTGGTCCCAGAGACGCCTGGTCCCAGAGACACCTGGTCACCTGGTCCCAGAGACGCCTGGTCCCAGATAGCCTGGTCCCAGAGCGCTGGTCACCTGGTCCCAGAGACACCTGGTCCCAGGCACGCACCTGGTCCCAGAGGCACCTGGTCCCAGAGACGTCTGGACACCTGGTCCCAGAGACACCTGGTCCCAGAGACGCTGGTGGCCCAGAGACACCTGGTCACCTGGTCCCAGAGACGCCTGGTCCCAGAGACACCTGGTCCCAGAGACGGCCTGGTCCCAGAGACGCCTGGACCCTGGTCCTGGTCCCAGAGACGCCTGGTCCCAGAGACACCTGGTCCCAGAGCGCCTGGTCCCAGAGACGCCTGGACACCTGGTCCCAGAGACACCTGGTCCCAGAGACGCCTGGTCCCAGAGACGCCTGGTCACACCTGGTCCCAGAGACACCTGGTCCCAGAGACACCTGGTCCCAGAGACGCCTGGACACCTGGTCCCAGAGACACCTGGTCCCAGAGACGCCTGGACACCTGGTCCCAGAGACGCCTGGACACCTGGTCCCAGAGACGTTGGCACCTGGTCCCAGAGACGCCTGGTCCCAGAGCCTGGTCCCAGAGACGCCTGGTCACCTGGTCCCAGAGACACCTGGTCCCAGAGACGTCTGGTCACCTGGTCCCAGAGACACCTGGTCCCAGAGACACCTGGTCCCAGAGACGCTGGACACCTGGTCCCAGAGACACCTGGTCCCAGAGACGCTGGACACCTGGTCCCAGAGACACCTGGTCACCTGGTCCCAGAGACGCCTGGTCCCAGAGACACCTGGTCCCAGAGACGCCTGGTCCCAGAGACACCAGGTCCCAGAGACGCCTGGTCCCAGAGACGCCTGGACACCTGGTCCCAGAGACACCTGGTCCCAGAGATGCCTGGTCCCAGAGACACCTGGTCCCAGAGACGTCTGGTCCCAGAGACACCTGGTCCCAGAGACGCCTGGACACCTGGTCCCAGAGACGCCTGGTCCCAGAGACACCTGGTCCCAGAGACGCCTGGACACCTGGTCCCAGAGACACCTGGTCCCAGAGACGCCTGGACACCTGGTCCCAGAGACACCTGGTCCCAGAGACGTTCGGTCCCAGAGACGCCCGGTCTCTGCAGCTTGAGGAATAGTTGCATGGCAGCCATGACTTCTGACAATGTAAATGTAGAGTAGAGTTACAGCGAGACCAAACCCTGTGTGTGTGTGTGTGTGTGTGTGTGCGTG
The DNA here is from genome assembly GCA_016806645.1 of Ophiodon elongatus. Taxonomy (NCBI): domain Eukaryota; kingdom Metazoa; phylum Chordata; class Actinopteri; order Perciformes; family Hexagrammidae; genus Ophiodon; species Ophiodon elongatus. Next base: position 7,259 of record JACSYO010001374.1, on the reverse strand, counting down.
TGTGCGTGTGTGTGTGTGTGTGTGTGTGTGTGTGTGTGTGTGTGTGCGTGTGTGCGTGTGTGCGTGTGTGCGTGTGTGTGTGTGTGTGTCAGCTGTACATTGTTGGAAGTTATAATTAAAAAATGATCTACTTTATGACTATATAAAAGGAAATTCTTCATATTGAATTAAATACTGAACCAACCTGCTTCTCTGCCTCTAAACTAGTCCTCCTATATCTATATATTTATATTTTACTAACAATATCATCTATATATTTATATTTTACTCACAATATCACCTATATATTTATATTTTACGAACAATATCATCTATATATTTATATTTTACGAACTATATCATCTATTTATACTTTTACTGTCATATAAATAAGATGTATGATACTCTTTGAACCATCTGAGTGTGTTTCTTTTATTATCCACCCTCCTCTTGCACATTAAAACTTGCTATATATATATAACATGATATATAGTATTTCACATGTTTGTGTTGTTTATTTGTTTTGTTTTTCCCTTAATTTGACTCTGGAATAACTTATTCAAATGCTTTACATGAATTGATGGTGAAAAATAACTTGTTATATACTGTTCCCTTCAGCCACCGGACCTCAGAGGTCTCTCATCTCACCCTCCAACCTTCTCTCCACGACCCCCTCTACCCTTCTGGTTCCTTCTCCCCTTCCTCCCTTCCTCCCTTCCTCCCTCGACCCTCTATACCCTTCTGGTTCCTTCTCCCCTTCCTCCCTTCCTCTCTCGACCCCCTCTACCCTTCAGGTTCCTTCTCCCCTTCCTCCCTTCCTCCCTCGACCCCCTCTACCCTTCTGGTTCCTTCTCCCCTTCCTCCCTTCCTCCCTCGACCCCCTCTACCCTTCTGGTTCCTTCTCCCCTTCCTCCCTTCCTCCCTCGACCCCTTTCCGCTTCCTAAATCTAACCCCCTCGTTCCATCTACAATAAACCTTTTGAAACCCATATCTCTACCAGCCTGGTCTTTGCTAGTGAAATGATAATAAAGTCTGTTAGGAAAATGATTGTTGGCAGAACTTTGCATGAGCTGCATATCAACAGCCAGCGACTGACAGAGAGGAGTTCACAATCGTTGACGTTTTTATTTTTTCCTTGTTTCACTTGATTTGGTTGGCCAGGTATTTTCCATATTTATTACTGTATTCAAAATGTTCTTGTCTGAGTCTGTGTATGAGGAATTCAGTTGTTTTGTTCTTGTGTTCACTCAGTTGTAATTTGTATTTCCATAACTCATTCTTTGTGTTCATGTTCTCTAGTTCTTTAATCTTTTATTTTCAGTATGTTTCCTATTCGTTGTTTTTCTTTTTCTTGTATGTGGAATATGAAATGATGTTTCCTCTTCGTACCACTTTTCCTGTTTCCAAAAGTAGTGATGGTGCTCATTTATTTCAAGGAAGGACGCCAACTCTCTCTCAATATAAAGATCAAAGTCAGAGTCATTCAGTAAGGATGTATCGTCCATTAGGAAAATGATTGTTCCCAGAACTTTGCATGAGCTGGTCTCTGCTGGATCTGGATCTGTCCACGGTGGACTGGTCTCTGCTGGATCTGGGTCTGTCCACGGTGGACTGGTCTCTGCTGGATCTGGGTCTGTCCGGGACTGGTTTGTGGGTCTGGTTGTGACGTGGACTGAGGCCCAGAGCTACTGCAGAGAACACCACACAGACCTGGTTAGTGTGAGAAACGTGGCAGAGAACCAGATGATACTGAATATGATAGACATAACTCCATTCTTCTGGATCGGCCTTTTCAGAGAGGGACGGAAGTGGTCTGATGGAAGTGACTCCTCATTTAGGAACTGGAATCCTACTGATCCTCATGATTCCTCTAAGACTTGTGTGGTAGCAGATTTTAGTGCCGATGGACAATGGGAGGTTCATATTCAAGACTAGACAGCGCTCATCTGCTACAGTAGTAAGCTATCATTCACTCAGTCGTTAAATGTGGATTCAGGTTTGCTTTATTTGCAAATGTAGTAAAAAAGAAAAAGAAAACGACCCCAAAACATCAAAAGTAGATCAAAATAAAATCTATAAATATCAATTTATGGATAGAAAACACTTTGAATATGCAGATCAACTGGAGATGATGGCGAGTGCTGGCCTCAGTGATGCACCAATGCTAATGCTAAGTCCATGCTAAGCTAAGCTAAGGTGTTCTTGCACCAGCCATGTTTAAAGATTTAATGTTCTTTCAATCCACTCTGGTCAGAGGCTTCCTTTCTCCTCCTCTTCCT